>CM075287.1:7766413-8169581 GCA_037672795.1 Lagerstroemia speciosa | reverse complement strand
CAAATTAAGCAAGCTCTTGATATGCCCCATCAGTGTTGATCTCTATCACTTCATCCTTGCATGGATTGAGCTCCCTTCCCTGTTTTTCATGCAAGTAGCTGGAATGAGGTGCCCGTAACTGCCCTCTGAAAGACAACTGAATTTCTTGACTTTTTAGTAGGAGATCTGGATTCGAATCCTAATAATAAAATTTTTCATTTTTATTTTAAAATCTTACATAAGATCCTAAAAAAATACCATAAAAATTTAAAAAAAATTAGCAGTTCAGCCCGGCCCGAACCGAACCGTGACCAACCCGTCTGTCTGATGGTTCTGGGACTTGTTCCCTTGGGCCAGAACCGTTGACCCAGACCAGACCGTACTGTTTGCTCCAGGTCCGATTCAGACCCGCCCCAACAGGTTCATGAACCGGCTCGACTCGGACAGGAACCAGCCTAAACTGGCCTAGCTAACAACACTAATGCTACATGAGAATCCCACACCAATGGCATTTATGAATTGAGTGGGTAAAAGTCATAGACGACATTATTGCTCCTTCTCAGGGGTAGCAATTAGAGATTCTACTTATGTGCATTGATTCCCCAGTACACGTGGCTAATATTGGCTTATGATTGAAAGGTACGTATTTCGAGTGTTATTCTTGAACTCGTATATGTGTTTAGCTTGCTAACCAAGGGGATGGCTAGGAGTCTCAATACCCGGTTTCTTTAGCACCTGCAATGGTCTCCAAACCTAAGCCAACAACATCATTTTATTCCCATAAAACCCCTTTTGTAGGACGAATGGAATGAAATCAAAATCGTTATTCCAGCCTCCATTCTACTTCTCTTGTTTGACTGTGCAAAAAGGAAATAGAATGATCATTCCAATAGAATGGCCATTCATCCAATTTCTCTAAATTTCATTCCATCCCATGAAGGAAGGTATAACCATTCTTTTGTCTATTTCTTAATTTAACATTATGAATTGCCTATTTTATCCTTAATTTTTTAGTCAAAGTACAAAAATACCAAAACTAATTAGTAAATATTATGTTAATATAATTTAAGATAATTAACACAATATTATATATTAGATAATAGAGTTTACATTGACCTATCTCGTTTTATAATATTACTAGACGATCACCCGTGGTACACATGAAATTATCAATTATATGTTTCATTATAAAAATTTAAGGTGACTAAAGAAATAATAGATTGATCAAAAAAATTATGGAGCTAGCAAAAGAAATAAAATTTAAAGTTAGAGAGATAAAGAAAGAGCAGTTCAAATCAAATAAAAATGAAGCAACATTGGAGAATTAGGAGAGCTTCTAGTGACTAAAGTAGATTTTTGGTAGAAATTAGGAATGTCACAAGGAGTTGGTGAATTTTAAAAGAGTGTAAAGAGATTGCATGGTTAAGAGAATTATGGAGAATAGTTAAGATAATCACGAAAATAATTAACAAAATATGGTAAGTTAAATAAAATTATGGAATCATTTCCATATCTTCTATTATTTTATTCTAATCAAATTTGACTAATCATAAACTAAATTTGATTGATGATTTTTTTGGATCTTTTGGTAGAAATTAGGAAGGTCACAAGGAGTTGGTGAATTTTAAAAAGTGTAAAGAGATTGCATGGTTAAGAATGATGGAAAATAGTTAAGATAATTACGAAAATAGTTAGCAGAATATGGTAAGTTAACTGAAATTATGGAATCATTTCCATATCTTCTATTGTTTTATTCTAATCAAATTTGACTAATCATAAACTAAATTTGATTGATGATATTTTTGGAACTTGAAAATGATACCAAAACTATTTTGGTTTTAATTAAAGCAATAGAGATACTATATAATTATATTATTTAAAATAATTAAAATATTGATTTACCTCATTTTAACCCAATTTATATAAGTAATAAATATTATATTTTTTTACATATAAAATAAAATTTATATATTCATAATAACATAATTAAGATACTAAATTTTTAGACAATTTCAATGTAAATAAAATAATATTATCCATTTTATTATCATGAAAATTCTCATAAAATAAATAAAAATCAATTTAAAAATAAATTACATAAATTAATTAAAAACTATGTAATTATATAATATAACTATGTTATATTATTTAATGGGAAGAATAAGAGGAAACATCAGAACCATCCCATTCTAATACAGGTCGTGTCATAACCCATCAAATAATTATCAAGAGTATAATTTGTAAAACTTATTTCTATATCTCATTCTATTACTTAGTACTGAGTATGATTTCAGATAACAAAATGATATCGATCATTCTTTCCAAATTTCATCCTACCAAACCTGACCTAAGAACCCTAGTCAATCAAAAGGGAAAATTTCGACGAATAGTCTTTGATATTGTAATTGATATCCCAACCTTAATCTCTGCCACCAACTATGCCACAACGTGACGGGTTTTATTGTCGTTAGCTTGTTGAGGCTGGACGAGGCTTCGTTGACTAGACCTGATCAGGCTTTAGCTATGTTGTACTATAATTATAGTTAAAAGACCATGGCCTAGCCCAAGTTACGCCATTTGTATCTGAGAATGGCTGATTCACACCTGAAGGAGCAAGCCTCCATGGTGCCTGGCCCTATGTTGTCATGTAAAGGAATTGGAAGGTAGCTACTTAAATTGCATTTTGGTGATTTAGTCGTGGCATATATGCTGTGGACTGGAGTGGACCTATCTTTTGAGACGAGTGGCTGAAAATTTTTTAAATAGAGGAAGAAATGATAAGCAGTCACAGTTGAAATTGCAACCTTCTTTCATATCCTTCCGTACTATTCCTCATCATTTTACAAGGTACGTGCGTCTCTTCAGTTACAGATGACGATGAAAAATTTAGAATAAGGTAGATAGAAAAAGAAAATAAATATCTTATCAATGAGAATTGAATAATCTTTGAGTTTTTAACTAAGAATGATGTTAAATGTACTAAGTCTCTTTCCACTACCAAAGATAATATAAGATGATTCTTCCTGGTACACTATAACACGCAACCTTTCACTTTGCATTTGATCGGCCCTTTCACGTACTAACTTGGTGCATCACTAGCATATAATAATTTTTTCTCATAACATAAACGGGATTACTCTAGTATCAAAACTATAAGGTCTTCACTTTCATACTGGGCTGCGAGTCCGTTGCTTAGTACATAATGACTGGAGAGCTATAAAAAAACAGAGCGAACTGAAATCCAGGTCATTGCTTTCATTACCTGAGTTCATCATGGCCTTACTTCTGATTTGATGAGATTCATCATGCTAAGAGTGGATGCAAGAAATCAAATCATTATATTGAAGCTAGCATCAGCATCTGTATTGCTCATGTACCCCGGCAACAAAGGCAGGAGTTATGGAAACCACATGTGATGCATCAGACTTTTCATATTGCGGTAGCGAGGTGAGTTTTGTGATTTTTTTCTGATCGACTTGAAAGGTTATCTTAGAGAACAAAGGAAACAATTTGCCTGCATAAGTGCAAGAGGCTACCTCTGCAAGGCATAGAGCTACGGGGCGTATTAAACCGGATCTTGGCTTAACTTTCACTAATCATATTTAGAAAGTCCTTAGAAGTACTTCTTGCCATCTGATATTCCTAAGCGCTTATCTTGAATGCTAAAGATGAAATATTTCAGGGTAGTATGGTTCCAGGGAATGGAGAATGCGGACTTTTATGGAGAGCTGCCATTTAACAGTCACTGACTTCAGGCATGCAGTTCCTTACAGCATAAGAACGTTTTGGCCAAAGCTATTCTTTTGCAGCCTGATCGTGAACTTCTGAAACTGAGCCTACACGGACTGAGATTTTGGATCAATTACAAGGTTTGGACCTTGACATCTGTTTTCCAGAGACCATATCATACAAACTATACTGCAGGTACTGCACAAAGTCGATGACCCCTTAGAACTACTGGTTAGTGGTTAAATGAGTATATTAAAACTGGATAATATGTCCAGTGTTCGGAAACATAAGCCTTGGAAGCGGCAAAATGAAAGGGGAAATAGAAAATTTCTCAAGCATGGAATGAAAGAGAGTTTACGAACAAAGATAAAACTGAGTCAGCAGTTGCAGAAACAATTCGATTTGCCAACCTAAAGCGGTGGCCGATTTGCAGCAGTTTGTTTGGATCAGAACCTTTTATACTGCAACATTACTATAAAAGCCTTGGTAGGTTTACGGAATGGACAACTAGAATGTGGAAATTAACAGCATAACAAGGAAGCACGGGATGAATCAACCTGAGAGGAAACACCAACCTAAGAACAACATATTTAGCTAACATTATATGGCTGTGTTGAGATTCCAGTACCGTTGTCTCATGTCGCATGGAAGTATTATTTTAACTTATTTTTTAAAGATACTTAAGGGGAGAGCACAATAGACTTGCATTTGCAGGAGCAAGAAACTGAGTCATTTCTGTTCCACTTTACTCTCAATGGTCATATGAGAGTAACTTGAGTTCAAGATTAGACCAC
Source organism: Lagerstroemia speciosa (assembly GCA_037672795.1). Taxonomy (NCBI): domain Eukaryota; kingdom Viridiplantae; phylum Streptophyta; class Magnoliopsida; order Myrtales; family Lythraceae; genus Lagerstroemia; species Lagerstroemia speciosa. Next base: position 8,165,079 of record CM075287.1, on the reverse strand, counting down.
ATATGCTAGGTGAGCAGCTTATCTGGACCCTAATGGGATAGTAATGTGACACCTAGACATGAATCAGACTTTTCTTTTAATGAAAACTAGCAAATGACCAGTGCCACGCATGGTGAGCATCATCGAATATAATTGAAAATGATACAAATGTTGTTAAGCACGAATTAAATAAATCCACCAAACCATCCCATTCCCACATACCAATGCATTTCGAATGATAAAATATACTGAAATGCAATTATAGAATGACATCCTGTCAATGAATAGTTTCAGGCAATCATGGTTATGTAGAAATCCCACATACATTTTCAAAATAAAAATCGTCATGTAGAAAAAAAAGAATAATGGATGAAATAATTGTTTTGAAATAACTGAAATGACAATAAAGGACCTAGAATCATTATATAACTAAATTAGAATGGAGGGTAGTCTTGGAAATATAAAAAGAGACCAAAACGACCCACTTCTCCCTTAAAAGTAATAGAGATAATAGAGATATTGAGAGAAAGGATTTGGTTGGAAATGTGTCGCTGGTAACAAGGATTAGGTTTTCTAGCAAGATTGTGGAATGTATTGTCAAATATTTAGCATGATTCTAAAAGATCTAGTTTCACTCAACTAAAGGGGTCCAGCCAGTTGAAAAGGATCTTCTTCTGATGAATCCAGGTTTCATGTTCCCTTAACAATAGAGCAGAACATTTAATAGTTCTAGCCCTACGAACATAGTAAAGAGGGTATCAGCTATGCAACATGTTTATTGTAATTTCTGAACTCCATAACCTAGTATGAGATGGAAGAGATAAGGAATTGCAGGAATGCACTGCAAAATCAGAATTTTATCCAATGTTACTTCATCCCATGTTTGGATTGCACGGTTCTCAAGCAAACAAAACCAATCATCAGGGTCCAGAAAAGAAATACACCATACACATAATAAGAAAATAGAATAGGCACATTACTCCTTCGATTGGATTGATGCAGTGAGTGTGTATCAAGCACTCCTCATTACCATCAAGCCAGTTCCCCCACCTAACGAGAGACTTAAAATTACTAGCATGCATTGCCCGTTACATATCACAACATAATTCTTAATTACCCAAAGACACCCATCCAAGGAACAATTCCCAGGAGAAATTTTAGCAAACCCGTGACTTCACAGACCAATTAATAGTAAAGAAAGGGACATACATTACCAACCGGAAACTTTTTCTGGTAGATCCATCGATCATTGGTGTCCCCGCTAACTCCGGCACCCGGCAATCATCTCACAGCCTCTAGTGTAGGGATTAGCGTGCCCGCCGTCACAGTTGTAGTAAGAAGCCCCTGGTCTCATGCACGGCACGATGTCCCTTTTCAGCGTCTCGTAGCTGATGTACCTCCTCTGCATCAGAAGTACCCTCCGGCTGCTGTCCGACTCCATCTCCGGGGGATCAATCAGGCACTCTTCGATGCTCCCGGAACAAATGCTCCGTGCTCTCTTCCCCGCGACGGAGGACTCATCAAGTTGGATGCTTTTCGTGTCCACGACTGAGAAGCCATTGCAGACTAAGGGATCGGGGAGAAGGATGAGAAGGAGGACGAGCGGCGTGAGGCATGTGAGGGCTGTGGATGTGGACATTGTCGTCGGGGATTGGCTCTACGAAGTTGTCCACTCTCTCTCAGTGGCTGCTTGGTTTCGGCAGTGTGGTGTTTGGATGTGCGTGTGCTTGACAGTTCGTCTACTTTATTGAGTTGAGCGCGTTGTGGAGGACAGGAAAGGTGTCTAGCTGGTAGGATCATTAATCAACGGGAATTTTGATTTTGCACCCTAAAGTTGTCCTTTAGCTTTTCTTCCACCCTGAAGCTTTTGGTAGTGGTTTGGTTCGAGTCTTATTAGGTTACAAAAAATATTAATATTACTAAAAAATTTTGAACTAAGGTAAATTTTCTTGAAAAATGAATCAGCATGTAAAATTCTGATTTTTGAAAAAAAATGTAGAATTCATTGTAGAATTTGGTAAACATCTATAAATTTATTGTAAAATTAATTATAAAGTTAATATAATATGATAATATTGTATTATGAACGTAAAAGTTTTATCAATCACACTGAAAATTTTAACTCTTGTAATCTCATATTATAATAAATTTTTCAAATAAATGTTGAATTTTGTGATTACCAAATGTCCCTGATAGTAAACAACTTAATTGTGACACCAGTACGACGATACGATATAATGTTAATGTGTTAGCTATTACGGATCAACAAGAAAATCCAAGGCATTGAAGTTTTTGGTGCGATTACCTAAGAATTAAGATTATTGAAATATGCCACAACATTTTTGTTAGCTCCTACGATATTATAACATGAAGATTAATAAATAATTACCATCTATACCCATAATTTCATTTTTGTGAGGAACTATGAGCTTTGGTGTTAGACATGAATTTGTAGAATTTCACATTTATCACCTATTTGTTTTTCCTTCGCATTAGCTAACAAGATAGGCTTAGAACCTAGGGCTTTGATATCATGTTTGTAAAGTAGAGAAGTGAAAACTGAAAAGATAAGGAGAAAACTTTCTTAATTCTTACTGAGTAATACAATTACAGCATCTTTGTAATGAAAGGGCACAAGACACTTGCCCCTAAAATTAAGGTGCAAAAATCGTAATAAAAATAAAATTAAGGAAGAATAAAAAGGGAAATATTCTAATTATGAATTTTGTGACACTGCGAAATGAGCTTATCCTAGCTTTTCTATAGTAATAAAAACACAAATACAATAGTATTCAAGATATCGATGCCCTCCATTGATTGAACATCTCTTTTGCTAATTCCTTTCTCTAATTACTCTGAGCATTAGATACTTAGAAGCTAAGTGATGTTATCTAGGAGTGTGCATGAATCCCGAGTAGACCTGAAACCGATAAGAACCTACGATGGGTAGATACCTAAAAAAACAATATCATTGCTGCCTTCATGTTCGTTGAGATCAGACCGCCTCCCAGCCCCAGGTCAGCTGTCAACTCTGGTCGACTTCCTCCCTCTCTCCTACTCTCTCTCTGATGTCCTGTCTTGCTCTCTCTTTCTCGATTACCGGGCAATGGTCATTGGCCAACGTCCTGAACGCTCGTAGATTCACAATCCTCATAGACCCATGCCACTCTTAGTGGAGGTGGATGTTCGACGACACACACCCAGGGTTGATGTATGTGTTCAGTGAACACGTCCCTATTCCACTGGTTAAGGAACAATCGACCTGTTCTGCCGGATAAGCGCCTTCTCAATCGGCGAGCAATCAGTAACAGGCAAATCAACAAGTTCTGCCCGAGATCGCCCCCTCATTCTTTGCCTCCAACCACTGGTCAAACCATGGACAATAGACATGGACAATGATCTTAGGCAATTAGCAGTCATTAACAGGCTGGTCTCTTTATTCTGCTGTATTCATCCTTCTCTTCTCTAATGAATATTAGATCACATCTATACCTAGGACTAATAAATGGACAATAGGAATGAAGACAATCGTCAATTTCTTGTTAAAGCTTAATTAAAAATGAAAGCGAAAGCAAAGTGATTTGCGTAAAGTTTGTGCGAATGGTTATATGTTATGGATTATGCTTCGTTTGGCCTCTCTGATCCCAAATGCAAATTTTGACGATAAATCTTTAACTTATTGCTCTTATTGACTATGTTCGTTGACCTCCCTGATATAGTTTTTTTTTTCTTTCAATCTTAACCACTAGTATTTAAAAGTCCAAGAAATTCTGACTAATCTACTTTGAGTTTGGAAAGTTAACTAAATGGTAAAACTTTCACAAAGTAAATTTTATCCATTAACAAAACACAAACTATTAGTTTTCTTTTTATATATAGATAGAACTTATCGGAGCCACAATAGATATTGCCACTAATTAAATTAATACATAGTTGGATGGGCAACACTCTCCTTGAAAATCATGGATTTATTTTTCCACTGTTATGTAATTTGTGTTGTCTTAATAATATGTAATTTGTAGTTCTACGATGAGTCGTCGTCTTTAATGTGCTGTGTGGATAATCAATTTGAATTTGTCGAGTTCTGAATTTGTCATGTTCAATTTAACATCTACAGTTTAATTTGTTGAAAAATAAGACAAGTTCCAATAGCTTGCCCACAATTTGTGGCATCTACAAGTTTCAGGCAGAACCCAACTCGAAGATTCAATATGATAAAATCTGGTTTCAAATTTTAGGTACTTGTTCTCCACATTGTAGGTCCATGTACCATAAAAAATACAAGACAACTGAATTTGATCATCCCTAATGTTATCCGATTCATCAGAGATTGATGACATGTCTTGTTCATCCAATTGGTTTTCTAATGGATTGTCTTCCCCAAAAATATTCCGACTTGAGATAGCCCCAAGAGCTACAGGCATGCACGTGACCTAACTTGGAGCTTTAATCATGTGTGGCCAACTAGTTCTAAGATCGACCAAAAACCTATTATTTTCATAAGGGAACATGATACTATTCACTTAGATCTTTATTTTATCGGTCTTGAACCAAAATTTAAATTCGGGGATCTTGTTATATTCGAAAGGCTTGCAAGCGACACACCTGAGATCAATACCTATCCCTAAATCTAGTTTTTTGTTACTTGCATGTTTTAGTTCATCCAATTATTTCTCTAATTGAGGCTCGAATTGTAGTCCCAAAACAAAAATTAAGAAGAGAGTCACGTGTTCTAATCATGCCACTATTCGTCCTACTCTAAGTGCAGCAAAGTAAATGGTTTCACTATATTCACATTACAACTATTCATCATCTCTCTTTCTCCCTCTACCCTCCCTTTTATCATATGCACTCAAATACATAAAAATTCCCAAATCCCCACCTAGATCAGGAACAGATAAATAAACCCCATACAAATCGATCAAGAAAGTATTAGGCAATTTATTTACAAGCAATGTCAATAATTAATGAGCCTAAGACTGAAACTAGAGATAGAAAGACAGACAAAAACAGGTGTAACCAACAAGAGGCAAGGACAATTAATATGCCTAACCCCAAAGCTTTAATGCTAAAATATCCTAAATAGCAGCATCAAACAGCACAAATGCAACAGCAAATGGCAGGCCTAAACTAAGGTTTTAATCTCCCAAAATAGTATTGAAAGTGGGAAAAATCATTGAGCAAGAAACTGCTACAACTATGGACACTAAGCAGACCCATTTTGGATGAAAACGGCATAAGAATCTTGGGAAAACTTGCAGCAAAGAGCAGCGGCCATGACATGTAGACTAAGACTATAATCTCCCCAAAACCGATATAAAAAATGGGCGAAATCATCGAGTAAAGGAGCTATTGTAACTTTTGGCGTTAAGCAGCCCCATTTTATCAAAAATGACATGGGAATCAATGAAGAAAGATGTAGCAAAGTGCAGCAGCAAGGAGAGCTCTAATCTCCTCGAAAATGTCATCAATGACGGGGAGAAATCATTGAGTAAGGAACTGCTGCAATCATAGGCACTAAGAAGCCCCATTTTGAATCAAAACCATCATTAAAATGAAGAAAAGACAGGATAGAGAGTAGCTGCAATAATGGACTGTAAATGGTTCTATTCTTGTAAGAATACGGAATCGAAACCTCAAGAAATCATCGAGCGATGGCTAGCAGCAACTATAGGCTCCAAACAGCCATGTTTCCTATAAAAAAACCATTGTTAAAACGAAAAAAAGATAGGACAGAGAGCAACTGCACAATGGGCAATGAATGGCTTTATTCTCATAAGAATACGGAATCGAGACCATGAAAAATCATCAAGCAAAGATTAGCAGCAACTGTAGGCTCTGAACAGCCCAATTCCCTATCGAAGATGTCATGCACATCAATGGAAAATACGCAGCAAAGAGCTGTCATATAACTCGAATAACATGGACCCTATTCTCCCTGAAAATGTCTTCAAAAAACGGGAGAATTCATCAAATAGGGACCAGCAGCAACTACTGGTGTTAAATAGCCCCCTTTCCTATCAGAAATGTCATTAAAATCAATGGAAAATACTGAGGAAGGATCTGCTGCAATAATAGATGGTGGATGGCTCTGTTTCCCTCGAAAATGCATCGAAAACAAGGGAAATCATAGAGCAAAGAAGCAGCAGCAACGAAGGACTTTATGCAGGCCATTTCCTATTCAAAATACCATGAAAACAAAGGTAAAATCCCCAGCAAAGGGCAGGTGCAATGACCAGAAAACTCAAGCTCTAATCTCCTCACAAGCAATGTTGGAAACGGGAGAAATCATCGAGCAAAGTGCTCCTGCAACTATAGCCAATAAATAGGTTCATTTTCTATCAAAGATTCCATGTAAATCAATGGAAAATATGCAGCAAAGAGCTGCAACAAGGACAAGGAAATTAGGGCTCTAAACCCCCAAAATGGCATCGAAAATGGGGGAAATCCTCGAGCAAAGAAGTTACTAAAACATGGATACCAAGCAGCCCCATTTTTAATAAAATTGCCATGAAAATTATGGGAAAACATGCAGCAAAGGGCTGGTACATAATCAAGCAAACAAAGGCCCTATTTCATCGTAAGCAGTTTCAAAAGTGTGAGAAATCATTGAGTCAATGGCTGCTGTAATGACCGGTAATGAACAGCCCTATTCCCCTCGTAAATACATCGAAAACAAGGGAAATCATCGAGCAAATGACCAACCGCAATTATGGAAACTAATCAACCCAATTCAATAGAAAATGTCATCAAAACCACAAAACACAACCGCATAAGGACCAGCTGCAACCACAGAAATGAAACAGCCCCGTTCTTATAAAAAAATGACATCGAAATCATGGCAAATAATCTCATAAGAACCAACTACAACCATAAGAACAACACGGCCCCATTTATAACGATTCTAGGAGATTAAGTAGCAAAGAAATGGTATTCGGCGGTCGCAACAAACCACACAGCTGGAATTTCAATCATCAGCAGCAAATAAGGTCAAGTAACAACAGACAAATCTGATTTCTAGTCAGCAAGCCGAATTAGCAAAACATTGCGTAAATCAAACAATGTAACCAAGCAGCTGCAATCAAGACTAATTAGCAATAGACACATTGCTCCAAATGGCCGAGAAGCAGCAGCAGAGACACACGATGACTGTACTTACTTACCACACTCGGAACAGGTCGGGTTGGCATGGGTTGAGCTCAGGGAGTCGGGGAATCTGAGGTGATTCCACGCAATTTCTGTAAGTCCGGGAAATCCTCTCTGGAACCTGGGCCAAGTTGAGCGCTGAAGAGGAGGTGGTATCAGCAAGCTCGAGTCAATGGCTGGCGCTCGGAACAGAAATGGATCAGGATGGGTTCGAAGAGAGAAAACTAGAGGTAGGTCGTCACGCCGGTGGTCTACGGGTCTGAGGCGAAGCTCGGGACAGGGAGCAGGGAAATGATTCAGATTCAGGAAAAGGGAGGAAGATGGGCGGGGAAGGAACCGTAGTGGTGGTCGTTAAGGCGTGGTAGACTGAGAAGTGGAACGGAATGGCGGATGAAGACTCGATCAGGAGGAGAAAGTGCAAGATGGTGGTCGCCGGACATGGACAGGGGCGGCTCAGGCACCTTGGGCTCCGCGGCAGCCACAAGAGGGGCGCTCGGGGATTGTTCGTTGGTGGGAGGTCCGTCGTCTGCAGCTTGGAACCAGGCGGTCCTTGATGCTGGCCGTGAACAGTCAGCCCTCTACCTTTGCTGCTGAAGCTGTGCCTTCCCTTCTGAGGGATTCCTCTCCCCTTTTTGGCCGTGGGTTCTTTCCTGGAAAGCAAAGTTGCGCCCCTTGTGCCACCCTAAGTTTGATTACATATCCCATGATATTTATTTTAATTTTTTATTTTACATTTTCTTATTAAAATTTACTTTGTTAAAATTTACTTGAAGAATTTTAGAAAAGGTCCCTCAAATATGTTTCGCATAATACGTCAAGCGCGCTTGGTTTTTACTGGTTCTTATAACTCCCCGGGCACAAAAATCATCCTTTTCTCAGTTTATTCACAACCCCTTGATGCTATGCTCTATTTTTTCTTTAGTCATTCATGAGTTAAGATCCAAATGATACTAACACTATGTTTGGATTGAGGGATTTGGAGCTATTTAGAGAGGAGGGGAGGGGAGGGGAGGGTTGAATAGATAAATTATTCCTCCAAATCACTTATTTGAATATTATTATTAGAGGAGGAATTTGGAGGATAAAAAAGTCAATTTGACTATTTTATCATTTTAATTTAGAAGATCAATCGAACTAGAGAAAGATATAAGAGATGTACAACGGTTTCGTGGTGATCTTGAAACTCTAATAAAATTGTGGTTACATGATGGTCTTAAGAAGCTCAGTGGTTGCGAATTGGTGGTGGTCGAGCAAGAGAAATCGTGTTGTGGTTGTGGTTATGAGAAGACAAATGTGGTTATTTAATTATATAATACGGAATTATGACTGTACAATATTTTTTTAAGAAAATACAATTGCTATTTTTGTCTAAAAATTTGTTATCCCTCTAAATTCCCTCAAATTAGAAAAATTAAAAAGTGAGTTTTGGAAGATTTTGGAGTGATTGTGAACCCCTCCAAATCCCTCCTAATAATTTACCCAAATAAGGAATTATGTTATCCCTCCTAATCGCTCCCTTCTGAATCTCTCAATCCAAACAAAGCATAATACTGCATAATTTGGACCTCTCAATAAGTGAATATAATTTTTCAAATAAAACTGGTTAAGATGCATGGATACAATAGATTCAGCCAATTTCACTTAAAATCACATCTTCTTCTTTGGATCAAATTTTGGGGTCCAAGATATGTCAAATTGAAGCTATTTTGATGCTCTTCACAATGACTCTAAATTTGCCCTATGATCAATCCAATTAGATCGTCAATTTTAATCTCAAACATCACACCAGGTCTGATATGAGCACGTGCTCACTCAGTTTTTTTCAAGGTCCAAACCCAAGTCCTTTCCAGACCAAAATGAGGTGTCAACATGGATCAACAATCATCTCCTTTTTAATTAATTGTGAAGCGAACAACAACTAATAATAATATGATTATGTGCTCTAACCGTATAGAATGATGGGCTTCTAAGAATAGCCCACATTTTTTCAATAAACCAAAATATCTACCAATGAAATTACACGCAGATGCATGCTTTAGATTAAAAAGCTCTTCTACACTTCTTGGTTGATGACCTTGATGCCACTCATTCAAATGATACCTCTGATCTCTAAATAGAGCTAGAAATCCCTCCCGATTAGTGTAACCAGCATCAACTAGACAAGAGCAACCTTTATTAAATCATAATCATATAATATCGTGTAATGTAACTTACCATTAGGCACTCTAAGTCCAAGCTCCCTAGTAAGAGCATCTTGAGGTACTCTTCCATTAGCTGTAGTTCCTTCTCGTCGACAAAGGATATATGTAAATTGCATGTTAAGAGTACAAACTTTGAACACTTTTGTCGCTATTTCTCCCTTGCAAGCTTTACATCTAGATCTATCAATTCAAGGAACTTTGATATATAGAAGTCTCATTTAGGACACCTGGACATTAAAACAACACATATAAAGCATTAGGTAGCTATCTTCTAATTTACATAAACCTAAACTGAATAGGATATAATGTTATTTTTACCTCAAACCACTTCCAATGTTCATCAGTGGAGTCATGAGCAACATGTTTGGTTTTTTATGCAAATGACCTTGTAAAGGTAATGTTACTATTAGAGAGATTTTAGTTTATTGGGAAATAAAATATTTAGAAATAAAATCTTGTCAATCAGGTATATTTGTTGATATTATTAAGATCTTCAATATCTCTTTGATATTATTTTCATATTTTCATTTTATATGTTTCCTAAATTATTCTATTGTCCTTACCTGTAAGTAGGTTATTTGTCTATATAATCAATTGAGTTGCTAAAAATAATAAAATCTCTAATTATGGCCTATGGCCACCATTTTTATCATTTTCTCTACATCTTTATCCCACTCTTTTCAAATTATTTTAAATTTCTTCATCGTATCAGTGCAGGTCAATCAGGATGAGTCCATTGCTATCATCAACTGAAGGCATTTACAAACTACGTTCATAGATCATGTTTGATGCCTCTGTAGAAGTGAGAAGAAGTTTAGAGAATTTTTGGGAGTAATAACAACTCCTTTTATTTGTTGTCATGCAACCCAGAAATGGACAATTACTCGATCGATCAAACCTAAGAAATCATGTTGAATTTTTCATTACAATATGAACATTCATGGCACCTCCATGCTCATCTTGAGGGGTAATATTAGAGATAGGTTTTAGTTTATTTGGAAATAAACTATTTAGAAATAAAATCATATCAATCAATACGTTAATTGATGTTTTTAGAATTTTTGAATATCTCTTTGATATTATTTTAATATTTTTAGTTTATATGTTTCTTAAATTGTTATGTTCTCTTTATTTATAAATAAATCATTCGTCTGTGTAATTAGTTGAGTTGCTCAGAATAATAAAATATGTGATTATGGCCTATGACCGCCATGTTTATCCTTTTCTCTATATCTCTATTCCACTCTTTTTATATTATTTTAAATTTCTTTTGTTACTTTGAGAATATTGTGGAAGCATGGACTTATAGTTTCATCGAATCTTGCAAAATTATGTTTGACAACACGATTTTTACGAGTAAATAGCCTAATTGCGCTTGTACTTTGCCAAAATTCTTACTTTTAGCATAAATTTTTTCATGTTATCTAGGAAGACTCATCTATGAAATATTTGTTTTGTTTACCACCGCGTGATGAATTCTGTCAAATTTAACGAAAGTCACTAACATTCCACGTTAGTAGTTTACATGTTGCAAACGGAGCATGATGTTTCAATGCTACATGGACATGGGATACCAAATATTAGTTGTGCCCAATAATCCTTCACTTTCATTTCAAAATATGAAGGGCATTTTCATGATTTTAATGTCATCTTCTTCCTTTTCATTTTCTCCGTCAATCGCTACTTCTTGCCATCCCTACCCCTCGTTGCTCCTCCTCGAATAAGAGAGTGTTCATTACCCTCTTCTAATAGCTCCTGGGATGATTGCATCTATTAAGGTTTTTGAAAACTCTCAAAAGCAATGTTGGTAATCGATGCAATTTTCACCTCTTTAAATGCTCTTAAGGAAAGACAAAATCAAGGAGAGGAGTTGGGCCATAGTGTTTAATGTCAGTGGTCAACACCATGACAATGGTGTTGTGTGAGAACTACTAAACTCTTTAACTATCAAGATAGTTAAAAAACTAAACATCGAATCATTAGAAACTTACAAATGTTAGGAAACAAGAAAAGATCACTAGTTAGACAATGGTTGTGTTCTAACATGTAACGTCAATCAATACTATATATCGACCAATCGACCCGTAGTTATAGCATGAATCAATTTACGAATGTTAGGAAACAAGAAAAGATCACCAGTCGGACAATGGTTGTGTTCTAACATGTAGTATCAATCAATACTAGATATCGACCAATTGACTTATAGTATTGTACGAATCAGTCTTGAGCAGTAGCTTTAGCAGTGAGTAATGCTCGGCATATACGAAGTAGAATTGTGGGATAAACATATGAAGAATCATATATTTGTGATTCAACTTAAAAACCGCATTTTGAAGGTGAGGTTTTTATGCTCAACCGTTCTGCAAAAATAAAAAAATTGATCCAGGAATTGCTCTTGAAGATGCGGCTTTGTAAAAACCAAAAAAATTTGTGGAATCGTAGCCCACGAGAATTGTATCTTCAATATGTGTTCTATTAAACATAAAAAAAAAAATTATCCCCGAAACCACATCTTGAAGGTGCGGTTCTGTTATAAATAATAAAAAAATTATCCTTGGAATCGCATCTTCAAAATGCTGTTTATTAAACAAAAACCGCATTTCCAACATACATTTAGAAAATCTCAATTTAATAAATAGTTTCAAATAAACCACTTTTAACGAAATAATTTCAAAATTAACCTCGTTTACGCTCAATACTCCTTTGAAACCCCGTCTGACATAGCTGCTTACCCGTTATCCGTCTCTGGTTCTTCTCTCCGGCTAAGACTCCAAGCTACTCCTCAAGCTCACTCCCCGGCTCTTCTAGCAGGCGAATTTCCTGCTCTCCTCGTGATCCCAGCGCCGCTCCTCTTCTCCTTACAAGGTTTGATTCAACGGCCTTTTATTCGATTTCGGTTGTTTTCTAATCCTGCTCTCCCGGGTCCAGTGAAAGTGGTATGTCTTTTCATCGGGCCTCAGATTCTTGCCTTTTTCTCTTTACTTCTGTCTCCTTTCCAGAGTAGTGATTTTGCGGTTATTTCACTAAATAAGAAGCAAGAAAATTGGTACTTGTCACTCATAGATAATTTTAAGTGTGCGTTGAATGGGCAATTCACGGAAAGAAAAGTGAGAAAAGTTACCATGAGATTTTGCAGAGATTAGCAGAGATAGATAGATAGATTTGTGCATATAAAGTTGGTGGGTGGTTGTATAGTTAAACGCTAGGGGAGATGTCTACCAGGCGTTTGATGAAATTCCTAAGCCAGGATCTCTTCGTATTACATTTCAAAAAAACGTATAAGCAGGCGCAGCTGTCAATATGATATTATATATATGTATGGTAACATAAAAACACCTGCTTGTCTGCATTTCCTTGCGTTTGAAAGTGCATTAAAAATCTTCCTCTTCCTTCTTGTTTATATCTTTGTGTTTTGCTAGGAAGATCATCTTTGGCCTTACTCTCCTTCTTTAAGGTGAATGTAATAAAAAATAAAAGAATTCCTTAGTGGCATGCAACTTACTACATTTGCATAGGGGTGTGCAGATTCTTGTTCAAATATGCAACTTCTTAGCTCCATTTTTATTTAGCACAAACTCGAGACTATTTGTTATGACAAGAATTGGTTTTTTGTCAGCTCAGTGACGAGGCTCGATAAATAGTAGGATAGTACTGTGCTCCTTACACCAGTAATAATCTTCTATTCAGCAAACTGGTGGTAGCTCAATCTAATGTAGTGGGTGGATGCAGCATGTCTTGAGTTCAAATAAGTGATTTGAAAACTCAGTCCACAAATTGGGTTTGTGTCATGTAATGAAAACGATGTTATATGCTTTTAGGTGAAACAAAAGGTGGTGTCCCTCTTTTTTCGGGATTAGTGGTTGATGCGTTTCATTAAGGATCAACAAATGTAATCTTTGCAAGTCAGATGGAGCACATTAGAGAGACAACAAGAGTTTAGATTGAATTTCGTCCAAGGGATTGTAACTACTCTGTGTCAAACGAACAAAATAGATCTCTGTATGATTACAAAACTGTTTGATTTCCTAGACTGAAATACTTTCTGGTTTCTTTTGGGTCATCTCATAGATAGGACAAGTAAAAACTGAAGGCCAACTTAAACGATTGCTGTTCTAGTTTCCTATCCTTCCATTTGCTGATGGCCAAACTGGTTTCCTCTTGCTGGTCACCTACATCTTTATAGATCAATAACTGTGTCAGCCTCCTTTCAATACCTCTTTAGTCTTGTTGCAAATATGATCTCTGAAATCATCTCGGGCATCACAAAAGCTACAGCTGAATCTGGAGGGTAACTGCAACACAGGGCAAAAACTTTGCTTTGGTCTACCACCTGTGTGATTTTAGGGGGAACCTGGATACCTTGAAGGCCAACACCTAATGTTTAGTCTGTTGATTGCTAAAGAGGGAAGGGAGGAGCGGCAGTGGAATGGCAAAACCCCCTTTCCGTGGCCAATCTCATTGACCCTCCTTGAACACAAGAGGTAGTTTAGATACAAATGGAATAGGATAGGAGAGACTTCTCTCCCTTGGACTTGAAGGTCTTCCAGATTTAATACATATCTTCTTTAGCACTTTCACATTTTCCATTTATTTATATGGCTTACCTCTAGAAATTATTTTTTTAATTGCCAACTCGGTGCTCTATAATGTCATGTCAAGTAGGATTTAAAGCAACTGAATAATCAGTTTTGTGTTGCTGACTCTGGTTTCTCTGTGCAGGTCTCTTTGCATGCTTGGAATTGTTTGGGGAGCTTCATTGAAGCTGTAATGTAATTCCGTTGCCTTTTCGACTGACTGTTTAAATGGAAGATGGCAATATTTGAGATTCCTCGACTAAGAAGTTTAATAATCGTTAGTACTTGCATGTATCCTCTTTGGTTTTATGTTGTTTCGCATGTCGTTCTCCAGAAGTTACATTATTCATTTTCCATTTTTCCCTTTGTGCAGGTTCCATTTTAATAAACTGCCATTGGTTAAAGACCTTCACTGTTCCAAGAAGGAAAGTATTGAGGGCACTTTTGTAGCATTTCCATCCGAGAGACATGCTGCTACTTGCTAAAGCCTTTCCTCTCCTATCCACCATCAGTAAGGCCAAGACCCCATGGCAGTTAGGTCAACGCTGCAATTTCTGTTGCTGCCATCTTATTTTCATTTTTTCAAGCAATAATAATAGTATCAGTTCTAGTTCAACTTCAATGCAAAGAATAAACTATCTCACCACCTTAGCAGCCTCTAGAACCAGTACATCAATTTCCAAGACCTCTACGGAGAGAATGTCCATGAAAGGAAAAAAGAAAGCCCGCATGGAATTGCCTGAGAACATTCTTAAGCACAAATTAGATATGTGCTCAAAGCACAGAAAACTCGTTGAGGCCCTTCAACTTTATGATGAAGCTAGGAGAAATGGGGTACAGCTTTCTTATCACCACTATAACGTGCTGCTTTATCTGTGTTCTTCTGCTGCTGCTGGCTCGTTACTTGAATCAGAAGACAAAGTAGATGACATGAATGTCAAGAACTTGGGAATGAGTAGGGGCTTTGAAATATTCCAACAGATGAACATTGACAAAGTTAAGCCAAATGAGGCAACTTTTACCAGTGCTGCAAGATTAGCTGCAGCAATGGAGGACCCGGAAATGGCTTTTGATTTAGTGAAACAGATGAAGGGTTCTGGTATACCACCCCGATTAAGGTCTTATGGTCCAGCTCTCTTTGGTTTTTGCAAAGCAGGGGAAGCTTGTAGAGCATTTGACGTTGATGATCACATGATTGAATGTGGAGTAGTAGCTGAGGAACCTGAGCTTGCGGCACTTTTGAAAGTTTCTGTTGATATGAATTTGGAGGAGAAAGTCTACAAGATGTTGCACCGATTACGTTCTTTTGTGAGACAAGTATCTGAATCAACTGCTAGAATTGCTGAGGAATGGTTTACATCTGATTTTGCTGCCAATGCTGGCCGTAGAGACTTGGGATGCTACAAAGGTAAAGGAGGGAATTGTCAATGGAGGAGGAGGATGGCACGGGCAAGGGTGGCTTGGAAATGGTAAATGGAGGGTTAGCAGAACTAATATGGACATGAAAGGTGGATGTCAATCTTGTGGTGAGAAACTTGTTTGTATTGATATTGATCCGGCTGAGACAATTCACTTTGCTCGCTCACTTACCAAGTTGGCTTGTCAAAAAGAGAGTAAGGCTAATTTTCTTAAGTTCGAGGTAGGACATGATTGTTCACTTTTGTGTATCAGTCATTGATTAGGCTCTTAAAATTTTTATTGTATTACTTGTTTAAACCGGAGGATAATTCATGCTGAATTTTCTCTTTCATGTTCCCTGTTTGACAAGAAGCAAATTTAACAATAGAACAGGCATATATTATTAAGAAACCACATGCACATAGTGAGGATGTTAACAAACCTTTCATTTTGAGTATATTTATTGGCAATGCTAAAACTTTAGTTCGTAAGTTAAGATTAAGAATATAACATCAAATTAATTTTCCAAAAAAAAGCCATGCAATGTTAATTTTCTCGTAAAGTGCTTTTTACTTGTTTGCGTTATATAGTTTGAATTTACTTTATTTTATAGTAACTTTGGCTTTTCTTTGACATGTTTGCTGTTAATCTTGGTTCTCATTTTAGTGGAATTGGATAGTTTTGTACTCTTAACATTTCTTTTTTGCGAAATGTGTTATATATGGTTGGTAAGTTTTAGTGGTCTAGAATTAGTTTTATAAATGACACCTTTACCCTTTTGGAAGCTTATGGTCGCTATAATTATAGGTAAATATGAAAAGAGTTTTGGAGATCCAAGCCAAGAAGAAAAGCATGCAAGCAGTTTTGCATTGTCCTTATCTTTTGTGGTTAGATATAAGCAAACAGAGAAATCTTTCTTTTCTTTCCTTTTTTTTTCTTTTGAATCTTCGCTTTTCCTTCATCTCTT
Organism: Lagerstroemia speciosa; assembly: GCA_037672795.1. Lineage (NCBI taxonomy): Eukaryota > Viridiplantae > Streptophyta > Magnoliopsida > Myrtales > Lythraceae > Lagerstroemia > Lagerstroemia speciosa. The sequence goes on along the minus strand of CM075287.1, from coordinate 8,148,814 downwards.
GCTTTTTCTTTATCCCCAAGATTATCCTGAAATTAAACAATTGGCTATTGAGCTGAAACCCTTTGATGAATAACCAAGCCACAATGATTTGGGAGTATGTAGGAATGCTATGAATAATCCTCTGTCATATAGTGCTGATAATGTTATAAAACAGCATTCCTCTTAGCAATAAGTCCTGTTTGGGGAGGCTCGTATGCAGAACGTGTCAAAATAATTCTTTGAGTTTTCCCTAATATAACAGATGGATTCGTACAGGAATGGCTTCGGCAACATGGCCCATTTGATGCAGTTGTAGATGGAGCTAATGTAGGCTTACACAATCAGCACCATTTCAGCTTTTTTGATGTGCGACTCTGTTTCTATCTTGTCAGTTATTTTCCGTCTGTGTTCCATGAAAAAATTCATTGATGTCTCTGAAATAATCACATTGCATGTAGCTTAATTCAACGGTAAATCAGTTGCGCCAATTGAGCCCATCGAAGAAATGGCCATTAGTCATATTGCATCAAAGTCGAGTTCGTGGTGGTCCTGCTGAAGATCCTAGAAACAGAAAATTGATGCATAAATGGAAGGAAGCTGGTGCACTTTATGCGACTCCTGCTGGTTCAAATGATGACTGGTTGGTTTTTCCTCTAAATGTCTCTGTCTAAGATTTTACATCTCCCTTAAAGAACTATTATAGCTCACCTTTAATTTACTGATCTATGATTTTTCCTTTTCTTTTCAAACATTGATAAAATTGTGGATAATGGGAAGGGGGGCTAGTGAGATGCAGATGAATGAAGAAAAAGTCCCTTTCACTAATTAAAAATTACTTTTGCTTCCATATACATGTATAAGGGCAATCAATGTAGCTACTTCCAGTTAGTGTCACCTCGATGCCTCAGAAGCATACCGAACTTGTAAACCTCAATGCATTAATTGCCAAAAAAAGAGAGCTCATTGTGTAATTTGTCAGTGCCTTACATAAATTTAGAGTAACAAAATTATTGATAGTGGCATGAAGTTTAAAGTTTTCTATGGCCTTGAACATTCGAGAAACTCACAGAATTTTCTAACTTCTCCATTTTTTGTTATCCTTTCCGACATAATACTCACCATCCAACCCTAGCTTCTTGCATTCAATCTTATTTTTATGGTTCAATATCTTTCTTATGTTATGAAGGTACTGGTTGTATGCAGCAGTAAGCTGCAACTGTTTGCTTGTTACCAATGATGAGATGAGGGATCACCTATTCCAGTTGCTAGGAACAAGTTTTTTCCCCAGATGGAAAGAGAAACATCAGGTAAATTTCAGTCAGCGCTATCTTAGTTTGTGATTAACCTGCTAATGAGACCTTCTAGGTCCTCTGGCAACGAATGGTTTGCCGAATTATACAGTGTTCAAAAGTTATCCTGGAAGTAGTTATGTATTTCATTATGGTCCAAAATCCAGTTATTATCTGCAGTCTTACTAGCAAAGGTGTAATTTGTTTGTCTGCGGTTATAGTTGATAGATGAAAAAAATTGGAATATTTTTAATCACCATCCTTCAGCCATATTTCTCTGGATTTTAGTTCCTTCTGACTAAATATTCATTGAAAGCTATCTCCAGATTAAGCTCCCCAACGTTTGTTCTTGTTGTAATTTGTTCCCTTTTAAGTTGTCTAGTCTTTGCTGCCAATTCATTTGACCTGGATATCACCAAGTTAAAAGATAAAAGAGAACAAAATTTATTCTACTGTAAAAGAGAACCTAATTCCCAAAGTGATTCTGAGGGTTCATCGACTCCAGTTGAAGTGCAGCTGCCTATGGTTCTTCAAATTGAAGCCAATTTACCAAATGACGTTTCCTTCTATCCTAAAGTTATTTGATTGAACTATCTATAATTCATTTTTTCCTTTTTAGTTTGACAGTTACCTTTTTTATCAATAAAATAAATAAATAAATAAATAAATCATGCTCCGTTTACAGGTCCGGACATCGTTCTCACATGGCGTTAAGCTCCACATGCCTCCACCCTACTCCATTGTAATTCAGGTGATACTTTTGTTATTCATCTATCATTTTTCTAAATGAAATGTACACACAATTTACCATCTTAGTGAATGCTTTGCAGGAATCAGAAAATGGAAGTTGGCATATTCCAACAGTCACCGGCGACGACATTGAGGCTCCAAGGCAGTGGTTATGTGCCGCTAGAACCCGTAATATTTTGTCCCAACCTCCATCCTAAGACAAATTTGGTGGTGTCTCTGATGTGCTATATACCATCAGTACTATCTATTGATTCAATGAATTGAATTGTAACTTGTACGACTAGAACGAAACGGATCATACTTAAGTCGATGAAAAATTTCAGGGATGAATCAAAGCTTATTTCATTTTGTGTGAGAGTATTTGAAGTTTATTATGGCTCATTTAGTGTTCTTTGAGTGCACTTCTAGGTTGATGTGTTACTAGATTTTTACATTTGTGTTATTATAGATTAGTTTGGTGAAATTGTGGATGACAGACAATTCATTTCGCTCGGAAAAGGATCGGGCATCGATCCCGGGAAATTGGTTAAGCTTACGTTGACATGTGACTTGACTTGATGTTTGGGAACAAAATCGGTAGCACAATTGGCATCGAAACAAGAAAAATTCATGTTTATTGGGAAGATTGTCGAGTTACATTCAATTCGATGTACCACAGGCGTAGGCTTCGATTTGGAGATGGAGATGTTTGTTTGAGTGAAAACAGCTAAATCTATGAAATTGAGCCAATCTCACCTGGTTTCAAATAAAAATTGTAATTGATTATCAGAAAGTCCAATTCAAGTAAGATCGGCACCATGTGACAGAGGGTTGAGGGAAAAATAGAGGGCGATGTCAAAAGGCTAAGATCGATTTTAGGAAAACCAAAATCCAGGCCTTAGTGTGTTCGTTATATAGATCACTAATGAGAAATGTATGGAAATACCGTATGGTCAGAAAATAATTCTTTAAAAACCGTTTTGACCAAAGTATTTACGTCTATACCATTAAGAGATCGCAAGGTGAACCTGCAATTTCATTTTCGTATTGAGACCGCAGGTTTAACCTGCAATCTCATTTGGACAAAACCTAGATCCTAACGAAGACCTAACAAAAAATTTTTAAATGTGCAGAAATAGTAAATTATCCATAAGAAGAGTAGTAGTAAATTTCTATAAGAAGAGAAGATAATTGTTGTAAACATAATTGTCTTCATCATAAAAGTCAATGTGTCCAAATGTCAATTGGAAGCTTTAAACATATTGTTCTAGACATAACTTAAAAGAAAATAGTCTATGATGGACTCCTCCTAAATCGCCTTCTTTGGTAATGCAATTTGGGATCCCGTGCCGATGGTCGCTCTGCCCCACTCGGACCTACTAGTTGAGGTGCTTCTTATACTTCGTAGTCCGGATAATGTGATGGCTTGTACAGTGAGTGCTGTGATGGCTCCCGATATTTCTGAAGAGTAGGCAGAGTCACCATACTCGATTGTGATGCACCCATCGCATTAGGTGTATAGAAAAACATGGTATCTGGCAGATCCTACTGATGAAGAGAATGGGAACGTGCTGGCTCGGGAATGGGAGAAGGGAAGCGAGGTGGCTCTACAGCCTAGCGTTGCCCCCTACCTTGAGCTCTACATCCTCTACCTCGAGTTGCACGAAACAAGAGGTATGTTTGGCTACTAGAGAGAACATCTGGACACTTCCATGATCTCCAATAAGAAACAATCCAATATTGGCAGCATCCTAAGCATCATGTAGCATGGATGACTCCTGTAGAAGACGTCGAAGAGAATCAACCTGAAAATAGATAACATTAGGTCATTACGTAAGAAGTTTAATATATAAAAAGTAACGTACTATTAAGATAAAGAAGTATACCATACCAAAGCGCCAAGCATCGCTCTTATAGGTCCGATGTACAGTCTAGTAACTCTGTAGTACCAATTGTAATAGTCATGATCGAAGCCTATCGGTAAAATATCATCATAATGAAGCTGATAATACTGTCTCTTCACTGAATCCCCATCCGGATTAGAGGCCAATGCCTCCTAATCCAGTCCTTGTCTACCTTCCCTCAAAATTTGATTTGATGAAGTACAAAATAAGTATCACAAGCAAACGGGATTTGTTGAATCCCTCGAATTGACGCATCACCCGATCTGGATGGTGCTACTCAATAATGAAGGAGCATATGAGAGGCACTTGGACTTGCCATACATCACTTCCAGCTAAGCAATAGGTGGTAGGAAATTGAGAACTCGTCTGTGTATGACATCTCGACAATCTATAAAAAAATGAGATTACATTAGTTAGTAACTATAAATATTTATGCATGTTAAAAAATTTACACAATTAAAGGATAATACCTGGCATGCTGTCTATCAATCGAAGGCGTTTCTGTGTTGTCCAAGGATGTGTGTAGAAAGCTGCTTCATGCCGAAGGAAGCATGCCATCAACATGCCAGAGGTTGCCCACTTGTCCAGTTAATCTGAAGGCGAGTGGGCGCAACATGTAAAAATTGATCCCATGCCCAAAACCTGGAGTAAAATCAATGTGTCCCCGATCTCATTTGCTGAGCTGTCTACAGTAAGGCATAGCTGTTCGAATAACCAGGCCAAGCATGCAGCTCCCTAGCTATGTCTCCTGGCCGCTCATAATCTTCAAGCAGTAGTAGGAACATGAGATGAAGCAAACTAGAAGTCTTGTCTGCAACAGCATGCCGCCCATTAGCTATAGTATGTAGGCCCAAGCAAATCTCATCACTGTAAACTCATCAGTATCAGTAGGTAAATGATGGAAATGCCTCTACAACCATGGCATCCAAAGATGTTCGCCTGTGATACTGTGAGGATCGGGCCTAGCACCTAGCAGATGCTTGCACTCATCTGGCTAGGACAAGTGGGTGATGCCCATCACAGTATCTCAGTCAAAAGGTAAGCCCAGCTGAATCGCCACATCCTAGAGTGTTAGGGCAACCTCTCCGTGTGGCATATGGAACATGTTCATCTCTAGTCTCCACTTCTTCACTAATGCCATGATCACGCGCCGGTCTAGTTGGATGAAAGGTATATGAGAGACACCATAAATGCCGGACTACTTTAAGTATGAATTCAGATGATCATCAAAATGCAAAACATCCTCCTTGCATCGTACTGTTGCCTCACATCGACAACAGACAAGTGCTGAGTTGTCCTACCCCACGCACACTGCCTCTGATCAATGTCTCTCTTGCAGTCGGAGTGGTGATCTATCCATGGGTCTTGGATCCATCTGCAAGTACATATATAACATACTATTATATTGCCAAAAAAATGAACTAACAATACATGTGCTGTAAATATACCAACTTTTGTATTATCAAAAATTAACCTTGAACCTTTCTTCATTCAGGACAACTTCTTCGATCATGCCCATCTTGTTTGCAAAAGCTACACGTTATGGTGGATGCGGGCTGCTCCCTAATATCCATCTCATCGTGATATCTTTTTGATCTAGGTCTGCCTATACCTCGAAGGAGATTACAGTATGGAAGAACCATCGGAAAATATATCTGAGGCCATCTGACATTGTCTCCAATTGGATGGAACTTAGCTTGATAGCATAATTGATGATGTGTCCATGTTTCCATGGGCTCACAAGTTGGAAGCTATCCATATGAATTGATGCCATGGCGGCCATCACATGAGAACATGGCAACTTATAAGTCTACTTTTATTACATGTGTACTCTCGATTATTGACATTAATAATATGGAGATAGCCACTGTTGCTACCAGTATGTTTGCGTCGCTCACCTATCATAATCTCAGACTCCCATCAAATGCAATGACAGTATGCGCATTTGGTATTTGCCACCATATTTGCAATTTCTTACCAGCCAACAGAGTGAACATTTCTCCTTTAGTAATCCCTACGGCTGCCTCGTCAAGACGAGATTGAAAATAGTGAACACTATTATAAAATATATTCTTCACAAGTGCTGCAACATGTAAGGACCTTGCATCTTTCAAGATGGTACTATAACTCTCACTAAGGTTGGTTGTCATAAAACTATGTCGGTAGCCTCCATTGTATGCTTGTGTCCATCTCTCCACATCCAAGTTCATAAAGTAATCATGTGTCGACTCTTTCCTTTTCTTAGCTTCATCCATATACCCCATAAATTTCTTGGGTTGGCATTGCATCGCAACTGAAGTGACAAGTCTCTTTAATACCTAGTTATGTGGACCTTGTAAAAATTACTAGCCATGTGTCTAATGCAAAGTTGCCATCGAGCAAAAGGTGGCTGCCATTCAACCCTCTAATCTCTGATTGCACTAACAATGCCAACATAGTAATCAGATATAAGATGTAAAGTCTCCGGATGACTACCAACAATGTTTTGTTTCAAGTGCATCAAAAACCAAAATCACGAGCCATATGATTCCTCATCAACTAATGCAAAAGCCAGAGGGGGAATATGGTTCGAACCATCCATACTGCAGGCAATTAGTAATTTATGTGAATATTTGCTATACAAGAATGTCTCATCTATATTGACAACATGCCTACAATATGGAAAAGTACGAACACATGGACCAAATGTCCAAAATACTCTTTGGAAAATTACTTGACCATCAATTTCTATTGGAGTAGCATGCTAAGCCACTTCGGATCCTGGATTGGTTTGCAAGGCGTTGAGAAGACTTGACAATTCTGCATAAGAAGAGTCTCAATCACCATACATTGTCTCAATTGTTGTCCTCTTACCATCCCAGACTATCCTTCTTGTTACCAAGTACCCGAATTTATCAACTATAATTTGCCGCAATATGAAAACTTTCACATCAGGTAATGCCCTAACTTGATTTAAGAAACACCAACTCATGAAATTATAATCTAGTTATGGATGGTCTTGATTAAGAGCAGGATCTACACATGAATGAGATCCTTCAACTATTGTAACAACAAATGTGAATTCCTGACATTTTTGATATGCACAAAGTCACCATCTATAGCCTTTGTCCATCTCAGTGAAAAACATCACCATAACCTCTTATCCGATTCATCATCATAAAAGTTATAGTGGTTCTTGATGTGATGTATCTTTATAGTATAAATCAAATCAGCTTTCCGTTGAAATCACATGCTCTTTTTAATCTCATTACCAAAGTTCAGATAATTAAAACATTCTCCCTCTGCTTCTTTAAATGTTATGTGTCCATCACCACTATCCGTCTTGTTAAAAAAGGAATTGGATCCTATAAGTGTGACTATGGCTAGGTATAGGGTTCTCATCCACTACATTATAGACCATTACAATTTCTGGAGACTGTAGAAGTAACAGATCAACCGATGTATTAAACTCAAAATAAGCAGATATGCCACCAGTCTCAATGTCTTTATCTAATAATGTTTCATCGATATCAATAGACAACTCATGTAACGCTTCATCAACCTCTCTTTTAGCATCATCATCGTTATCATTATTACTATCCTTAATATTATTTCCTTCAATCATGTTCATGTCAGTTTTACACTGATGTGCTTCCGAGGTGAAAGGTGTTACTCAGGTAGCATTTCTAACACTTTGCTAAACTCTCATGTTAGTGCTACATTGTATTTGAACAAACAACTCTAGAATTGACAATTTACTGTCAAGTTCAGTAACATCCATGAGATTCTTTACATCATCATCATCATCAGTTATACGAATTAAACTTTAACACACGCAAGTTGACAGAAAAACAATGGCATGTCTGTGAAACACCTCTAGTTCAGACGTGGCACGGTAAGCTCTTAAAATTCTGTAAAGTTTCTCCAATAATTCCTCGTATTTTGCATCACATCTCACTTTGATTTTCTTCAGTAGTAGCTTATCACAATATGGCCCATCTTCACCACATAAAATACCGCAAGTTTGACACGATTCACCATTTCCAATCTAGTGAAAATATTAAAATACAAACATAAGTCTATATCACAAGTGCTATATTATGGCCCAAACACTTCATGTAATAATTTCACAACCAATTCACTATATTTTACCACTTCACAACCATTTCACTACATTTCACCATTTCACAATCAATTCACTATATTTCACCAATTTCATAACCATTTCAATTCATTTCACTAATTCATAACCAATTCACTTCATTTCACTAATTTCACAACCATTTCACTTCATTTCACCATTTCATAACCAACTCACTACATTTCACCAATTTCATAATTACTTCACTTCACTTCAGTTCACCATTTCACAACTACTTTACTTCACCAAACCTAATTTATACAATCAACAAACTTGCCACATAATTAACAATAATTAGAGCCAATAATTCATAACCCATAAGCTATCAACACGAAGCAAATAATTCATTTTCTCACTATAAATTGCACTTAATTAACATTAATTTCAACATACCCTAAAATCTTCAAAACCATAAATATTTGAAGAAAATTAGAGTAAACTCAAATAAGCTTCACATACTGTAGAGGAGGCAGGAGAGATCACAACAAAATGTTGGGGTTGGGAGAGATTGCAATGAACCATGGAACCCAGGGAGTAGAGATCGCAATGGAAGAGGGGAAGAGAGGATTTGGGGGGAGAGCTCTTAGCAGAATGAGCGTTCTATGCTTGGGGGGTTGATTTTTGTCGACTAGAGATCGCACCGATTAAATGAAATGGAATGTTTCACCCTTGCGGGGTGAAACGATGCATTTTTTCCCAAGAAAGATTGTAGGTTGGCCAAAAATGCATCGCTTCAGTTTTGGATGAGTAGAGATGCAGGTTGAACCTGTGGTCTCAATACAAAAATGAGATCGTAGGTTCAACTTGTGATCTCTTGATGGTATAGACGTAAATACTTTGGTCAATGTGGTTTTTAAAGGATTATTTTTTGACCGTATGATATTTCCGTACATTTCTCATAATGGCCATTGAGGTTGAAAAAATCATATCTAAAAAATCCAAGGTCTTTTCGTAAGATTCTTCTTCCTATAAACTCTCAATTAAATAATTTTTCCTGAAAAATATAAAATTAAAAAGTAAATTAAAATGATATAGTATATAAAGTAAGAATTAGGGTTATAGTAGAGGAACCAAAGCCTTCCTACTTTTTTTGCCCCAACCCCAAAAATGTAGTGTTTAAAATTGTGCTAGATACTGAACTAAGTTCATGGGTTCTTGGATTTATTCGATAGGTTTAATTGTATTTTTAGAAAATTATATTAAATATTGAATTAATGATTGTAACATATAATACACATTAATTCTCCACTGCAACTATATAACATCTAAGTTCAACACAAGTATAAATAATAAACAATCTTATTATGAAGATATTGAAAAATATGTGGTATTTAATATAATTTTTAACAATACTATATAATGATAATCTTAAATGCTTTAAGTGAGAAAATAAATGTAAAATATAAAATTCAAAATTTAAAATAAAATGGACAAACAATAAATATGGGATAAGAAATCAATATATCCTTTCGTTCCATTTTTTCTCCGATCAAACCCTAAATAAATTGCCATGTCACCTCAATTGCCATCTCCTTTGCATGCTATCGTTCATGCTATCCTTATACCTTCCTCCACTCTCAAACCCCTCTCCTATGAGAAGGAAGAAGTTGACGGTGAGTATTGGCACATGGATGATATACATTGGATAGGGGCCCTAGGTAGGCTGCCAACGTCCTAACAAGATCAATGGCGAAGGAGTTGACATCAACCCCCATTTCTCGCCGCTCCTCTTATGCCTGTATCCATTTTTTTTTTTTAATTTTACATTGACAAACTTCAAACAATGTTATAAATGAGTTTGATGGATTTTGAGGAAAACCAGTTGGTTCATATGGGTTTAGATTATGGATAGCAAAATGACCCGTACCCTCTTGACTCAACCTGCCTCATGCGCGGATTAAGGCAGGTCCATTTGTTCCCACCCTCCTCACCCCACGATCAATAGTATTATACTATAGTATAATATAATATTAGATTAACGACCCGCACTTTGCTGCGAGAATTCATGCAATTTTTTTAAATATAGTTGAAGATTCCAGACTTTCTTCGTGCAATTTGTGGGGAAAAACTCCACATAACTTTTTTTAAACTATGATATAGCTAATGATGAAGATGGAATGTCATAAATTGAATGACGTATTCCTTCTATATACATTTCAAGTCTTACACCTCTAACTACTACATGCCTTTGCTCCTCATTCCCTTCTTCAGCATGTCATAACCTTCTTTAGCATCTCATTACTCATTCTCCAACTTGCTACTACTACTCTGGCACCTTTCTCACCATTAATAGCAGCAGTTGTTGAGACTTGAGTAGCCGGTGATGTTGAGGGAATGAGTTAGTTTTGTAGCATCACTTGCTGAAGAGAGCAATCGAGTTCCAGCCTCGAATTGTTGTAAGGATCTCAAAGCAATGTTTCGTTGGACTAGGAGACTCTGAGTGACTAAGTTTGTTTTTAGTGAAGCCTGTAGAAATAAAAAGCATTTCACAATGTGAGCTAAGATTTCGGTCCTCGCATAAGACATACAAGAAACCAAGCCGATCATGTTGACAAATCATTCATTAGATGGCCCAAAGGTGTATGACATTAAGGTAGTGCAAATTTTTATTTCTTCCTTTTGTGGTTTAAGTACCTAGATTCCCTTAAGTGTGACAAGATGAAGGCATTGGAGTTGCTTTGAAGTTGAGGCTCTTCTTGAGTTGCTTCATCTCAACCTGTCTTTTCCTGCAATGACTAATGTATGAATATATTTATGTTGGAAGCATAAAGATTCATGTTTTACATTTCCCATTATAATTCAAGAGAACAATATCCACAATCAGGTGCAAGTTCTGCAAACCAAACCCTGTAACAGAGCCCAATGCAGAGCTATGGAAAACAATCATTAAGCAGTGCCTTAAATAGGAGTACTCACTTGCAGGAAGAATGTCTCAAGGCATCATTGCATCTTTTGGACAATATCAGACGTCCTCGAGTTTAATGAACTCTGAAACCTATAGAAAGAGGAAAGCAAATTAGACATCATAAGGAGAAAATTTTTTAAAGTTAATTAGAAAGTAATCTCATGGACGACCAATAGTAAATGAATCAGAATTCTATTTGAGATTGTTGATCACTTTAAGCCACCTCTTCATATTGAATATTGTGACCTCACGAAATTATAACTTGAACACAGAAACTCCCAACTCAAGACCCCAGTAAACTATAGGGCCCTGCTACAACAGCAACAATAGAGTGAGCATCAATACTATTATCTGTAAATTCAAATTTGTACTCAAGAAGAAATTGGAGGAGCGCTACCAGAGGATCATTCTAAAACTGCAAGTAGTTGAGGGGAAATCATGAACAATAAGGGAAATACAACAGATCACGTAAACAGGCAGAATTAGTTCACCATACCTAGTTTTTGGATTAAGTTGGCCTAGTCGATCAATAAGGAACCATACACGCAAAGATAAAAATGATTTGCTATCAGATATCTCATAAGTGTTGGACCTGAATAGTTTCCGACTAGGGGTAGCCCCATGGGCTGTAGGCACGGATGAGGCCTAACTTGGGACTTTAATTGTGTTTGGGGTTTTAGAGTCGCCACTAATCATTTAAGGACTAACCCTTAGGTCGATCAGAAACCTATTATTTACCTAAGGGAGCATGATACTACCATCTAGGTTCTTATTTGTTAGTCTTGAACCAAAATTTGGATTCGGGGTTCTTACTATACTCGAAAGGTTCACAAGCCAAGTGATAGGCGCAGATTGGTACCAATCCCTATGTTTAGGTTGTTTGTTTACCTGTATATTTTAGCTTAACCAATTATTTCTCTAATCAATGTTCAAATCGTAGGTCCAAAATCAAGATTAATAATCGATAATCACATGCCCTAGTATAATACTATCTGTCCTAATCTAAGTGCAGAAAGTAAAGGGTTCCACCATATTTTTAGCTTACATAAAATCGTCATCTCTCACTTATTCTACCCGCCCCATACAATTGTTCGCTTAAATACACTGGAGTCCACAAACCCCACCTAGATCATGAAAACACTCAATCCAACTGCCTAGGAATAATATGCAACACTTCAAAATGAGAGATAAAAGCACAGAATATCTTGAGTGATGGATTAAGATGTGAAGCACCTGAAGTAAGGGACTAAAGAATGGCCAGGAATAGGTATCAGACAAACTGAAAATGGAACCTCAAATGGCAACCCCAAAATCAAAGATCAATAATTAAAGCACAGGTAAAAAAGAAAGCATCAGAATAACCATGAGATAATGCAACAAGTGACAGCCGTAAAATCTTAAATTAAATATCAGAGAATAGCTAGAAACGATCCTCAAATAATATTGACATGGTTCAGCATGAGTAGAGAGTTAACAGCCACACTCTAGGACAAGAAACATACCAAATCTAGAGGAAGAATAATGCGAGAAACAACAACCTTCTAGAATGAACAAGAGACCATATTTCAGACTATATTCCAAATAAGAAGCGACTTCAAAATTGATAGGAAAATCAAGTAAGGACCTGCTGCAATATAAAGACCAATCGACCCCATTTCTTATTGGAAAGGTTATTGAAATCAAGGAGAAACAGAATGCAAGGAGTTGTTCTAATTAAGGATACTAAACAGCCCTATTCCCTTTGAAATTGCATCAAAAACATGGGAAATCATTGGGCAAAGATCCAGCCACAGCATAGACACCAAATGACCACTTTTTCTATTGAAAATGCCATGAAGATTTAAGTACAACTCTCAACAAAAAGGGCGGTTACAATGACAAGGAAACAAGGAGAGAAATCATGAGACAGGAGCTACTGCACTATCGGATTGTGCACAGCTCTTCTCTTGATGGAAAAGACATTTCAACAAAGGAAATATTATGAGATTGGAGCTGCTGCACTATCAGTGTATGCATAGCCTCTTTCTCAATGAAAATGACACTTGAATTAAAGAGAAATGCCAAGGAAGGAGCTGCTGTACCATTGGCATGTGCACAGCCCCGTTCTCGGCAGGAATGACACTTAAACAAGTGGAAAATGTCAAGATAGGTGTTGCTGCACTATTGGGACATGCATAGGCTCCTTCTCGATGACAATGACACTTAAACAAGTGAAAAAAAGGTCGAGATAGGAGCTGCCGGACTATCGTGATGTGCATAGCACCATTCTCGCGAGAATGACACTTACACAAGTGGAAAATGTCAAGATAGGTGCTGCTGCACTATCAAGACATGCACAGCCCCTTTTCAGATGAAAGTGATGCTTGAATCAAAGGGAAATGCCAACTAATGATCAGCTGCAATTTCAGTCGCTATATCCCTATTCCCCATGGAAGATCATCGCTAAAACAAAAGAAAACAGAGAGCAAGGAGTAGCTAAATGAGCAGAACTTAACAACCCCATTACCCGAAAAGGATGTTGGGAATCGAAACGCAATGGAAACATAAATTTAAAATTTTTATTCCCGATCCAGGATTACTTTGAGATAATTTGGAATTAAAATAAAGAAGATGTTTAGAAATCATACCTACAAGAACTCTGATTTGGTTCCTGTGTTGATTCCTCGGGTTGATGGCACGAACTTGTTGAAGCAGATCATTTGATTAGACGCACACGTGTACGCCCTCCACGGCATCCACACCAGAATTTTCTCGTAAGAATTGAGAAACACTTTCTCAACAATCGGTCACACTCGGAATTTATTTTGTATCAATCTAATTTTTCTTCTCTCGGCAAAAGTGATCAGTCGCCACCACACCAGACAAAAAGGAAGCTTTTATATCAATATATATGCATATCTCAAAGTTAACTGCCAATATCTTTTTGTATATTTTACGTGTATATATATACATATATATATATATCTAACTTACTTAACACGAAGATATGGTAACGCGATTTCTGTCAAATCGATGTCTTTGATCATCAAGAAAAATTAATATCACGCGTAAATCTTTTCCTATTTAACCAAATCTAATTTGGTAATTTACGTGCATATTTAACCGAGAAAAATAATTAGATTTCGATAAATCTAATCAAATATATAATTCCAAGATTGCCTTATCCGATAAGGTATGTGACCATTATGAGCTCAATTCGTGCTAGCGAAAATTTAATAGCCCGATCCAAAATTTAAATTCATTAAATTTTGGTTACGAGAAAAACCTGTATTGTGTGTGATCCATTGGGCTCCACACTAAACCAGCAGTGGGTCTATTAACTAATTCTACTTTAATCTCATTAAACCCTTCAACAAGTTAATTCTATTAACTTTTAACCGGATAGACCCGCAAGTCTAGGTTGATGTCTAGCAACGTGTCATGACTACCTGGATAGTGAGGATTTCAATCTAAGGATCGAACACCTTTCGATGATAAGCTTATGTGTAATTCAATCCTTCGATTATACAATGTCCCGAATGAGCTAGGGTATGGATTATATGTCAAACCCCAATACTTATTCATATGTTTTCAATTCTTAAGTATTTGACTCATTTATGAAATGTTGGAAACTCCTTTCCAATTTTTCATACTACTCTGGCCAGAGATTTTCTGAGTCAATACTAAGCAGAATACATAGGACATATCCTCCTACAATCGGAGTAACCGATTCCTTATTGATTACTCACCACCTCCGTAAAAGTTTCATTGGATCTGGCATGCCCTACACATATCTCAGTGAGTCATGCTAAGGAATAGACCAAAAATCACAATTTAACAATCATGAGGTACTATGATAATCTCAGGTCTAAGGTTTACTTACACCCATTATCACCTGAGGATTAGCCAATTGACATTTATTTTGAAATCCATTAGGCCTTTCTCTAGTGAGTCAGTTCAGTGAACTCATTCCATAATGAACACCCATACTCTTACATTAATGACTCTTCACAAGTAACTGTGAGATTAGTTACCCTCTATTGTAGAGCATGTAACGAGTATACTAGTCTTACTGGGTCGCATATCCCTTATTCAGCGATCCCTATGACTAGGAACTATTTTAAATTAAGGTTGATTGGATTTTAGGTCTCACTAGCATGATCTCATCATGGTCCAAAAATCAATACATTAATTTATGGGTTTCATCATAATAAGTAAAAAAGTTCACATCGAATGATGAATAATAAATGCCTTGATTTTATTTCATGAATAAAGATAACTCCAATTACATTGCATGTGATTGGATTTAGGGCACTAATCCTAACAAAGGACAACACTAAAACCAAAGGAAAGACCAAGCCACGACCAACAACATGAACTGAGCAATGATCAGCAACATTGACAGGTTTGATTGGCAAGCAACCATGAGGTAGTAATCGAATAAGTTAAGGCTCAGTGAAGGGCATAAAAGGGTTGAGAATGTCCTTACCGACATACTGTAAAGGTGCAGAATGCAGCGAAAGTTGAAGAATGAGCAGGGCAATCCGTAGTAGTTGAGGTGAAGCTCGGAGGCAGCGATGAGCTTGGGTCAGTAAGGAGAAAAGGAATGGTTCTACAATTGAAATTCAGCCCCATGGGTGACGAATAAAGGAGCTTGGGTTTCATGGTGTTGTTTGGTAACTGAATACGGAGGGCCCGACAAGGACAGAGAGGCACGGTCATCAAAGGTGGCTCAGGCTCAACAATAGGAGATGGCATTGGTGGCATGAATAGAGGAGCTCAGGTTCGAGTCGGCAACCGATCGTACTCAGATGGGTTGATGAGCTTTGGGTGGTCTGATCGGAGTTGTGGTAAGTGGAATCGGGCACTCAAGTGGCCAGAGGCTTCGGTCAGTGATAAAATCCCGGGATGAAGAAGGATAGGGCACGGTGGTGGGCTGCTCGAACAGATGAGATCAGTGATGTAGGTAAACGGAGGCGATTTTAGTGATGAGGACAGCAGTGGCGTCGAGCTCTCCACTACAGCTCGAACTCGGCCCTTCCTCCTAGGCTGCTGTTGATGGTTTTTTGCCCGTTGAGGGATTTTTTCTGTTGAGCTCTTTGTCCTCCCCTTAGAATTTCATCCCCTCCCCTCTTTCCTTTGCGAATGTGGACCAAGAGAAATTGAGAAATTGTGGCCTCCCTCAGGTTTGGCCTCCCTCAAGTGAAACCCTAAAATTGATTATAAATCATATGATATTTTATTTTATTTTTTATTTTTTATTTTTTAATTAAAATTTACTTGGTTAAAGATTTACCTGAAGAAGGAATTTAGAAAAAAGTCCCTCAAATATACCCTACATAATATTTCAAACAGTTTAGTTTCTACTAGCCTATACAACTCCTCGGGCACAAAAATCATTCTTTTCTAAGCTTATTCTCAACCGCTTGACACTGCACTCTATTTTTCTTTCATTAGATATAATTGTTCAAATAAAATAGGTCAAGATGCATGAATGTGATAGATTCAGCCAATTTCTCTTAAAAATTGTTTCTTCTCTAAATCAAATCTCGAGGTTTGTGATATGTCAAATCGAAGTTAGTATGATGCTCTTCATAATGACATTGAATTTGTCCTATGATCAATCTAGTTGGATCATCAATTTTAATCTTAAACATCATATTAGGGCTGATACGGGCACCTGTTGGCTCAATTTTTTTTCCGAGAAGGTACCTTCTGAGCCAAAATAAGGTGTCAACAATTACCCCTCTTGGAAGCAACTCTCGATAAGAAGTCAATGGATTCGATGAGAGGGTCACTTCAAAGACAATAAAGAGACCTAATTTTAGTTTAGAAAGGGTTGGGAAACCTTGTCTCTGAGGGGCATCTTTCTCCGAATTCTCTTCTTATTTGCTTTCTTTCTTTGTTTCTATTTTTTTTCAATGCTGCTCTTTCTTTTAACTCTTTTTATATTTTTCATTTTTTTATTATATTGTTTAATTTTCATCTTTGGTTTTTTTGTTTTTGCTTTGGTTTTTTCATTTTTTGCCTTTCTCTTTTTGTTTTTTTCAATTTTTATGGGCAATGTCCCTTTTATTTTTTATTTATTTTTTTTTTATTTTTCTTTTTATAAATCTATTTTCTCTATAAACTACAGCTATTGAAGAATAAAGAAAAAGGTATTCAACCAAACATTAAGAGCAGTGAGAGGATAATGGTACGCTCGGGGGGCAAACAAGGGAATAAAGACAAGCTATAGGAGCAAGGTCGAAGAAATGCGATCTGTGCGCCAAGGAAGAGTGGGATAATGGGTGCAGAAACAAGCAATTGGAGGGAAATTTATAAGGCACTTTAGATGCAAAGGCACGCTTAGCATGTGAAAAGATAACAACGCGCTCTGGGCACAAAGATACGCTCAGGGCATAAAAGAGAAAACGCACTCTGGGCGCAAAGGCACGCTCTGGGCGTAAAAGATAAACACGGGCTCTAGGCGCAAAGAAACCCTCTGGGCATGAAAGAGAAAAATGTGCTCTTGTCACAAAGGTATGCTCTCAGCGTAAAAGGTAAAACGTGCTCTAGGTGAAAAGACACGCTCTGGGTGTCAAAGAGAAAACTGTGCCCTAAGCGCAGAGGTACACTCGGGGCGTAATAGGTAAGACACGCTTTGGGCATAAAGCCATGCTCTGTGCATGAAAGAGAAAAACGCGCTATGGGTGCAAAGGCACGTTCTGGGCGTAAAAGGTACTGTGCGCAAAGACACGCTCTGGGCATGAAAGAGGAAATGCACTATGGGCGCAAAAGTATGCTCCAGGGGTAAAAGGTAAAGTGTGCTCTGAGCGCAAACACACGCTTCGGGCGTGAAAGATAAAAATGCGTTCTAGATGCAATGGTATGGTCCGGGCATAAAAGGTAAAATGCACTCTGGGCATGAAAGAAAAAAATGCACTCTAGGCGTAAAGGTACACTCTGAGGGTAAAAGGTAAAACATGCTTTGGACATGAAATAGAAAAAAGCTCTCTGGGTGCAACGGCATGCTCTAGGCGTACAAACACGCCTTGGGAGTGAAAGAGAAAAACACACTCTAGGCACAAAGATACGCTTAGTGCGTTAAAGGTAAAACACCTTTGGGCATGAGAGAAAATTGCACTGTAGGCACAACGGTGCTCTCTGGGCATGAAAGAGAAAAACGCGCTCTAGGCACAAAGGTTCACTTTGGGCATAAAAGGTAAGATGCACTCGGGGGCAAAGACACGCTCTGGGCACAAAGGTACGCTTTGGGCGTAAAAAGATAAGAATGTTCCAGGTGAGAAGATGTGCTTTGAGCTTGAAAGAGAAAAAAGCGCTATGGGTGCAAAGGTATGTTGTAGGCGTAATAGGCAAGATGCGCTCTAGGAACAAAGACACGCTCTATGCATGAAAGAGAAAAATGTAGTCTAGGTGCAAAGGTACATTCTAGGCACAAAAGGTAAAATGGCCTTTGGGGGCAAAGGGCACACTCTGGGCATGAAAGAGAAAAGTGCAGTTTGGGTGCAAAGATACGCTCTGGGCATAAAAGGTAAAGCGTGCTCTGGGTGCAAGACATGCTTTGAGCATGAAAGAGTAAAGTCACTCTGGGTGCAATGGTACGCTCTTGGTGTAAAAGGTAAAATGTGCTCTAGGCGCAAAGACATGCTCTGGGTGCAAAGGTACAGTCTAGGCACAAAGACACGCTCTGGGCGTGAAAGCTAACATGCTCTAGGCACAAAGGTACACTCTATGCGTAAAAGGTAAAATGTGCTTTGGGCATAAAGACACGCTCTAGGCGTGAAAGAGAAAAATGCGCTCTAAGCGCAAAGGTATATACTCTAGGCATAAAAGGTAAAATGCACTCTAGGCGTGAAAGAGAAAAACATGCTCTTGGCACAAAGGTATGCTTTGGGCATAAAAAGTAAAACTCGCTCTGGGTGTGAAGGAGAAAAATGCACTATGGATGGAAAGGTATGTATAAGTGTAAAAGGTAAAGCATGCTTTGGGGGCAAAGACACGCTCTAGGCATGAAAGAGAAAAACGCGCTCTGAGTACAAAGGTACACTCTGGGCGTTAAAACAAAGACACGCTCTGGGTGTGAAAGACAAAAACATGCTCTGGGTGCAAAGGTATACTTTGAATGTAAAAGGTAAAACAAGCTCTGAGTGTAAAGATATGTTCTGAGGGCAAAGACATGCTTTGGGCATGAAAGAGAAATGCGCTCTATGCACAAAGGTAAAAAGATTTGCTTTTTAGAATTCTCCCACCCACTTCAGGGGCTTTACAGAGTGTTCCCACGGAAGGATGAGAAGATAAAAATGTGCTTAAGGTACTAGGAGGGACACACATTCTAGGTGTGGAAAAGAGTGCAATACAAACGCACTTCAGGCATGAAAGGGATATTGCGCTTTGAGCATGGCATGGGAAACGAGCAAGACCTCATTATTCTTCAATCATGGAGTAAGAGATGCGCATGAGTGCACTGTAAGGTCCTTTCATTGAGCTTGAACATCGGAATGTCTAGCTCTGCTGTTAGGTCATGGTAGCATTATCCTATTCTTGCCCCATTTTTTGGACCTATCTCCACTTATTTCTCCTCGTCAAATTTTTCCCCTTTTTTTTTGTTTCCTTTCCTTCTGTTTTCTCTTCTTTTCTTTTTCTTTCTCAAATGCATGGCTTAATGCTTCGTTCAACACTCTTTCTCTTTCCTGAAAGGTAAACAACAAGTCATCTTGTTATTAGTTTCACTCTAAGTAATATAATCGCAAAAAGTGAAGCGAAATAATCACAAATATGTAGGGCCTTTTCCCTTGTAATTAAGAAGTGATCGTAATTTGTTCCAGGAGAAGAGCCGCAAATTCGATAGAAGTTGCAAAATAAAAGGGAAGAAGGAGCTTTCAAATCCTCTATTTTGAAGGTTATGCGATTCAATCCCATCTAAGCGTTCATTCGGCAATGACTTCCCCTTAATAAGCTTCTTGTAGATTTTAATCCTTCTCAATTAGTCACTCCTTCTCTCACAAGTAAATAAGAATTAGCTTATCAAGGATGATATAATGGAGGATTTTTCCCTTGGAATTTGTTTGACCTTCCCTTGGCTTGAATTCGCTGAACTACTTGACCCATTTTGGTTACTATTTCTTTTCATGAGAAACTGGATCAAATTTTAATTTCAAGTATTGCAAATAGGGGGAGCATGCCCCTATCTTCAAAATCTAACATCCCAAAATGAGGAGTTTTGCAATTGTAAGTTAGAACACCTAGGATTGCTGCCCGACAAACCTTCAAATGGGCAAGGATCAAAAGGGGAAGGTCCAAGTTAATTTGCCCAAAAAAGGGGTTGGCTTAAGCACTCTTTGGTGTCTACACTTGCCAAGATAACTCTGCATCCTGTATGACCACCCATTGGTTTTAGCCTTTGTCAACACTATTAATTTGATTAAAATACTAAAAAAGGTTCATCCATTTAATGACGACTCTTTAGAAGTCCCTCTAAACTATTTGAAACATGAATTTTGCTCAACTCCTCATCGTCTGTATTTGACAAATTTTAAGCCATCATAGAAGAGTTTCCAAAGAAGGGCGACCAATGCTTGTGAGAGAATCATGTCCATCAATGGGTAAATCACTTATTTTATATTTCACCCTTTGTTATGATTGCACGACACTAAGCGTTCCGTCCTCATGGCAATCCATGTAGCGAGAATCAAGTAGTGGCTATTGTCCTAGTTGGTCCAAGGCACTAGGTGATGAGGCACCTCACGCGTCTATCTCAAATCAACCAACGATAATGCCACAAGTACATATCCGAGTACGGACATTTGTACCCAACACATTAGTGACAATATCTTTTTTTCCCCTCTCTTTTTTTTAATTGCACGACTCTAAGCGTTCCGTCCTCTTGGCAATCCATGTAGCAAGAATTGACCAGTGGCTTCCGTCCTAGTTAGTCCAAGGCACTAGGTGATGAGGCACCCCATGGGTCTATGTCAAATCAACTAGCGGCAATGCCACAAGTACATATCCAAATACAGACATTGGTACTCAATGCCTTGGCGACACTCACTTTTTTGTTTCTTTTTTTTTCTTCTTGTTGCTCATTTATTCTTATTTTGTATTATTTTTGTTATTTTTTTTCACTTTTTACTTAGCTTTTCAATTTTCACTCTTGCCCCACAGAGAATGGTCACACCATTTGATTAGGAAGCTTCTGATCACTTAGCTTCCGTCTATCTCTTTTAGAGGACTTGTCATCATGCAAAATTCATGCGCCAAATTGCTCTTCAGAGCTTCTTCTAAGTCAGCATACAAGTGGTGAATCAATTATTATTTTTTCTTAAAATTCAGGGGCAACCTATCTTCCAACCTTTTCCTTGGGGATCATACAGGAGTGCATCATTGCCCCGGCAAATGGATTTTCTTTATTATGAATTGGAGGAGTATCTTTTATCTTTTTTTAGTTGAGTTCTACTTTTATTTGGCACCTTGTCCCTTTGTCTGTTTCATGGCATTAACCTTAGGTCTTCCGAGTGATATTTCACACTTTGACTCCTCTTATTGTTGCCTATCTAAAATGAGTGTAAAAACTCAAATTAGTAGCTGCCACTACTTAGTGAAAATGAGCAACCAACACTATAGAGGAAGTAGTTGAAATGTACGAGGGATGGATGTTGGGCCACAGCGGGCTTTGCTTCCTGTTTATGGAGATTACATCTCTATCTAATTGTCATCCATTGAGTCAATGACTTATCCTCTTCTATATGGGAAGAATCATGGATTCGCTGTAGGAGGGTTCTTTAATGATATCAAAGCGTTCACACTTTGGAGTGAATTTTGCCCTAATGTTTGGAGTCGATGTGGCATTTCTTGCTAAGAAATACTTGAAGCAAATGCAAGAATCTAAATTGTTAGCCTCGTCAATTCATCTGGATAAGTAATTGAAGGATAAAGGATAAGTATGTGAGGCAAATAAAAGATGCATTTTGGTGTCGAGGAAAACTCTTTCTCTGCTCCTAGATGCTATTTATTCATGGAAGCATCGTCCACTAAATTAAGAAGGAATTTCCCTCACGATCAGGATTAATGTGCATCACCCAATTTATGACCATGTCCTTGTGCAGGAACTTGTTGCATAAAATATGCTTGAAGATGTAGGTTGCACACTTATAGTTGTATTTCCAATGGACGAAGGCACGAGCCTCCTCTCACAGATGCAATTGAGTCAGATACCACATTACTTCACTCATCTCTAGTTCGACGAGCATCGCGGGGAAGAGGACCTCTACTTACAAGAAGCACACGTTAATTGCCACATTTACTTGAGCAAGGCATTGCCTCAATCAATGCAAAAGTCGAGATTCATTACAAGGGACACTATTGGAAGCATCCTATGCAATTCCTCGTGTGTGACAATCATTTTCAGCCACCCTCGCTTTTGTTCTCTCTCTTTTTCTTTCACTTTGCTTTTCCACTTTGGCTTATTTTCTTTCTTCGCCTTTTTCATGTTTTTGCATCTTTATTATTTGCCATTTTCTCTTTTTGTTTATTTCTTTCTTTTCCTTTTTTCTCTTTTTTTTTCCTCTTGGATGATGCCCCTATGTTACTATTATTATGGATGGAAGCCATGATGCGTGATCACAAGTCATCTGCATCGGATGTTGGCTAGTTCATTGTTCAAATACCCTTCCTCACCAGTGAAGATCACTCCAGACATGCTGTAAAAAGCAACTTATCTCGCCAATGCACTACCTGAGAGAGACCAGGTTAATCACCGTTTTGTTTCACCATTCAAAGCGCCATGATGCTAATACTTGATGCCATTCATTTAATGTCGAGTCAATAGGACTTGCATAATCCCAGGGTTAGCGACAACGACGTGCATGCCTTGTACCATTCCTCTGCATGGTCAGTCCAACATATTGGAATCGTATGATCTTCTTGGTGAGCATCTGCCCCATCATGTGAGGTCCATAGGTTCATTCGTGCATTTTCCTCAGCTTGAGTTCCACCTGTCTATTGTTCCTACATTTCAAGAATATGACACCAGATGGATTCTTGTGCTAAACACCCCGGTGGCACGCCAAATATTGGTGAACTCTTTTGCTCAGTTCGGATCCTCTGAACATTCGCCTGTTTTGAGATCACTTAATGTTTGCATGCTTCACTACGCCTTCTTGACTTCGGACCGTGTCGTAATAAGCTAGTTTTCTTTTGGCTTTTTGATGGGTTCAATCGAACTTTTTCATGGATTCCATTGCTAGTTGTCAACCCGGCATCCCGTCTTGACACCCAGTAATGTTACTTGTGCATCCGCAAATCCACTTCTCATGCAAGGAGTGTGTGATCACTTTGAGACCTCTGAGATGTTCATGACAAGGAATTGATTCAAAATCTCATTTCAATCCTGCCTATGGTTCGAATTATAATGAGCATTGAGTATCACACACTTTTAGTCCTCGAATCTAAAATCCAATCATTGTTCGTGATCTCAGTACGCTAGCTTCATACACCGTGACCCTACCGTAGAGGGACTCTCATTATTGCTTCAATCGTGGTGCTCACCAGATCATGTCTTGCAGAGTTCAAAGTCAACCGAAGTCCTCATTGACAAAAGATCTCATGAGACTGTCCGAGAGAACTTGCCCCCTACAACAATTGATGTGTGGATAGGAACAACACCTATACTTTGGAAGAGTTGGACTAAAGTGAACTCCCTAGTCTAAGATGGTGAGAGCGTCAAGTTTGCAACATTCGTAGCCTATACTTCGGGTAGCCATTAGGCTTGATGTAACATGCTCCAAATGACCAACCCTTCATCTGAAGCAATTGACACAACTTAGTTCATTCATGTCACTTTAGGCTTTTCAATCTTTTTTGAAATCATATACATGTAAGACTCACAAGTCAAGGCTTGACAATGGTACCTACAAAGAAAAGGAAAAAGAACAAAATGAGCACTTATGCAACTTGACTTAATGATGATGCATGAGAAATCTGCTAGTGAGTTGCCATTCAACTTGATGTTAAAAGGTCTTGATTACTTATCACGAGAAAATGAGACACGCTCATGTGTCAAGATAGTTGATCAAGATCCTTTTTATATGTTCTAAAGCCATTTAACCCATGCCCCAAGCTCGTTAAGTGCTTCCAAAGCTTGTTCTTTAATTTTGAAAAAAGGCTAATGACAAAACATTTGGAAAAAGAAAAGAAAAAAAAATTCTCTAAGGAAGCACTCAATTGAGCCATTTGCATTGTCATGCTTCGTGAACTCTCTACAAGCTTGATCGAGTCCCTCGCAAGCTCGGTTGTGTCCTTCTTCGTGGCCGGCACTATGCTCAATCATACTTTGCCTTGATGCACTAACGTGGATATCGATAGGAACTTTTATTACATCAAGATATTGGTGCCAAATATTTATCAAATATCACCACATCTTGTCTCAATCACCTTTAAATTGATAAATATATCCCCAAGAAATCTCATACTCATCTTTATCTATGGAATCAACAGGTACCTCCACACAGTCCTTCATGCAAGTCACCCATAGCTCATGGGGTTGATCATTAGTCATTCGACCTATGGTCAGCAATATTGCCAGTAGACATTAGCTACTGTGAGCGAAGAACTTTCCACTTTATCCATAGTTCCTAAGAAATCGCCTAACCTTCTCACCACTCTCAAAGAGCAGTTAAATGTTTGACATCATTTCAGTAACAAGTGCCTATAATTCGAACATCTTGAGAGTGTGTCATGGTGCTCTATGGATTACCCTATGAAATACTCAGGTTTTCAAATAAATGAAAATTCCTTCCACTCAATAATTGTGGGCTCCTTGTAATTGAGTCATCCTAAAGTCCTTGCAATCGAGATTTCATTTAATTGATGATTGATTCATGGAAAAATCAATTAGGACAGGAGCATGACTTAGGAGTCGAATCTACAATGCACGGAAACTCGCTTGTCGATACCATTGAGCTTTCAACCAAAAGGCAAGAATGAAGCACCGATCTCCGATCGCGAAGCACCATGCACCTAAGGTTCTGTTTACTAATCAAGCAAACTTCGAAGTAGAATATCATGAGTTAGGTTCATTTGACATTCATCATTCCTAAGACTTTTGACTTTCTATTTTTTGCCAATTTTACAAAACTCTTATAATAAATTATTTCAACAGTTCTACATGAGTTCTCTAGTCAGTTCTACTTTTCTAGCTCTGGAACAACATGAAAAAGAAAAGTGTGCTGATCGTGTCGAGACTCGACTAGGCAATTCTTTGGCCGCTTGAACTTCTCAAAATTAGTACTAGAGTTAGATCATTTCGGTTGATCACTCAGACAATGTGTGCCTTATCTCAAAAGTTGACTAAGTTTCTAACCCCCCCCCCCCCCCCCCCCCCACAATTGACCGATAACTAATCAATGCCTAATATTTCTGATCCAACCATTGGTGAAAGCTCTTCTGATTGAGTGAAGCCACTTCATAATTAACTAATGTCATCGATTTGACAAGTGAGGAGATCAATGTGAGGACAAGCAAATCTAGGCTCTATCCTCATTCAGACGGATGAGTCAACTGTTGATATTAAGATTTGTATGATTTATTTGCCCATTCCCGACCTAAATTCTTGAGTTCTAGGCTACTTTGCATATCTTTAGAGGTTAATTGCATATCCTTTTATTCATGGGATTTAATTGCTATAAATGATAGTTTTTAGAAGTTTACATGTGGAGTAGATACTGCTGGGAGTGGTTTAATGTACAGGGAATGGAAAGAACATGCGCGGAAAGATAAAGAAATGGCTGGCTCGATAATTTAACTTCGATGCAACAAATTTAGAAGGAAATTTCTTGCATTCTATGTATGAGAAATATGACAAATAATATATCATTGTAAATCTTGTCGAGTCAATATTTCAACACATCAAATAGATCACAAATTGGAGTTGAAACAAAGAAGTTATGACCGAAGAGATGAAATTGTGCATAGAACAGGGTGACCGCCGTCCCTAGACCACGGTCTACAGAGAGCCTCACAGAACAGGGGACTTGGACTGGGTTTATGGACCGCTGTCTATAGAGGGATCAACCATGAAGGGACTTAGACTGCGGTCCACTGGGCAAACATGAGCGATACACAGTTTCGAAAGAGGAAACTACCAATTATTGATTTCAATGATTCAGGAAAATCTCTAGCTGTCTCCCCACAATATTTTTATCAATTATTAGGCAGATGATAAAGAGAAAAGTGGATAAAAAAACTCAGAATATTTGGCTGAAGATTTGAGGGAAGATTTGAAGATCAAATATATCTTGGAAGATTCTCTATCCTTGAAGATAAAAAGGGCATCACATCAGACTTCGGAGTGATGAGTTATACACCATTATTCAGTATATTTCAGTGGTTCTAGAGTGAAGGAAGGCTGTAGATTCAAGGCAAGAAGGAAGGGTCGTGCTTAAAGATCGTGCAAGCTTGACCGAGAGATTCGACTCCACCACTATCTAGAGTTCCTTCTATCCTTTTCTTGCTTTCATAATGTTGTCCTACCTTTTGACTCTTGTATTTTCTATCACGATGTTGAACAAAACCCCTAACTTCCTAGGGGATCAATGGAACCTTTTCGATGATCTAAGTAAAGTTCTTTTGTCTCATGTGAATGATTCTATCGAGGTATTCCTCCTATGTGTTATTTATGCATATTTTGTTCTTCATACTTTCTTTTAGATCGGCCACCCACGGGAGTGATCTTGAGACAAAGAGGAGTCTCGAGAAAGGGAATCGAAGTCACGCTAGAAATTGCACAATCCAGGTTAACTTATGTTGAAAGGTGAGGTTATTAATGCGAGCGCATCGAGAGATGGTGAATACCCTAAATAGCTTATTAGAGCTGGTTGCCTTTCAACATTAATCGCCTAGAGATAGAGTGGATTAGTGTTTTTTGCTTAGGTGCGTTCTTACAATATTGAGAGGTGTGTAAGATGGTAGTGGGGAAACCCTAGAACTCTAGGTTAATAATGTGGTGGAGTTAATTGCATGAGAGAAGGATTTTGCTTAAGACTAGAATCGGTAAAGTTGTAAATCCTAGGAGCTGTTTAATTGATTGATTGATTCTTGCTCGTTTATTTTTTGTTTTAATTACTGGCTTCTTACTCAATTATTCGATTGACTTGCCTTGGAATTAATTGTGGTAATTTTAATGATTAGTAGAAGAGATCTCGTGGGAAGGATACTCTAGTCAGTCTTTATTACTTGATTGCGACACATATACTTGCAGGCACTCTTATTTACGCAATAAGTTTTTGGCGCCGTTGCCGGATAATCTCTTTTTGTACTAACCTAATACTAATCAATTGTTCTTCGACTAAGTTTTTTTTTTTCACCTATTTCTCTTGTCCCTTGCTTCAGGAGAAACATTTTCCCTTGCATGCGGAGGTCCAAAGATTGAACGCACTCTGCTTTGGAGACTAAGAGAGCAAAGGCGACTTCAAGAAGCCATGGAGGTTGGTCAAGTGGTCAAGGAGGAGAATTGAAGCCATAGAACTAGCGTCGGAAGACGATCAAAAAATATGCACAACCCCAATTTCTGAATTAGTCAAACATCATCAAACCATCGATTCAATCCCACACATTTGAGATCAAACCATCGGTAATTCAAATGCTTCAAATCTCATGTTCTCTTGGAGGAGCACCAAATGAAGATCCCCTTGTGCACTTGGCTAAATTCCTTGAGATTTGTGACACCTTCGCTACAATGGGGTGTCAACCAAGTATATCCAGATGTCTCTCTTCTCCTTTTCCTTGAGGAACAAGGCTAAGTCTTGGCTGCTATCACTCTCACCAAACACTCTCTTCACATGGCAGGTAGTAACTGAGAAGTTCTTAGCTCAATACTTCCCACCTTCCAAAACAATGAAGTTAAAGAATGACATCAGGACCTTCAAACATCAGCCAATGTAGTCTTTCTATAAAGCATGGGAGCATTTCAAGGAGCTACAATGAGCATGCCCCCACCATGGCATTGCGATTTGGACATTGGTGCAAACTTTTTATAATGGTTTATTAGAAAACTATTGTTCTTCTCTTGATGCTATTGCAGGCGGTCCGATCATGAACAAATACCCTGAGGAAGCCTATGAAATGCTTAAGGAGATGGCACGTAATGGATATCAACGGCCATCCGAAAGGGCAACAGGATGTGGAATCGCTGGAATATATATGGTAGATGTTGTGACAGCCCTCTCAGCTAAGATGGATGCTCTAATCAAGGAAGTAATAGCATGGAAGAACCAAGGAGTGGGGCAAAACTATGTAACCACCGAAGAAGGAGCATACATGGAACCAGTGCAAGGAACTCATGAAATGGCCAATTACATTGATGGCAACCTGAGGAACAATCCATATTCTTCCAACAGTTACAATCTGGGTTGGAGAAATCATCCAAACTTCTCCTATGCCAACAACAACATTGTGGCCAATCCACCAGCGGGGTTCCAACCAACTTAGAACAACAACCTTCGAATTCGGATCACATCACAAGATTAGAAGAGGCTTTCATTAATTTTATCAAGCTTCTCAAAATACACATGCTACTGTGCAATCAAATTATTACTCTACAATCGTAGGTACGCAATATGGAGATGCAATTCGGTCAATTGGCTCAAGCAATCAATTCTCGGCCTATTGGGGCATTACCAAGTGACATGGAGACAAATCCAAGAGGTCAAGGACATGAACAAGTGAACACCATCACACTTCAGAGCAGGAAAGAATTGAGCAACCTACTAGAGGATGTTAGACTGCGACCTGAGACCACGGTCCAACAAGACAGGGTCAAAGACACACTCAGTAGACCGCGGTCCAAGAGGGATGCAGCATTGATACGTATCTCAAGGCACATCAGGATAGCAACATTGACCTTCCTCAGATCCAGGAAGCTAAAGGGAATGCATCGAGGCTGATTTGAACCTATCCGCCTGTGCCTTTCCCTCAAAGAGCTCAAAAGGAGAAAATCGAGCACAGTTTCGTAAGTTCTTGGAAATTTTCAAGAAATTGCATATTGACATTTCTTTTGCTGAAGCTCTTGAATAGATGCCAAACTATGTCAAATTCATGAAAGAAATCATATCGAATAAGCGTAGGCTTGGCAACCACAAGACCGTAGCTTTAACCGAAGAGTGTAGTGCAATCCTTCAACGTAAGCTACCTTAAAAACTCAAGGATCTGGGCAGTTTGACTCTCCCTTGCTCTATAGGTAAAGATTTTGAAGGTAAGGCATTATATGATCTTGGTGCTAGTATTAATTTGATGCCTTATTCGGTTTTTAGAGATCTAGGACTAGGAGAAGTGAAACTTAAATCTATTACTCTTCAATTTGCAAATCAATCAATTGCTTATGCTCATGGAGTAATTGAAGATGTCCTAGTGAAAATTGACAAGTTTATCTTTCCGGTTGATTTTGTTGTTCTTGATTACGAGGAAGATCAAAACATTCCGATTATTCTTGGAAGACCTTTCTTGGCTACAGCTCGTGCATTGATAGACGTGGAGAGAGGAGAGCTCACGATGACGGTTGATAAGGAAAAGGTTACTTTAGTGTATTCCATTCCATGGATCCAATATCTAATGAATGCTTCTCCATTGATGTCGTTGACATGAACACTGATCACAACTTTCATAAAGTGGATCAAGATGTTGATCAACATCATGATAGTGAGCAACATGAAAACATGAAGCGATGGAGCTAATTTCAAGAGAGCCAAAGAAGTTGGCTAAACCTTAAGGGAAAACACCCAATCCAACACAAGCATGTGTGACAAGGAGAAGACATGGTAAAAGGACAACAGTAAGAGAATTTCAACCTGTTCAATTAATTCTTTACCATGATCCTCTATTTAAATCCTTTCTAGAAAAGCCTGAGTTACGATGGTCGGGACCATTCCAAGTGATTCAAGTCTTGTTGTATGATGCCGTCGAACTGATGGATGAAAAGATGAAGGTAAAATCCAAGGTGAATAAACAATGTTTGAAGACATATCAAGGGGATACCATCAATCGGGAGGAGCCCTCAACTCAAGGATAAGGAGGATGATGAGACTCGAAGTCGGGCCAAGGACTATAAACGTGGCATTTCTTGGGAGGCAACCCAAGATTAGAATAAGTTTTACTTTCCTTTTATTTTATATTTTGCATTCTAGTTTCATTAGCATTATTTCCTTTTAATTAGTTTTCATTGCATTTAGGAAAGGTGGACTAAATTGAAGAAAGGATCACAAATTTGTAAACCAGGGGAAAGAGACTGCAGTCGATAGATCGAGGTCTAAAACAGATTATAAGAATTGGGGCTCCACCAACCAACAAACAAGGCAAGTTTCTATTCCCTTATATTTTTCCAAATTGAGGACAATGCTCAATTTTAGTTTTGGGGTGCGAAACTTGCTTGCTTGTTTGGATTTCTTGTTGGTTTTGCTATTTCTTACTTGTTTTGCTTTTCTTGTTAACTTTGTTCCATGTTCTGGGATTAGATTTGCATTTAGATAATAGTTGCATATGCATGAGTAACTCAAGATTGTGTGGTGTGATTGCCCTTATTAGGAATATGCAAAATTTTTTGAAAATCAGTTGGCCCTTGTTCCATGACGATTAGTAATGGATGGAAACTTGGAACATGATCGAATTTGAGATTGCAACTACTGAAGGATGTGATTTAGAAAATCTGTCATGATGTCTAAACCCCATTATTTTTCACAATGCTCTTGCTTTAGGAATAGCTTAAATTTGCCTTGAAGTTGCTTGGTTGTATAGCTAACATGAGAGTGGGCAAGAACATGAACTTAGATATCCTACTAAAGGCAAATAGAGAAAGAAAAAAAATAAAAATGAAAATGAAAAAAAAGGTTTGTTTGCATGAGGTAGTAAAGAAAAATCATAATAATTGCATATATGTGAACTTAATTGAAAAGATGTGCCAAGGCTTTGAGCACCACTGTATGGGCTTGAGTGTTATTTAGTGTGAAAGCATACGCAATAAGGTCCGACATATGCTCATGGTGAAAAAAAAGTCCATTAGTCGAAGTTTGAGGATAGATCCATAGGGGTATCTCAAAACCTAATGTCTTAGGCCCTCTAGGATGGGAGCTATTGATTGATTCCTTGCTACATGGGCCTAGATTTTGGACATGACACCAAGAGTCGTGCACCACCAAGGAAAGAAAAAGAGTGAGAAAGAAAATAGTTGAATTGTCAAAGGCAATGTCCATGTGAATGTTCGAGTCTCTTGATTGTATGCCTAATCAATCTAGTTACTGAATGAGTGTTTGAACTTTTGTAAGAGTGTTTTCCACTAATACTGCATGGATAAGGGCTGAGTTTAGTGAAAATTAACATGCTGGGGTTAGAAGCATTCGAATTGACAGTTGGGCGAAGAGTAACAAGCCATTCCTGAGATTGTTGTGGGACCAACTTGGTTTAATCTTATGATTGCATGTTCTTAGTTTTTAACTGGGATGAGGAAAAGTCTAGGTTTGGGGGTGCGTTGATATTATAATTTATATGATTTATTTGCCCATTCCCAACCTAGATTCTTGAGTTTTAGGGTATTTTCCACATATTTAGAGGTTAATTGCATATCTTTTTATTAATGAGAATTAATTATTATAAATGATAGTTTGTAGAACTTTACATGTAGATTAGATACTGTTTGGAGTTATTTAATGTGCAGAAAATGGAAAGAAGATGCACAGAAAGATGAAGAAATGGCAGGCTCGATAATTTAACATTCAATGCAGCAACTTTAGGAGGAAATATCTCACGTTCTATGTATGATAAATATGTCAAATAATATATCATTAGAAATTTTGTTGAGTGAGGATTCCAATGCATCAAACGGATCACAAATTAGAGCTGACACGAAGAAGTTATGATCGAATAAAGGAAACTACACATAGAACAGGATGATCGCGGTCCCTAGACGGTGGTCTACAAAGAGCCTCACGGAATAGAGGACTTGGACTGCGGCCTACAAAGATATCAATCATGAAGGGACTTAGACCGCAGTTCACTGGGCAAGCACGAGCGATATGCGGTTTGCAAAGAGGAAACTACTGATTATTGTTTCCGACGACTCAGGAAAATTTCCAGTTGTCTCCCCCACAATATCTTCGGAAATTATTGGGCAAATAATAAAGAGAAAAGTGATAAAAAAAAAAAACTCAGAATATTTGGCTACAAGATTTGAGGGAAGATTTGAAAATCACATATATCTTGGAAGATTCTCTATCCTTGAAGATAAAAAGGGCATCACATCAGACTTCTGAGTGACAACTTTTACACCATTATTTAGCATATTTTAGTGGTTCCAAAGTGAACGAAGGCTGCGGATTCAAGGTAAGAAGGAAGGGTCGTGCTTAAAGATCATGGAGGCTTGATCGAGAGATTCGGCTTCACCACTATCTAGAGTTCCTTCTATCCTTTCCTTGTTTTCATAATGTGGTCCTACCTTTTGACTCTTGTATTTTCTATCACGATGTTGAACTAAACCCCTAACTTCCTAGGGGATCAATGGAACCTTTTCAATGTTTTAAGTAATGTTTTTTTCTCTCATGTGAATAATTCTATCGAGGTACGCTTCCTATGTGTTATTTATGCATATTTCGTTCTTCATACTTTCTTTTGGATTGGCCACCCATGGGAATGGTCTTGAGATGGAGAGGAGCCTTGAGAGAGGGAATTGAAGTCATTCTAGAAATTGTATAATCTAGGTTAACTTATGCTGAGAGGTGAGGTTATTCGTGCGAGCGTATCGAGAGATGGTGAGCACCCTAGATAGCTAATTAGGATTGTTTAGTTGACCTTTCAGTATTAATCGCCCAAAGATAGAGTGGATTAGTGTCTTCCGCTTAGGTACATTCTAACGACATCAAGAGGCGTGTAAGATGGTAGTGGGGAAATACTAGAACCCTAGGTTAATAACATGGTAGAGTTAATTGTATGAGAGAAGGATTTTGCTTAAGATTAGAATCAGTGAAGCTGTAAATCCTAGGAGCCGTTTAATTGATTGATTGATTCTTGCACGTTTATGTTTTGTTTTAATTACTTGCTTCTTAGAGAATTTTTGATTGACTTGGCTTTGAATTAATTGTGATAATTTTAGTGATTAGTAGGAGAGTCCTCATGGGAATGATACTCTAGTCATTCTTTATTACTTGATGATGACATGTATACTTGCGAGCACTCTTATTTACGGGATATCAACAGCTTAAGAATGAATGGCAACTCTACTAGGTTTTATTTTGAAAACATGATGCAGGCGTGAAAAATGAAATCAATCTACTAAATGATCATAATTACATGTACAATAGAGGGTTATCTAACCTAAACTAGATAACCTAGGAACCCATACCAAAATACAAGAGAAAGGCCCTTCTACCCCTACATTGCTAAACTATGGGCCTTATTGATAAAAGAATACGTCAAGATCAGAAATACAAAAGAAAGACCCACCTAACCTAGAATCAACTAGCCTATTGGTCTTGGTAAAATTACAATTGACAAGGATGCTTTGGAGGTTTAATATTATGCATGAGGTTGGATCTAAGGGTAATTTCTAAAGGTTCCCGATTTGCAATATCCTCTATCCCCCCTGCTCAAGGGCACTCCAGGCTTTCATATTGAGCGAAGGTGTTTTAGGGCCGTTTCCGATGGGAGATCCCACGACAGGCGTACCCCTACTAGCCCCCTCCTAGGGAAGTCCTGTGATCTAAGTTCGATCGAAATGGGGAAATTTATGCTTAAAAAAATGCACATGCAAGCAAATAAATAAACAAGCAAATTGGGCCCAGACCATTTTCGATTCCAATGGAGTTGCCAAGCTATCGGACCTGAAAAGTTTTCGACTAGGGGTAGCCCCATCTACTATAGGCATGCATGAAGCCTAACTTGGGAATTATTTGTCGGTCTTGAACCAAAGTTTGGATTCGGGAGTCTTATTACAATCAAAAGGCTTGCAAGCAAGATGACATGCCAGAGATCAATACTCATCCCCAGTTTAGGTTGCTTATTTACTTGCATATTTTAGCTTACCCAATTATTTCTCTGATCAAGGTTCGAATCGTAGGTCCAAAATCAAGATCAATAATTGATAATCAAGTGCCCTAGCATAATACTATCTGTCCTAATCTAAGTGTGGAAAGTAAAGGATTCCACTATACTTTGAGGTTACATCAAACCATCTCTCTCTCTTACTCTACTACCCCAAACAATTGTTCGCTCAAATACAACCATACCCCGCCTAGATCATGAAAACACTTAATCCAACTGCCTAGGAATAATCTACTACACTTCAAAATGAGAGACAAAAGCATAGAATATCCTGAGTGATGGATTAAGACGTGAAGCGCCTAAAGTAAGGGACTAAAGAATGGCCAGAAATAGGAATCGGACAAACTCAAAATGGAACTGCAAATGGAAACCCCAAAATCAAAGATCGATAACTAAAGAACGGATATAATCATGAAATAATGCAACAAGAGACATCCATAAAATCTTAATTTAAATGTCAAAGAATGACTAGAAACGATCGTCAAACAATCTTGAAATAGTTCAGCATGAGAAGAGAGTTAACAGCCACACTCTAGGCCAAGAAACACACCAAATCGAGAGGAAGAATCATGTGAGAAATAACAACTTCAACAGTGAACCAAAGACCAAATTTCAGACCATATTCTAAACAAGAAGCGACTTCAGAATTGATAAGAAAATCAAGGACCAGCTGCAATAACAAATAGAATGCGAGGAGTTGTTGTAATTAGGGATACTAAACAGTCCTATTCCCTTGGAAATTATATCGAAAACATGAAAAATCATTGGGCAAAGATCCGACCACAATATAGACATGAAACAACCACTTTTTCTATTGAAAATGCCATGAAGATTTAAGTACAACTGTCAACAAAAGGGCTGCTACAATGACAAGGAAACAAGGAGAGAAAATAATGAAACAGGAGCTGCTGCACCATTGGAGTGTGCACAGCTCCTCTCTTGATGGAAAAGACATTTTAACAAAGGAAATATGACGAGATTGGAGCTGCTGCACTATCGGTATGTGCATAGCCTCTTTCTCGATGAAAATGACACTTGAATCAAAGAGAAATGTCAAGGAAGGAGCTGTTGTACCATCAGGATGTGCACAGCCCTGTTCTCGGTGGGAATGACACTTAAACAAGTGGAAAATGTCGAGAAAAGTGTTGCTGCACTATCAGGACATGCATAGCCTCTTTCTCGATGAAAATGACACTTAAACAAGTAAAAAAAATGTCGAGATATGAGCTGCTGCACTATTGGGATATGCATAGCCTAGTTCTAGGCGAGAATGATACTTAACAAGTGGAAAATGCCGATATAGGTGCTGCTGCACTATCGGGACTTGCATAGCCCCTTTTCCGATGAAAATGACGCTTGAATCAAAGTGAAATGCCAACTTATGATCAGCTGCAATATCGGTTGCTAATTCCCTATTCCCCATGGAATATCATCATTAAACAAAGGAAAACGGAGAGAAAGGAGTAGCTAAATGAGCAGAACTTAACAGCCCCATTACTCAACAAGGACAACATTGAACCGAAGGAAAGACCAAGGCATAACCACCAACATGAACTGAGCAATAATCACCAACATTGACAGGTGGTGAATAGCTCTTATTCTCAATAAGAATGACCTCTAAATCAATGGAAATCTCAAACACAATGCAACAAAATGCAATCAAAGAAACAAATGATCCAACAGAAGCAGGCAGGTGGGAAACCAATAATCAACCAATAGAGAGTCCCACAATCAATAACACATCTAACCTCAGTACTTCGAACACGGATATTGCTGACAAGGGAGTCATAGCTTAGAGAAATTAATGAGGATCGTAAGGCAGTAGGCATAGAGTCAAATAAGGCTCAGTTGCATCAAGGGATATTCAGCAAATCACATACCACCAGTCGATTAACAGACAAATAGACAAACCACATGATAGGTTCATATATAACAACATTCACATGTGAAGCAACAAACAATAATAAGTCTGATTGGCAAGCAACCATGAGGCAGTAACCAAATCGATTAAGGCACAATGAAGGGCGTAAAAGGGTCGAGAATAGCCTTACCTACTTACCGTAAAGGATGCACCGCCCAACTAGTAGCACTCTGTGGTGTAGGGAGATGGGAAGAGCTATGGTGAAGAATGCAATGGAAGATGAAGAATGAGCAGGGGAATCTGCTGGTAGTTAAAGGTGAAGCTCGGAGGCAGCGATGAGCTTGGGTCAGTAAGGAGAAAAGGAATGGTTCAGTAGTTAAAATTCAACCTAGTGGGTGACAGATAGAGGAGCTCAGGTTTAGTGGTGTTGCTCAGTGGCTTGAATATATAGGGTCTAGGAAGGACAGAGAGGCATAGTCATTGAAGGTGGCTCAGGCTCAACAGCGAGAGATGGTATTGGTGGCACGAATAGAGGAGGTCGGGTTCGAGTCGGCAACCGATCATATTTAGATGGGTCTACGAGCTTCGGATGGTCAGATCAGAGTTGTGGTCAGTGGAATCGGGCACTCGAGTGGCCGGAGGCTCGGGTCAGTGATAAAATCTCGGGATGGAGAAGGATAGGGCATGGTGTGGGATGCTCTAATAGATGAGATCAGTGATGCAGGTAAATAGAGGCAATTCCAGTGACGAAGACGGTAGTGACATCGAGCTCCCTAGTGACAAGGACTGTAATGGCGTTGAGCTCTCCAGTGCAACTTGGACTTGGCCCTTCCTCCTTGGCTACTTTTGATGGTTTTTTATCGAGTAAATTGATTAGACCATCCTTGAGAGATGCGATGTACATCAGGTTCATCCTTTTCTAATTTTGTACATCAATATGGTCCTTCTGAACATCAATTCAGTCCTGCTAAACATCAATTCAGTCTTGCTGAACATCAATCTCATTCTTCTAAACATCAATTTGATCCGCTAACATCAATTTGGTCTGCTGAACATCAATTTAGTCCTTAATGAACATTAATTTCATCCTTCCTTAGCAGACTGTTGATGGCGTTACTCTTTGAAACTTGTCAGTATCATGTAGGTCCCTAAGGGCTTGTTTGGATTGAGGGGTGCGGATGTTTATGGAGGGGAGGGTTATGGAGGTTTATGAAGGTGGAGGGTTATGGAGGGTTATGAAGGTGGAAGGTTACTGAGATTTTTAAAGGTAGACATCACGAAGAGTTTCTCAACCCTCCATAACCCCCCCAATTTGGGGGGTTGAAATATTTGCTTGGAGGAGGTTTATGGAGGATTGAAAACAACCCTCCATAAACCTCCATAACCCTCCATAAGTCTAAGAGTTTGAAGTTTTATTCTCTCTCACACACATCTTATATATGAGTAAATTGATTAATCTGTCCCTGAGAGATGCGATATACATCAAGTTCATCCTTTCATCACTCTCTCACCCTCCTTCCCTCTGCTCATTCTCTCCTCTCCTGCTGCTATCATCCGCCTCAAAGTTTACCTAAAGTTTACAAATCATCGCAAATTTTTCAAAATTTTTAAATGTGATAACTTAAAAACTGTTCAATGAAATTGAATTTTATAAAATCCTATGATCCTTGGAGTTATGGTTAATCTATAGACGTGAGGAATTTAATTAAAGAAGGCCTTTACGAAAATCCACCATTAACGATCGAACTAAGCTTTCTCTCCCTAACTTGATGAATACATAAAGCTATCAATAAATAGTTCAAATGAAATGGGTTAATCTCTCTATATGAGCTCCCTTTCATGAGCAAACATTCATGTAAGTCACCTCCCTCTCTGCCTTTGAGCTCCCTTAAAGCATTATACAAGTCATATCTTAATCTCTCTCTATCGTTTTTGTGAGAGAGAGGTGGTAGTGATTGGGAAAGAAAGAGAAATGGACATGATAGGGTACAAAATGTGAGGATTATGTGTGTGCAAGTGTATTGAGGAGGAGAGAGAGACAAGTGGGGATGAGATGGGTTAGAGAGAGAAGTGGGAACGATGGGGGGGAGAGGTGATAGTGATTGGAGGAAGAGAAATGAGAATGATAGAGAGATAAAGGTGAGAATGATGTGTGTGAATGTATATTAGAGGGAAGAGAAAGGTGAGAGTGATGTGGGCTAGAGAGAAGGGTAAAAATAATGTAGGGAGGGAGTTGGGAAGAGGAGGAGTGAGAGTGAAAGAGTTGGGGGGAGGAGGGGGAGGGGGAGAGAGGGGTAAGAAAGATGTGTGGGCATGTGTGTTAAGAGAATGGTGTGAATGGTGGAGGAGAGGGTGAAGAAGAGTAGATGGGAAAGAGAGAGGATGGAAAGAATGTGTGTGAAATGGTGGATGAGAGATATATATACATATATGTGTGTACATGTGTGTTGAGAAATGGTTGGAAATGGGTGAGAAAGGGAAGAAGAGTAGATGTGAGAGGGAGAGAGTGGATTGGGAATAGAGAAATGGATACATATATGTATGTATGTGTGCGTGTGTGTTGAGAGAGAAGTGGGAATGGGGGGAGGGGGAGGGGCGAGGGGGGAGCGAGCGAGAGAGAGAGAATATGTCTGCATTGTGTTGAGAGAATATTGGAAATGATGAGGAGAGGGGGATAAGAGTATGTGGATTGATCACTCACAGACAAAGATGAGCACGGTTTGAGAAAATGAAGAAGGACGTTTTTGACGTTTAATGATCACCCAAGGATGGGGGCTAAAATGTATGAATGCATCAAATATAAATGGAAAGATGTTTTTGATGTTCAATTATTTTTTCGTAAAAAATAGATGGCTTTTACAGACAAAAGGACCTGTATAATATTCAAAATGGGCCTATATGATGTTCAAAATGATTAAGAACTGAATTGATGTTTGGAAGAATTGAATTGATGTTCGGAAGAATTGAATTAATATTTGGAAGGACTGAATTGATATTCACAAGGATTCAATTGATGTTCGCAAGGACAAAATTGATGTTCAAGAGGACAAAATTGATGTTTGGAAAACTAAATTGATATTCAGGAGGACCGAATTGATGTTCAGAAGGACCACATTGATGTACAAAATTAGAAAAGGATGAACTCGGTGTACAACGAAACTCTCAGGGACGGACTAATCAATTTAGTCGTTTTCTGCCCGCTAAGGGATTTTTTCCGTTTGGAGCTCTCTGTCCTGCCCCTGAGAGTTTTGTCTCCTCTCCTCTTTCCCCCAAGAATTTTGGCCCAAAGAAATTGAGAAATTGCAGCTCCAATTGAAAACCTAATATTGATTATATATCATATGATATTTTATTTTTTTGTTTTCTATTTTTTCATTAAAGTTTACTTAGTTAAGATTTACTTGAAGAAGAAATTCTAGAAAAAGTCCCTCAAATATGTCCCGCATAATATTTCAAACACGTTTAGCTTCTACCAACCTATACAACTCTTCGGGCACAAAAATCATTTTTTTTGAGCTTATTCTCAACCACTTGACACTGCAATCTATGATCACTAATTACGCTAGATTTAGACCTCTCATTAATTAGATACAATTTTTCCAATAAAACTAGTCAAGATGCATGAATGTGATAGATTTAGCCAATTTCACTTAAAAATCTATCTTCTTCTCTGAATCAAATCTTGGGGTCCGTGATATGTCAAGTCAAAGCTAGTTTGATACTCTTCACAATGACACCAGATTTGTCCCATGTTCACTCTAATTGGACCCTCAATTTTAACCTTAAACATCACATCAAGTCTCATATGGGCACATGTTCGCTCAAAATTTTTTTCCTAGATCAATGTTCAGATACACTTCTGAGCTAAGATAAGGTGTTAACAATAAGCACGATGTATGTTAAGTTAATTACTAAACCAATCAAGCCATTTTTCTCTTGATACATCAACGAACAAATAATGCAAATCAATAATCAGTATTAGGGTATTAGAATGATCACATGGTCAAAGAAAACCACTAATATAACTTATTGGTTTCAATTGGTGGCTTGTGAACATAAGAATTTCATGCAAGCATAGAGTAAAGACATTGCTATGGTGAGTCAGTATTCATGCAAGATAATTTCAAGGTGAGACTTCAACGGAGCATAATACAATTGAACATAAATGTGTAAGTATGTGAAAGAGGCTCTAATTTAACCGTCCATATTTCCTAGGTCTATCCATATAATCTAATGATAATAAGGTCAATGGAAAAAGTATAGAGGTTGCAAGGATGTTCCCAGAGAGAAAAGTTTTGAAAATGTAGATAAAACAGGTCTCCATAACAATATAAGGCTATCAGACAGCAGATGCCCAATTGGAATAACACAAAAGTATTGCACTCATAGTCTAGGCCATGCCAATTTTAACTCTAAAAGATCACAAAAAGAGTAGCTACCAAGCTAAGCGCAATACGAATGTTGTTCTGTTATCGCGATATAAAAAAGCATTACGGACCTCTGTTATGTCTAAAAGAAAGCACTCCTTAAGTGAAATTGTTTGTAGTAACCTTCTAAGATCAGAAGAAAATTCCACAAAGAACAGTATCATCAATAAACGAAGCACTTCTTCTATTGTTTATCGTATCTACCATTTTGATAAGCTCTTTCAAGTCTCTGATTTCTCCCTCATAAAGTTTCTCTGCTATTACATGTAAAAAAATTGGAAATTGAGCACCAGAAAGTACAGGCATTCACTGAAGGAAGGTTAGAAAGAGCTACGACTTTTCAAGAATAGAATATATAGAAAATAACAGGCAAACCTGTCCTATTTTAACATTTCTAGATTATCAACATATTTGTCTTGTGTTTTCTTCAATAACATCATAGGTATAGAGATGGTCATTAACCAACACTTAAGTGAAAACTAAAGGAAAAAAATGCAATCATAGAGGCAAAGCCATCTTTTTAAGTTTGTTCATGGCTGAGAATTACTTCAGATGTGATAAGACAGCTGAATTGAGAGGCCTATTAGGAGCAACTCTGTCTATCACAAACTGCAGAAGATGGAGAGAAAAATATGCAAGCAACAAATGAATCTATAGCTAGATAATAGAATCAACTTATATAGGACTTCATAAGCAGATAATCTCTGCGCAAGTACTCTGTACGTACCTAGAAGTTCAGATGACCATGGAACAACATCATATCTCACAAAAATACACACAAAGAAAGCGCCCACAGAAACTAATAGAGTAAAAAAAAAAACTCAGGATAGTTACAGAGCTAGAAATTCATCTACCATTAGTCGAAGGTGCCACAATGAAAAAACCACAAACCAACCGCCCACCTATTTCGACCAAAGCACGATTGAACAGAGGTAAGAATAGTTAGATCAATAGAATGATGTACCTAACATTGATCAACAATGAGGCAATAAATCAGGTATCTCGACAGGAGGAAAGGCGAGAACAAATCAACCTATTAAATTTCTACATGGGCCTACAAGAGTCTCAAGCCCATTTTTATCTAGTCCATCCTAAAAGCTCAAGCTTATAGGATTGTGGTACCTGTTCTCTTATAAACCAGGTTTCAATTCATTATTTTTTTAATGTGGGATTTATATCTCAACACAACCAAATAACAAAAAGCTTGACCCACCTCGAGTGTGGAATACTCTAGTGGAACATAAGAATGGACCGTAGCAAGAAGAACATCGAGCGTAAAGAAAAGAGCAAAGGGTAAAAAAAGGAACAAAGGGAGAGGTAAGATTTAGGAAAACAAAGAATATCAAGATGGCAGAAAGATCCACCTAACATCAATAAAAAATTACAGCTTCAATAAACTCTTTCGACCCAACATGATCTAGCAGAGCACTATCGAGAAGGAACAACAGAATGAGAGGAAGCTTTACCCAGTCGAAGTGCAGTGAGACCCACTGGAGAAGTATGGCCCACCACTACAACATCAAAGAAAGCAAGATACTCCTCTCCCCAGCCAAAAATAAATAACAGCCACCATGTGATGAGCCAATTGATAAGAGTTAGACTTAGGGTTTCTAAGATCTGGTAGAGAACACGAAGCGGTGACAAAAGGGGTAGAGAACGAAAGATACTCTCTTGTGTAGTGAAAGGAGGGCACTGAACACACAAAAGTCTAGATCTAGAAAAACATAGTCGATCAAGGTGAAAGGTGGGGAAGGATGCCTAACCCTCAATTCTGAGAAGTAAGTGCATCCCTAGAAGGAAGCATGGAAGGAAAAGCCGTGAAAAAGGAGCTGTAGTCCTTTTCACTCTTTCGCTGGAAAAAAAATAGCTCCCTCTAATGACGACACGTGGATGGGCTGAGACAGCTCCCTTGTAACTCTCTTTTAAAAGAGAGATATAGATTATAATATTATACTATATATTATATTATAGTAATTGTACATTTTAAAACTAATTTGATTTAATTTATAAATATTTCTTTTGATAATTAAATATTTTTAATAAAATTGAATAATAATTATTATTCTATTTTATTAAAATTATATTGCAAATTATAGTTATTTTATTTTTTTAATTATGCTATTATAAACATGTAATTTTATACCATATTTTATGCTATATTTTACATAATTTATTTTTTTTGAAATCGGGTCTACCCATACTTGACCTGACACGTTGAGCTCGGGCATTCAAATACCCATCCTATCTATCCCATTGCCATACCTAGTTCAAATGTGAAATGAGAAACTAGATCAGGTGATGGGATGGTTCTCGGTCTGGTTCTAAAACTATGACAATAACGCTTCGCTGCTCACGCTTTCTTCGAAACATAGCATACGCTATAACACTATATATTTGGATGGGATGAATGAAGGGGAAAGGAGGGAAAGGGATGAGAGAAGAAATGTTTATTTTGTTTGAATTTATTATAATAAGGGGAAATGATTGGAAAAATTAGCATCGTCTGCATATTTTTTATTAGTTAATAGATAAAAATATCATTCTCTTCATATCAAACTTGACTAAGATTTTCTTCTTGTTTCACTTCTCAAAGTACATATTGTACTTGAGTTTATAATCAAATATCTACTTAAAGTGAGTCTCAATAGAGCATTCACATATTTAAGTTAATTTCAACAGAAATAACTTTTACTTAAATAATCCAATAATCAAATATTTGATCTATTATAAATGATAGATCTTAAGTCTCATACAATTAAAAGAAATATTTGATTCGGCATAAAATCTCAAAGAGCATATGGCTAAAGGAGTAGTAAAATATTACCCTCAACCTACTGGTGTAGAAGGACCAAAGACAATTTGCATGATGGCTTTTTTTCTTATTTGTATCGGACAACCAAGTATTGTCCACAATTCACCAAGATGCTTAACCAATAAGATATATGCAGTCTTCAGTTTGGTGTGAAATGGTGTTCGTCAGGAGTTGAGAGTAGAGAAACGACTGTCTATCTCTAATTTTACATGAAAAAAGTGAGATTAGGGTTTTTTTAATGGGTAATTTGAGAAGTTTATTTTACATAAATTTTTAGTATCTGTTTCACACCATTTAACTCAAAATTGGGAGTGAAAAAAAAGTGAACTTTGAAGGGGAATAAGAATGAATAAAAAGTTTTCCTTCCATTCCCTCAGGCTTTGTTTGGATGAGGGCGGAGGGGGAGGGAAAGGAGAGGAAATATCTACATTGTTTGGATATATTATAATAAAAGGAATATATGTGAAAAATTTACCTTACACGCATATAAATTATTATAAACAGACAAATATATCATTATCTTTATATCACATGTTCAAGTTCATTTTAAGAAAAAAAGTTAAATTCTATACATCGCACAGCACACAGTCACATAAACAAGGCACGCATTTTTTCCAAATCTCGCATATCAAGGAAGCTAATAATTTAAATAAAATATCGTTATAATCTCAATCAGAGTGATAAATATAGTTTTAATGTAAAAAATTACTAATTTTCTGCAAGCCACTAAGCATCATAAAATCTCTAGTTATTTGATTCATTCTTAAGTGATGCTAATAGCACTTATACTCTTATAAATACACGTCAAAAAGTGATAATATAATATTTTTATTGATTTCTTACATCGACAATTAGGTAATTTTATCTTAAATAAATTTTTACAAATTATTTCGCCTCATCAACCCCAAA
Organism: Lagerstroemia speciosa; assembly: GCA_037672795.1. Lineage (NCBI taxonomy): Eukaryota > Viridiplantae > Streptophyta > Magnoliopsida > Myrtales > Lythraceae > Lagerstroemia > Lagerstroemia speciosa. The sequence goes on along the minus strand of CM075287.1, from coordinate 8,104,824 downwards.
TTGGGATGAAAGAAAATTAGATTTTGCAAAGGAATTGAAGTGAAAAATTTTCCTTCATTTTCTTTCTCCTCCATTGAAATTATATCGTCAAATATAAAAATTTTTCCCCTCCCTTTCCCCTCGACTCTCATCCAAATGTAGGCTTAACTCTCCATTCCCCCTTTATTCAACTAATCCACAGGCAACGAACCCACAGAGCTAACCCTCAGCGCTTCCTCCTCGAGAATTGAGTGAAAATAGTGTAACTTTTTAAAATATTTTGGCAAAAGTGGTTGTGTTGAAATAAATTACCAAAATAGCGATTTTTAACCGCAGGTTTGAAATGCGGTTTCGGATTAATGAATTGCATCTTTAAGATGCGGTTCCATGACAAGTTTTTTTTTCGTTTAAGAACCGCATTTTCAAAATGTGGTTCCACCGAGATTTTTTTTTTGGCTTTCAGGAATTGCATCTTCAAGATGCGGTTCCACAAAGAAAAAAATTAGACTCATCATGAACCGCATCTTCAAGATGCGGTTCTGTGACAACTTTTTTTTCGTTGGGATTTTTTTTGGCTCATAAGATGCGGTTCTGTGACAAGTTTTTTTTTTCGTTGGGAATTTCCCATGCAGCAGATGTCTTCCGTAATTTTTTTTTTCAAGTCTGTCGTGCCTTCTTCCTTCTCTCCTTTTGCTCGGTCTAGCCTTCTCGGTTTCTCCTCTGCTGCCCTCTGTCGTCCTTTGTGCTGCTATATGTCGTCCTCTGCTCTGTAAAAGTGGGAATAATATTAATTTCCCATGCAGCTGCAGTGTTCTGTAAAAGCAAAAGCTGAGCTCAGGGTGATGGTGATGGACGTGAACTGTTCTCCAAGCTGTTGAAATTTTTTTAAAAATTTAGAAACAGTCGAGAACCGCATCTTGCAGATGCGGTTCCTCTAAAAATAAAAAAAAAGACAAAAAACATGAACCGCATCAAGATGCGGTTCATGATGGATCGATTTATTTTTACTTTATGGAACCGCATCTTGAAGATGCGGTTCATGATGAGTCTAATTTTTTTTTCTTTGTGGAACCGCATCTTCAAGATACAGTTCCTGAAAGCCAAAAAAAAAATCTCGGTGGAACCGCATTTTGAAAATGCGGTTCTTAAACGAAAAAAAAAAAAACTTGTCTTGGAACCGCATCTTGAACCTGCGGTTAAAAATCACTATTTTGATAATTTCTTTCAACACACAATTTTTACCGAAATATTTTAAAAAGTTACACTATTTTCACTCAATTCTCCTTTCTCCTCTGTCGATTGGTCCTCACCTCCTCAGCCTGAGCACCGCGACCGCCGAGCCTGCAGTCGCATGTGCCTGCTTGATCCGAGTCATCCATTTGCAGGTCTCTCTCTGTTCTCGAATCCATTGGACTGAGCTCGAGACACCACTGATTGAACGGCGCCTGGTCCCCAAGCAGTCCATCCCGAGTGTTTCACCGCTGGACCCACCAAATCGAGCCCTCTTGGTCACCACAGAGTGTCTCTACTACCAAGCCTGCTGCCTAGTCTTGAAGCCTGCTGGTATGGAATTGGCCTGTAAGGTATCCGGCTGAATGACAGGGCGAGGTTTGCTTCCTCATCCCTTGTCCGAGTAGGCTCCCGCTGTTCCTGGTCAACTTCTACGATCTCACAACCTGGTTCTGAGCTCCACCGAGTCGCTCTGTCATACAGATCATTCCCGGAGCTTGGCAACTCAGTCCCGAGCCCTCTTTGGTTAGTAAGTAAAGTTCTTTGACCTCTTCTTGTCCTTAGTTGTGCCTTGGCTGCTGTCTGCTTTTATTAGGCTCTGTTGTGATTATCTGGCTGGATGCCCTCGATGTGAGTGGTGAGGGGATGGGATGGCTGTTCTGGCTCCATTTTGAATTGTTCATCTCTGGCCTGCAATGGTGATTGATTTGGAATGTGTTGTCACCGCTCATGTTACTTCCTTATTGTTCGATTCGCTGATTTCTTGTCCCATGCATTTGCACGTTGTTGTTGCTAGTCTCGCTAGTTACATGCTGCCATTGTGTCTGTTATTCGGATGGCAAGGTCATGCACCCTCGGCCACCCTAGCTTGCCCAATCTTTTGCTTCCGTGTTTGCCACTCGGGCCCTGTAACCTCTTCTCCCTGTAAGTTGTAGTTTGTGCTTCTCTTTTTCAATCTAATCTCCAGAAAGGAGAATCATGTCCCACGATTAGGTTCTATTTGGCTATTGGTGCAGTTAATTTGTTGAAGAAAAATATTTTTATCAAATGTAAGCGATTTTCTGTCTTTCACTAAATAAGTGAGACATTTGGTTTGATTCTTTTCCCTTTCTTTTGGTCCTGGTGGTCAATCCTTACAGGTGAGCAGGTGTGTTGCTATGTTTTTCCTTTGCCTATCTGATGTTTGCATATGGAGCAATTTATGTTTGTTTAAGTTATGTATTTTCTGTTCTAGTTGAAGCCATCCAAGAATTAACTATTTTTGTTGCGATAGAATTGCTCAATCATCAACATAATTACTTGAGTCATCGAAAGGGATAGTGCAATAGAAAAGTTCATTACTTGACTCATGCAAATTCGCCTAAGATAGGTACGCTTAAGATAGGTCAAGATGTGAAGACTACTGAGATTTATATTAGCACTTTTGGCTTTGAACATTTGGTTTGCAAGCTTCTTTAGTGTTTGAAACACTGGCTCTTGGGGAAACTTCTAGGAGTTGAATTATATGTTATATTCTGAAATTTCGTGTCTAAGCAGAGACTATAGTTAGCAGATCTTACCTCAGGTCATGTGTAATCTTCAAATTTTTTTGGATGTTCTTTCTTTTACATGGGCCAAAGGATTTAGTTGAAGGAGAGATGGAGAAATTTTTGGAGAAACATATGTACACAACTCATGCGGTTGCTGCCACTGCATCTGTGACCTTGGGCACAGCCGTCACCTATCCTCTTGACACTATCAAGACCCTCATTCAGGTTTTGCTTCATGATTGGCTCAAAGCTTGTTACTACTCTAGGCTTGTACCTTTTAAAAATTGTAAATGCTACACTCAAAAGGGAAAAAGTTGCTGGTACTGGGGGATATTTTGGGAAATGAAAAAAATTAATTGAACTTATATACCATATTCTTTATATTTGCTTTGAGATTTTCTAATCAAATGTTTAAATTTGTGTTGAATTGCATTCTGTCTTTATCAAAGTCACACAGCTACTTGCAATTTGAAAATTTACATTTAGTGTACAGTCCATCTACTGTCTACTCTTTGCATGTCTTGATTTCATGTCAAGGTCAGAAAGTTCTTTTTTCAATATGAGTGAACTTTACTGCAATTATGCGAAGTTAACTTGAAATTGTGCAAGAAATATTCCAGGAACATTGAAGAGTTATTTATAAGAAGCTCAAATGCAGATATAAGAATGTCACTTATTTAAAAAAAATAGAAAAAAAGGTAATAGTTTTGAGGTTTGATAGGTTTTTTCGTGGCTCTGTAATGTGGTATTATTAAGAAATATAGGTTTTGAGGTTTGATTAGTTTTGTCGTATCCGTCTGCCTAATCAAGGTAACAGGTTCACGTATATGGTAGATAACCCAAGCATTTGATGTTAATGTCTGTCTTGATAAAAGTTTAACTACCAAATGCTAGGTTGATTTTTCTTATGCTATTATTGTGTGTGGTGAAAACAGGTTGGCTCTGGTCCCAGTAAGCGCTTAACCCCATATCAGGCCCTAGAAGCAGTTCGTGCTTTATCAGGCACTTCAGGTTTGATTGCCTGTGTAAATTCATAGTAACTACTGGAGTATTCTTGAATCTTATATGTGATTTCATTGAGACCTTTTTACTATTATCGCAATGTGAGAGGAAGATGACATTTTCTGCTGTTATGCCTTCATCGTTATTTCTTTATCAGCATAGTTAGGATACTCATATATAAAGTTAGCTGCTAAAGCATTCATCAATTCCGAGCCGGCTACCATGGGAGATGTCCTAACACACTCTTATGCATCTTGTGGACTTATTCAACACTGTCATCTCTAATTAACTTTGATTTAACTTTGAAAGTCTGTTTAGAGCACCTTAGGAATGGTACATTATGTTATTACTTGAAAAGTTTACTAGTAGCTGGCTTTTTTCCAATTAGTTTCTCAAGAAAGGATGAGAAGCAATTCTTAATTTGGAATAATACCCTAATCACACAAATGCATTTTAAGTGACTTGGAATCTATTTAATGCGCATACGCTACATAGCTGTCCGTTCTGCATTACATATGTCCAGCTTTTGAGTTTATTGTAGCATTAGTAAGGCCATGTGGTGATGGAAAATAATTGCTTTCTGGACATGTTGGTTGGCTTCATTTGCACATTTTTCTTGAGAAACCACTCTGGTTCATGGGTAACAAAAAGGCATTACATACACCTGATGTAAATATTATTCCATCAGAGAGAATGACCTGATCTGCTGGAGAGACATTATGGCTCCCCTTTGCATTATAGCAGTAAATGGAGACTAAGATGGCAATCCATGGTGGAATGCTGCTCCTTAAGGCAAATGACAAAAAAAAACCTTTATAGGACATGAACTGAGTTATTCATTGGAATCTAATGCTAAAATGGCTCTTTATTTGTAACAAAAAAAAAAGGGATCTTTATTTGTGAAAATTGTAGGTCTGTACAGTGGTTTTCATTGGCTAGCCCTGGGGAGAATTTCAGGACTTGGAGTTCGCTTTGGGGTTTATGAACTTCTGACAGCTTTCTGTAAAGGTATTGTTTTCTCTTATATTCCGCATAATCTTGACTTGTGGCCCATTGGATTAAAATATACAGTTTGCATGATTATCATTCTTCTTCCTAGTAATTTTTTTTTAAAGGTCGAAGAAGATAATATGTATGATAATTTGAAAATACATATTACTGTAGTTCTTCTAATCTATATTATTTGTAAACAATTGTTGCTATGTTCTTATCACCTAGAATAATAGTAGCTATTAAATATTTAATTAATATTGAGGAGTTATTATTTTATATGGGTCAATTTGTAGCCATGTTAGAACTGTGTTTCATCCCTTTCAGGGAGTCTTTTCCGTACTTGGTTGTTGATAAGAACCATTTGTCATCTAAAAAAAGAACTTAATTGCTAATATTTCAAGACTGAAACACAAAAAAGGTCAAATTGTTGATTATAAAGAAAATATGTTTCTTTGCATAGCAAATCTTCAATGGTTAGCCCAAAATAGATGATCTTAATGAAGTATCCCTTTGTTTAGGACACACCCTCCTCTTAGTATAAGAGGAGTGGTGCTGGGGAGCAAAAAGGAAGCATGTCTTAAGACAACTAGAGGACATGTATGAATTTATCCGTTGATTTTAAACAGGTAGGCTATGCATGTTGACAGGGTATGACATCCTTTTATGGATCAGTATTAGCAATTTTTTAAAAGAGATGGGCATTTTCCCTTTCTTTTCTTTTTTTTGGGATAAACTACTATTCTCGATCAGTTAATTCCCATGAAATTTCTCTTGTAACTTCAATTTCAAATATTAGCAGCTCTCACGATGGTGTTGTAAGTTCTAGATTGCCAAAGTTATATTGATTTATACTTCTGAGACATGGAGTTTATCTGAAGTTGGGTATGAGCTCTGTTTTGAAAGCTCTAATCATGCTAAGGCAATCTGGCTTCAATGAGAACAAATGAAATCAATGAAGATGATTACCAAAAAAAAAAAAGGTCAGTGAAGGTGTCAAGAAAGATGAATCATTAGCCTATATGTGGGAATATTATACACAAATTTAGTCTGTCAAAAAATTGAACCATCAAACTATTACATTGAGGAATAACTGGAAATCCATCTTATCATTGTCTTCATTCAGAGCGTATTTGGACATTGACAGAAAATGAGCAATCTTATTCATTGAACATGAATTGATCAAATGATCAAAATTGATCAACTGCTAGAGAATGCTAAAACTATACAAAAGAGTTTTAGTAGCGTGTCAAAGGCAAGGCTTTGTTAATGGAGACATGCCAACTTCTTGTTGAAACTTCAGACTTTGATCTATGTATGATGCAGGAACAATATTTCTTTTTCTTACTGGCTGCATTCTCTTTTTCCAAGTTCCCTGCTTGCTTACCATTCTTGCTTCTCTACTTCGGTATGCAGATGATTCAACCCATTTTGGTGTTAGTTTGAAGTTTATTATTCTGATAGCCACAGCATGTTTGGCTTTAGAAAGAGGCACCTGTATCTTTCTTTTTTTTCCTTGGCAGCTCGTCATTGTTCCATTCAAACAATCTTTTTATATCTATTTCATAATATTCTCATTGGAAATTGTATTCAACAGGGAAAGAATGAAGGAAGCTGCTTGTAGTTATTGCAATTATAGCATCTTGATTAAGATTTATTGGTGCAGATGGTCGGGAAGACAATTATGTCTATGTGAATGAAGCTCTCATGGCTGGGCTTGTTGCTGGCACAGCAGAATCTCTCGTGAGCTCCCCTTTTGAAGTCATTAAAGTCCGTGCACAGGCTACATCTGCTTCTTGCATGCCATCCTCCATACCCAGTACAAGGAAAACAGCTGCTTCATCTTTCATTGGGAGGCTGTTACAAGTGCACTCTCCAAACAAGAATGTCTTGAATGACTACGTTGGCCTTTTGTCTACATTGAATTCCAAGCATCCTAACATGGCTGGGGCCTTGGAAGAATACCCATGGATGATGACTGGGTCAGGAAGGCCACCTCCTGTCTGGGTTGTGAATAGGCCATTGGACATTGTTTCTTTGGAGGGGTGGAGTGCTCTATGGAGAGGTTTCCGATCTGGGGTAGCTCGGGATTCATTCTTTGGAGGGATATTCTTTGCCACTTGGCAGTTTTGGCATCAGGCTATGCTTGACTGGAAGGCTGTTGGGATGAATCCTCAACCAAGGTCTTAAAATTAACCTGACAGTGAAATGTTTTCCATTTTTCTTTGATATGGTATAAATTCATATAAACATCAGTTCATAGGGGGAAATTGATCACCTGCAGATGGATAACTCTGTTCCTTGGATTCAGTTCATTCTATTATAGGTTCACGTGGTTAGGTAGATCAATATCTTATTTTTGTATGGTAAAAACTGTACTACAGTTACTTGTTAATGAGGCCAAGAATGCAAGTCCTTGTAATGGCGTCAGTAAAATGTTTTTAACTTCATTTAAATGTTCTGAAGCTGAAGGAAAGGGATAGAAAGATTTTTTATATTTAGGGTGCCGTATTTGGATTTTGTTTTCTCTGTTTCCTCGGGCAAATGTCTAAAATATAGTTGTGCCCTGATATCCAGATTTTCTTATGTCAATATTCTGGTCTTTCTTTCCTCTCATAGCATTCTCTGGCAGGTCTAATGAAGAAATTGGTTCCTTGTCCCCTCTAGCCGTTAGTCTTGCAGCTGGTTTTTCTGGTGTGGTTGCTGCTGCTGGTTCCCATTGTTTTGACACAGCGAAATCCCGATCACAGTGTACAGTGATACCCGAGGTAGATATATTTAATATTGGACTTAATTACTGTGCAAATACATTTAAATACACGCTACACAACTATTAAGATCATAGCACCCAAGTTATTTCTAACCCTACGTTTTCATGATATTCCTAATTTTTCCTTATAATTTACCTGATATGTGCATTGTGAGATTGACCAGTTTATGTTTGCTTATTGGTAATAAACTTGGTCTTTGCCCTGCACGCTTTCTTTCTTCTTTGGATAAATCATTCAGATTTTGAGGGAAAAGGATCTATTTCCAAATTTGATCTACGTAATTTGTGAATTTATGCGTCTAGCATGTGTCAAAAGATAGACATTTGCGATTGGACATATTAGGATCTGATGAGAAAATAAAAAAAGTCTATAGCTGGAGCGAGCTTTTTAAACTACGTATCTAATGTAATAAGCACTTAGGCTTCTAGCCAAATTTGAAAATAGGCAAGTTAGCCACTTTTCTGTTTTCTCCTTTTAGCATTATTCTTCTGTATCTATGATGAAATCCAAGACAGTTGATCCTCGCTTTATGTCATTTTACGATCTCCATTCCTGTTCAAATTATTTAGTAGCAAGATTTTGGTTTAGTTATGCTTCATAAAGCTTGAGGTTTAAGATCTCCCTTCCAAAGTTTCTTGTGGTGTTCCATTCTCTTGCATCTGAAATTAATGGTTAGGTTTATAGACATGGTGTTTGAATGGCCCAAAATCAAGTACTTCTGCTTTTTTTTTTGTGGTCTGGATGTTAAACTGAAGTACTGGTTTAGCAATTTGGCCTTTCAGTAAGCTTTTTATCAGTGACTTCATCCTATGCATTCATACTTCGTCCTATGGATTCATAGGTTTCAAGCAGCATCAATTTGTTCTTGACTTGACATGCAGCTCATAATTGCGATTGTTCCGGTTATTCATTCTCTTCTCTGGTTGAAACCTTATATGTGAGCATAGTTTGTCTCTCTTTGATTTTTAGCTTTTGAAGCAATAAATTGAGTCTCTCATACCAGTTAAGAACTAAGATTGCACTGGCTAGTAGGATTGGCTGAAACCGGTAATAGACCCTAGGATGTCCACTGACTGGGGAACTGAAAGTCTGGAATGAAACGCCAAGTTCTTTAGCAAACCAAATATTTCTTGCATTGAACTGAACACCATTTCTGCGAAGTATATTAAATAGTTGCAAGCCCTCTATGGAAAGTAAATCCTAAACTATGAAACCCACCATTGTCAGAATTAAACTGGGCGGTTTGACTAGCTGGATTGGTGATTGGAGCCTTGTTCGGATCAGTTTGTAATATTGGATCAAAAAGCATATTTGGAGCAACGAACAACGAGTCTGTACATTTTTAACAGAAACTGGCTTGTTTTAAATCGTCTTGGATTGGTAAAATGGTTTTTGAAACTTGGTTAGTAAAATTAACAAGTCAGGTAGCACCACATGACGACCTCAAAGAACCACAAGAGTACCGGACATTGATACATGGGCATTAACCAACTGGGTTGCGACTTTATCTTATTATTCTTTAAACTTTCAGCTAATGCATTTAGTTATAGTTTCCAATCATTGCTTGTATTAATAATATAAATATTTATTTAATTTTTAATTAAAATGCTGTCCGACAAATTGGACCCTCAGTTAGACCTGTGAATCCGTTAACCCATGCTCTAACTGGTTGAATTCCTGTCTCGATCTGATAACACTACCCAAAACCATCATTAGTTTGGTTGGTGGTTCTGAGAACAATGTTTTCTGGTACTGGTAGTCATGAATGTTCACCTGATTGGGTTTGTAGCTTCCTGTTCTGATTGGCTTTTCTTTTCCTCCTCTCTCTGTAAGCATGTTGCCATGGAGAGGCGGCTTCTAAAGTGGAGGAGACCCGGTAACAGGTTTGAGAGATACACTGGGATCCACCCTGCTGATCGGAATCTCCTGTTCCATGGAATATGGCCGCGGATGGCTCGTAGTGGGATTGCTTCATTCATGATTGTGGGTTGGTATTACTTAGTTATGGATCATTTCGTCTCGAGCTAAATATACAGGTAGGATCACTTTTGCTTTTGGAATTTTTTTTTTTTAATATCCAGCGGTCTCTTCCTGATCTTAGATATATCCCCGTTTGCTTTTCTCGAACTGTGAGGAGCAAGATGCCTATAGTTGTTTAGTTATAAAAATTAGGTGCTATGCAACCGCTCTAGAGGGGTTTTTGGGGAATAAAATCTTAAGCTAGAGTCCCCTCGTAAAGGCTCAACACTTTTTTTTTTTTTTTTGGTCGCCAGCCACGGTATCCAAGCAGGCCCCACCAGCGGTGAGATGGCATCTTTCAGCCAACCATACTTGACTAATCCGTTGGTCGCCCCGGGTCGCACGCCTGGCAATGGCGGGTGAGGCTCCCAAGAGGGGTGTCTGCGTACGTGAGGTCTCGAACCCGAGACCTCCTTAAGCGGTACCGAGCTGGTAAAGGCTCAACACTTATTGTTATAATTAAAAAAAAAAAAAAAAAGGTCCAATACTTTGTCGGTTTAATGGTACGGTTTTTAATTTAATTGACGCACAAAAGGTTGTGCTCGTTCTCTCTCCCCCTCTATTTTCTCTGCATGATGTCAACAATATAAAAAAATTATCCAAAAAAAAAGAGAGCGTTGATTCAGTCCTCAACTTTTCACAACGTACTCATATTTTACCTAAACATTTTTTTTATTTGATTCCAGTTTTCAACCGTGTTGATATCGTCCAAGAATCAAAACATATAATGATGATAGTCAATTGAGGGATTCTAGAAAATGATGGTAGTAAAAAAATGATGGCCATGTCTGATTAGATGCTGCTGACATAGGGGAACAAAATAAATGAGGATTGTGGAAAAGAGCGGAATAAATAATTATCGAATAAAAAGAGCGGAACAAACCAACAAAAAGGATAAATCAACAGAAAAGAATTTAGTAAACATCAGATTGCATCTAAAGTGCTTGATCTGCAGTAAAATCCCAGATAAGGTCCTGGGGGCTGTTGCCGAAGTACCATGACTCTACTGGCTCTGCGGCATATATATGTACACACACACACTAAGGATGGAGCACCCCGAGCTTTTTGGTGCACTAGCTTATGGGCTTTGTTGTCCTCAGGACAATGTGAGAAACATTAACTCGGATATGTTGCAATCCAAGTTTGTGTACCTATTTCAGTTTGAGACTTTGTTCTACTGTTCTCAACTAGCACGCAAAGATGACACATGAAAAATGCCTGAAATTGCATGAACCATTGTAGCCACCAATGTAGTAGTAAGGAAGGCCCGGCAACCAGCCATGGCACATTACGAAGAATCCCCAGAAGTGGATGTACGTTCCATTACATTCCAAATGGGTATTCATAGAAAATGCAACTCGTACTAGTCAAACATAGTCTTTTGAATATGAAAAGAAAGAGAGTGTCAGAGGAATCAAACCTTGCTCTTGCTTGTGATTGTGGGAAATCGACAGCGAAGGTTGGGTAATCTACAAGTTTGTGAAGACTGGTGAGGGCTGGGCTGAGAGTGGGAGGGAGAAAGTGAGAGTTGGCGGATGGAAGAAGAGTTTGCAAGTTTGTCTCGATGAGTGGGCGATCAATTTTGATTTGCCACTCTGCGAACATTGAACAACACAACGGCTCTCGGAGGAAGGAAAAACAATCGAGTCTGTGATTAAGATTTCTATTTTCTGAATTCTACCATCTACAATCTACAGCTTTTTTTTTTATTAAAAGAAATATTTTATATTATAGTAATAAATAAGATGTGGGTCGGGTAGGTTCAGTGACTAACCAAGACTCGACCAGGTCCGAGTATTGGTCGAGGAAAGACCTGTTCAGGCAGTTTTGCTATCCCTAGATCCAAGGGGGACTGATTAAGATTACTAAAAGAAAATCATAGATAAAATTTGAAAAATTTATAGAGAATTTTGAAAGTTTTTCGTATTCTAAGCGAAGATCGCCATCTCCCCACCCTAATCAAATCCATCATTGTGGGATGCAGAGCCGGGGTTAAAGCCTGGCCAAGGGGTCAGGGGTTCGTGTTTTCTTCTTCGTTGGATGATGAACCTAGTTTTCTGATCCATCTTCAATTTGATGGGATTGTCCACGTCTCGGGAGTCCCAAGTGAATGGCGTAGATCCGAAATCCTGCAGCCAAGTCAGGTATGGGGTTTGTGGTCAAATTGACTCTCCCATATCTAACTCAGAGCTTCTGGATAGAGTAAAGGAGGTAGGGCGGCAACAGTGGTATGAGAAGAAGGATACGTGGCTGTAAGGGTTTGGTGAGAGAATAGTAAGAGTGGTACAAGCATGCAAGGGTTGTATGAAAAAGGTATCTGACCTCACGAGTTTATGTGATTTTGTAGACTTTATTTAGAGGGTTGACATACTGAGTTTATGTGAGCGATTGGTGTGAATCGGACTCTGGCACACGAGGTGTAGGTGATGGGTCCGGACAAGGTATCTGATCAGAGGGTTCCTAGGAGAGTCACTGTAGACTTGGACAGAATGATCTCTTATAGTGCCTATATCACAGTCGAACAAAGCAACCAACCCGACTTTCCAAAAGCAGAATGATTGAAAAACCAGTTTTAGGTTTAAGGCTGAAACTTAATTAAAACTACATCGCAAATGTGCAACAATACACGGGTGCTTTTACAACGAAAACTTTTAAAACTTCAATTGTCATCCAAAACATGGCGTCCGGGGAGTCTCTATCTAAGGTAACATAATCCCATTTCGTGTAAAAGTGTCTAAGAGAAAACAATGTTGTCAGATGAGTAACTTTCAAGAAAAGGAATGCTGTCAAATGAGTACATAAATCATAAGTAATTTCTCTTTTTTTGTGGGTGAAAATCATAAGTAATTTAACAAAATCCAAAAATGGATTTGCATTACCCGCCAGATGACTCTACTCACTCGCACATGCCATCAAACACCACTAGAGCAAGGGAGAATGCTTAACCGTTCTTTCACAGTTAATCTTCATGAGTTCCAGATTGCAAAATAAAAAAAGGGTCCAAACCAATGGCAAACCGTAAAAATTTATTATTCCATGGCATAGAGTTCAGAAAAACTCCAAAGATATAGATGAAATATTTCGAATAAGGTAGTAATTTTAGGGCAAGAATCCATGTTATCATCCTAGATTTTGCTGGAGCAACAACTTGAGAGAGAACGCAACTGCTACCAGGATAATCAAATAAAGCCCAAATTTTCATAACTGAATCTGGACATATGGAAATAAACTTCTCGAGATAAATTCTTTTTAATATATACTAAAAAAAGATTTTATATAAAAATACTAAAAAGGATACATCGCATGAGATGGAAAAAGATCAGATGAAATAACTCTCGTACAGTTGGGGGAAAAAGTGAATCTCGACATCTTGCAAACATTCAGGCAAGAGGCAAATATGTTCTGCACTTACACTTGTACTCTCATTTCTACGTGGCCGAGATTCAGGATGAAATTGTTTGGCAATTTGAGATGCTGCAGTCCTTGTCCTTCTTTTGCCATTCTCGGTGCGTATAATGGAAGGACCGTAGAGGTAGGCGCGATCATAAATCTTTATGTTATATTTTGCACGAATGAATGGAGATTGGAGAGTAATGGACTGAAATGAATTTCATAAAATATTTTGCAATAGCAAATAAAGAAAATTATTGATTTTTCAATTCATTTTGACAATATAAATGAAAGTAATCAAGAGGAGTGATGGAATGAGCATTTTCGATCTTTTTCAAAGGAATAACATTCCATATTTCCATCAATTTGATCATAATAATTTATAAGACTGCAATCAAGTAAAAATATAATAAATTACCTAAAAAAAGTACATTTAATGAAATTTTCTATTTTGTCACAACTTGCAGTAATACAAGAATTTGCCACATGTTTTCCTTATTTTTTTTGTTAAATATTACGGAGCTTGACTCAGTTAGCATTCTTCATTAATGGCTGACGTGGCACGCCGATGAGGCATTTTTATTGCTTAATTGGTATTTTTATTATAAAGGAAAAAGAAATTGTTGAAAATTAGACATAGATAATAACAAAGATTCTAGAAAAAATAAATAAATTAACTACCATTTTAAAAAGTTAATTGAATATAAGTCCAACCTTTCATAGGCGATTGATAGATTTTACCTTATATAAGAGCAGATTTGTAGAAACAGAAGATCTGATCTCGTCCGGCAACAATAACAAATATGATCTCATCGAGTTAGAATCCCTCATTTCTTTATTTGTCTATAAATAAAAATTACACATATAAAATTACATATCAGTATGCTACTTCAACAATTTAACAGAAAAATTCTTATGGAATTAACTTGATGACATTTTGCACAAAAAAAAAAGAAAGCACTTGATAATTTCTTATACTATTGAAGGTCGTGATAAAGTAAGAAATTCCATCAAATACTATGATTTAGTAGGTAATTTATTTTAAAAATATAACATACAAGATTAAATTGCTTATTTCATTTCATTCCTTTCAATTTTTCCATATTAAATATAAGCTTAGGTGTTCTCCTAAACCTATCATTTGATATGCGATAATCAAATGGCTGTTCCTAAAGCGACGTGACATCTCCACTTGAGTATTGAATGAAAATAGGGTTAGTTTTGGAATTATTTCGTTAGAAGTGGTTGGTTTGAAAGTATTTACGAGAATAGAGTTTTCTAAACGCAGGTTCAAAATGTGGTTTTATATTAATGAACCGTATTTTGAAGATGCGGTTTAGTATTGTTTCTTTTTTTTATACTACGAATTAACTGCATCTTGGAGATGTGATTCGCGTTCGGTCAATTTTTTTTACTTTATGTTCATGTTCAGTCTTTTTTTTTTTTTTACTTTATGGAGCCGCATCTTCAAGATGCGGTTCCCTGTGGGTCTTTTTTTAAAATTTTGATAGAACCTGTATGACTGGGAAGAGTTTCACACTGGTCATTATTTACCTCAGCTCAGCTTTTGACTTTTACATACAGTTGCTGCATGGGAAATTGGTCACTTTTGCCCGACTTTTACAAAGCTCTCAGCAGGAAGAAGATTGACCAGCAGAAGACAAACCCAAGCAGCAGAATATAGACTCGAGCAGCAGAAGACAGACCCGAGCAGGAGGCAGGCACGAGCAGAAGGCAAGCTCGAGCTGCAGGCAGCCCAAGCAGAAGGCAGGCGCGAGCAAAAGGTAGGCCCGAGCAGAATCAAAGGCAGGCAGACCCGAGTAGACAAGCTTGTTGGGACCCGAGCCTCAAGGTAGCAATCGAGCAACACGGACCCATGCAAGCAAGCAGCAACCGAGCAGCAGGGATCCGAGCAAGTAGTAGCCAAGCAGCAAGGATTCGAGCAAGCAACAGCTGAGCAGCAGGGACCTGAGCAAGCAGCAACCGAGCAACCGAGCAGTCGGCAGCAGGCCCTTGAGAAGCAAACCGAGCAGGCCTGAGTAGAAACCCACGAGCAGCAACCCGAGCAGGCATGGGCAGAAACCGACGAGCAGCAACCGAGTAGGAAGCACCCAACTCCCGAGCAGGCAGCAACCGAGTAGCAAGGACTTGAGCCTGCAGCAGCAGCTGAGCAGCAGGCAGACCTGAGCAGCCACCCGAGCAGCAGCAACCCCCCAACAATAGCCCCGAGTAGCCCCCGAGCAGCAGACCCAAGCAGTAACTGGTATGTTGCTGATTTGTTACTCGATTTGTTGTACTGATTTGTTGTAATGTTGAAATGAGAAGTGAGTGAGAATAGTATTAGTTTTAAAAATATTGCATGAAATATGGTCCATTTGAAAATAATTATCAAATTATCATTTTTTTAACTGAATGTTGGAGACTCGATTTTATTTTAAATGAACCAAATCTTGAAAATGCGATTTTATTTCTTTTTTTTTTTCATATCCAGGGAATGACATTTTCAAGATAAGATGCAATTACTTTTGTTTTTTTTGTTTTCCCTGAAAACACTAACAACATGTTGAGGAGGAAAGTTAGATTAAATATTTAATGTGTAATATATAACAAGTTCGTTTTATTAATTTCTGTCAAATTTTTATACATAAAATTTGTACAAAATTTTACGAATAAATTTTATAAGTGTAAATATTTCAATGATAATTTACATTATGAATTGTTATGTATCATAATTTGTATGAAAGATTTTAATACTCCTAACGCGTTCTGTAAATCTCTATCAAATATTTACACGTTTAAAATTTTTACAAAATTTTGTGAGTAAATTTTACAAATATTAATACGTTAATAGCAATTTATATAACAAATTCTTATATGTCAGATATAATCTAACTTTCCTCCTCAACATGCCGTTAGTGTTTTCAAAAAATATTAACAAAGGTCACCGCATCTTCGAGATGTAGTCCCTGGATATGAAAAAAAAGAAAGAAATAAAAATGCATCTTCAAGATATAGTTCATTTAAAAAAAATAGTGTCTTCAACATGTGGTTAAAAAATTGTAATCTGGTATTATTATCAAACAAACCATATTTCATGAATTATTTTCAAAATTAATCCTATTTTCACTCATTTTTCCTGTTGAAACCATAATTTACTGACTATTGTTGTTGATTTGTTGATGTTTCAAAACCCTAATTTACTGAATATTGTTACTGATTTGTTAAAACCCTAATTTACCTACTATTGTTGCCGAAACCCCAATTTCCATTGTTATCGAGCGGTGCTTCAACAGTCCTTGAGGTACTTGTTTAAACATTATCGATTTATGCTGTAGTGATAAAGCAATGCTAGTGTAGGTGTTCGAGCAATGCTTGATGAATAGCTATAGTGCACAGTCAACTGATTGAGCAGTGCTCGGTCAGCTATTGGAGCAGTAATCAGTCAGATGCTCGAACAACTGTTTGAGCCGCTATCGATTAGCTATTCGAGCAATGATCGATCAGCTGCTCAGTTTGATCTACTGTTGATCCATCAGTTGCTTTAGCAATTATTGAATATATGATTGATCATATATTGGATTTAAATTTGAATATTTTGATAGATGAACTTTTACTTTGTTAAAATGTAGCAGGATTGTGTCAATAGAAAATGGTTAATGATATCCGAGTTTTGATATTTGCCAATGCGAATATTTTATGGGGGGAATATGGTGCATATTATGAGCCACCTTTGAAGAAATTCCACTAAAAAGGGGCAGAAGTTATGAGGAATTATTGAAGATAGTATGCACAACTATTAGAATCGATCCTACAATATTAGAAGTGGAGATCTTTCATAGACATCAAACTGCTTTGCAGCAATTCACGTTGGTTCCTATCACTAAAGATGACGATGTTGAAATACTTATTGGAATGGGTAAAGAAGGTGATGGATATTCATTACAAGAGTTGTATGTTACAGTACAAGATCGATCGACAATGGTAGTAGAGCAAGATAGGCCGAGCATTTCCTGCTGTCGTTGGTCCATCGACCTCCGGAGGAAAAGAATGTATAAATGCTAATAATATGTTTGAGCAAAATATTACAGGTCCAGATGATGATTATAATGAATTAGGTACAGAAGAGGATGATGTATTAGAGGAGGTTCCTGTTGACACTGATGAAGAGTTAATTGATGCAGAGGATGCACATGATGCCACCAATACTTATGTTGACTTCGATACATTAGTGGAACCTGAACCAATTGAGCACAATGACATGTGCATGCAGGACCCAATTCCCTTTTTCAATAGGATGGATGGCAGCAATGCCTATATAAGTTTTGAAGATAATGAGCTTCTATCTGAAGATACTTTGAATTTAGGTGATGAGTTAAAGAAGGGAATGCGGTTTATGAAAAAGTCTGATTTGATTTATGTATTGAAGATATATCATATCAAACATCACCGCAACTTTCATGTTGAGGAGTTCAATAAGAGAACACGGTACGTTGTTTGTTCCAAGAGGAATAATGGATGTAAATGGCGATTGCGTGCAAGTCAAAAATGCATCAACAGTGCTTTTATCATAACAATTATTGGAGACCCCCATACCTATGTTAATCCGGCGGTAAGTCAAGATCATCCACAATTGGATGCCACCTTGTTGAGTCAATGCTCCATCAATCAAGTGAAGGAGACACCTGATGTAAAAGTTTCGGTACTTCGCCAAATAATTCTAGACTCAATTGGATATTTCGTAACAAGACGGAGGGTATGGGAGGTGAAGAGAAGAGCGCTTGAAGTTGTATACGGTGATTGGGACTCCTCTTATGCAGAATTGCCTAAACTCCTTAATGCCATAATATTGGCAAATCCTGGATTGCAAGTGGATTGAGTTCTTGTTCCTACTGAAAATGATGGACAATGGATGTTCCGAAGTGTTTTTGGACTTTTGGGCCATGCGTACATGTTTTTGCATTTTTTAGACTAGTTGTAAGCATTAATGGAATGTTTTTATATGGCAAATATTCGCATAAGTTATTGATAGCATGTACGATAGATGGTGCGAATCATATTATTCCCTTGGCTTTTGCATTGGTTGATCAGGAATCATTTGCACCATGGGCATGGTTTTTGAGTAGATTAAAATCTCATATTGTTGGCGAGCGAGAAGAACTTTTATGTCTCATTTCAGATCGACGTGCTGGAATAGTAAGTGCAGTAACTGATGATAGGGTTGGATGGCAACCCCTTTTTGCTGAGTGGTAGTACTGCATATGTCATGTCGCTAACAACTTCAATAAACTTTATAAATCTCAACAATTGAAGAAACTTGTGACGAAAGCTGCTTTACAACATCAGCCATCCAAATTTGTGAAGTACATGGATGAATTGAAAATATTGAAGGAAGATGCTCTAAATTACTTTATGGACATCAAAATTGACAGATGGATGCGAGCATTTGATCGGAGCTGTAGATATGGCTTTATGACAACCAATCTCAACAATAGCTATAAAGTTGTGCTAAAGGATGCGAGGTGTTTACCCATTACATCTCTTGTTAAAAAGATATTCTATAATTGTGTAGGATACTTTGAAGCCTGACTTGATGAGGCAAATGGAGGGATTAGTCGGGGGAAATTCACACATCGTGGGCTGAAAAAAGATTAAACAAATGGCACCAAGCAGATAACGGGCATACTGTAACGAGATTCAATAGAGTAATTGGAATATTCAAGGTTGTCACAGGCCAACGACCCACCAAGTATGGTATCCGAGGTGGCCATATTCATAAAGTCTACCTACATGATCGATAATGCAGTTGCAACAAATGGCAAACATATAAAATACCATGCTCTCATGCAATGGTAGCAATGGCATCCATTCATGTCAATTGGACTGCATAAGTTGGTGCATGGAATACATGGATTCATCAAAAGCTATGTTATCAGGCCACCTTTAATCCTCTTGATGATCCAGAATCTTGGCCTGTAATCAATGGCCCATTAATTGTTCCAGACCCAAACTTTACTCGAGGTATTGGTAGGCCCCGAACGAAGTGAATTCGTAATGAGATGGATATAATCGATTCGCCATCCACAATAACTTGTAGCTTTTGCAAGATGGATGGTCATAATCGAAGAAGTTGTCTTCAATGGAAGAAGTCGTCTTCAATGGAAGAAGTCCCAAGGTTTAGCAGTATTTTACTTATACCAGTTTGTCTATGTTGTAGCTTGCTTATATTATAAAGAAACTTTTGTAATCATATTTTTGTCTGCTTGAAAAATACAGATGGACCCAGGACCACATGATAGATCCCTATTGGCATGGCAAGACAAGCATCGATCGTCTACAGCTTGTATGACTAGTGATCTTTTCTTGTTTCCTAACATTTGTAAGTTTCTAATGATTTGACGTTCGGTTTTTGAACTTTTTTTTTCACTCTATTACATGGTTATGTTCTAAAATATAGCGTCAATCAATACTAGATATCGACCAATCAACCAGTAATTATAGCACGCATCAGTGCTTGAATAGTAGCTTTAGCAGCGAGTAGTGCTCGGCACATACGAAGTAGAATTGTGGTATGGACATATGAAGAATCATATATTTGTGATTCAGCTTAAAAACCACATTTTGAAGATGGGGTTTTTATGCTCAATTGTTCTGCAAAAATATAAAAATTGACTCACAAACCACTCTTGAAGATGCAGTTTTGTCAAAATAAAAAAAAAATTTGTCCGAAAAAGATGCGGTTCTTTAAGAAATAAAAAAATATGTGTCGAAAATTCTACTGGGAGCTGCATCTTCAAGATGCGGTTCTTGAATAAAGAAAAAATTCTGCTGGAATCGCATCTTGAAGATGCAGTTCTCTTGAAAAATAAAAAAAAATATACAGGAACCGCATCTTTAAAGGAAAAAAAAAATTCTACAGGAACCGCATCTTTAAGATGTGGTTCTTAAAGGAAAAATAAAATTTTTCATAGAACCGTTCATTAACACAAAACCGTATTTTGAACCTGCATTTAAAAAATCATATTCTCGTAAATACTTTCAAACCAACTACTTTTGACGGAATAATTTGAAAACTAACCCTATTTTCACTCAATTCTCATCTCCATTTGATGGATAAGAAAATCAAAATGATGTTGGGGCATGCCACTTGGCAGAGTCAGCCAGCTACAGGATGGCTGGTTGCCCACCAATTTGTCCCATTTGGATTGTCTCTCAACATAATCAAACGATGCTGATTCATCATTTTCATAAGTATGCTAATTGAGTGGTGACAGCAGGAAGCAAACACACTGCAACACGCAAATTATTGGTGAAGGACGAGCAAAATAACATTTTCAAGGTAAATTTGTGTCAACATATTAACGAAAAAAATGGCTGACACAAATTTATAGCAACCAGCTTTACTGCAATTTTTTTTTAGCAAATGGCACAAGATAATTTTGCCAAAAACTCTACCTTAATTTTTAAGAAAATAAATAAGCGAATAAAAGAGATTGGCTTGTGAAGTGTACACTCGGACATGAGGAAATTTTCAATGCAACATATATATCATATAATAATGCTGATATAATATATCTGTTTAATTAAGGGTTGACATATAATGAATGTACATATGTGCAATTGTAATAATCAAATCCTAAAAGATATAAAAAAATATAAAAAATTTAATAAATTGTGAACTTCAATTGAATAGATATGTCACATCAATACTATATATGACATGATTATCACACTGGTAGATACACATTTGTTGTCCCGGACTTAAAGCTGGAGATGTTTGTTTATCTTTTATTATGCAGAAAATTATCATTGAAAGATTGCACCATAGATACTGAGAAATAAAAGTTTTGTTACAGCAAATTTGTAGTAAAAACAATTGACGATATTGCTGTAAAATCACCGCATCGTTGGGAAAATAATTTAATATGTGGCAATTTACCATTAAATTGTTTCGTCACAAAATTTAAATAAAATTATTATTGAAAATTCTCCAGAAAATTTCAAAATAAGGAGAAAAATTTTGACAACATTTTTATGATTTATTCGCTTCAGTTTTTGACAAAAATAATTCTGTTGAAAGTAAAAAAGTAATTTTGGTAGAGAAATAGAGAATTTCTCGTGCTGATTGATTATAAGAAAGAATGATTAAAATTTAATTACATCCAACAATTTCGCAATGCACATTGTCATTTTACTGTATAATTTTTTCAAGGATCATGAACAAAAGGTATGAAAATGGGAAAATAAGTATGTACAAAAGATCTAATTTATGAGAAATGAACCCGGTATCTTTTTGTTAGACTTTGTTTTCTTCGGCTGCGGTCACACTACAAGAATTTCCTCATTTTCGGTTTTCACAAAATCTTAATTTTATATGTCTTCGTTTTGAAGTTTATCTTCACAGTGTGCAGTGGATGGAAAAAAAACAGTCTAATTAAATTCTAGGATGCAAAATATAAGGAAAACAAGAGGAAGGCATTCCGGAACTTTTCTTTTTCCTTTTAAATTATGTCAAGAATGCGAGGAAACGGGATTAACTAGGTCGAGGATGCCATAGTGCTGGGTATATATGTGTATACATTTTTTGTGGCTCTGCATATATTGTGATGGGAAGAAAATAATATGCTAACTCAAAAGAAGCAAGCAGCTATTAGCACATAATCGGTAGTCAAAATTAAATTATATACCTTGGCTGATGATCTCTTCATCGAAGCCATAGCTTCTGACTTCTGTTCCAATTGAAAGCTCCGATAAGTATGTCTGAAGGCCGGTACGGGATCGGATTTCTAGAAGTTTGGGTGCTGTTGGTGAATGAGTGATTGAAGCTGCAAGCTGACCTGATTTAAGATAAGTTATCCCCACTCCAAATAGATCTACTTAAAGACTTTGATAAATTTTGTTGTCCATGGAGTCATGTTCAATCTAAGACTTCTAATCCCTATGATGAAACTTGAAAAAGAGAAGACAAGAGGGAAAAAGAGACTGACTGGAACAATGAGAAGAAGTGAGTGTGAGTCACTCCAGCTATATGTGAACAGCCGGTCCCATATGTCTGAAGATTAATCACTGAGCACCTTGAGCGAAAATTGATTAACAAATGAAAACTTTAGTGCTGTATAGCTCCAGAAATGGAGTGAGGAGCAGATAGAATTGCCATAACCAGATCATGCTGGCAGCTTCAACCTCTCAAACCAACATGAATGCATAAATGTGTAAGAGCATGTCTTCGCCATGCAATTAGGGAGCGCAAGGAGATGAAGCAAGCAAGGAAGGAGAGCCATTGCCAAGGACTTATAATTAGTGGGAGGCAGGAAGAGAGAAAAAAACTGGAGATGGACAGTGAAGAAAAAGAGGGAGGAGGGATGGATGAGGAGCACCCGAGGGAGCAAGTCTTCCTATTAATCTACCAGTCTATTGAAAACCGGAAAAACCCTCATGACTCTCTCTCTCTGTCAAGTCCTATACATAACGGTGACTGTACTTACATGGTAATATTAACAAGTGAAGTACAATTATTTTTAGGGATTATTTTTTATATTTTTAGAGCATTATAAAAAAAGTCATCAGGGTTACACAAAAAAAATGGTTCATGCCTTCAACTATTAATCTAATTAGTAATTTTTGGGGCTTATTTAATTTGTTGGTGTTTTCTTTCGGTCGTTACAGCTATTGACGCTGACCCTGCCATAATTATGCCAATCCTCTCTCTTTCACTCTATTTAGTGCGTGTCTATTTCTCTGTGGTTAATATATGAGTCCATGACCAGTTTGTTCATGGCATACAAAAGGGACCACCTTACTCTGGGCCCTGCTGTAATGTTAACGTTTTCCTGATAATTATTTGATTAGGCCATTAATATTATATTAAATATCATATACGAGTGAAATCTTATGTAGAGAAAATTTATGGTGTGGTTGTGAGAGTTTTACTATTTAGTGGACTGATATAGATTAAATTTGAATTTATAAATAATAAAGGTTTAAATCCAAAAGGAAAATTTTATTAAAATTTTTTATATGTATATAGTTATATATTGATGATGTGGCTGTTTTAGTTTCAAAGCTAAGACAGGAGCCGAGCAATAATGAAAGCGCATCGCTGATTAGGATTGGGCGAATGCTAAAACCCGAGATTCGCAACCAAGAAACAGAACTATGGTTTGTCTTTTGTTTGTTTACTACGCAACTTAACATTCAATTAATAGAAATTAATTAGACGATTGCAGTAGAAGACTTGCATGTAATAGTGTCACCATCCCTACGATGGTATGGCCTGTCCACATCTCTCTACGATGAGAAAGACTTGCATGTAATAGTGTCACCAACCCATCAAATTAATTAGTCGCAACTTGTATGTATGGCCTGTCCACATCTCTCTACGATGAGAAAGACTTGCATGTAATAGTGTCACCAACCCATCAAATAAAACTACTTTTAGGATTACTTTCTCTTTAAATTTTATAAGAATTCCTAAAAAATTACCCAGATTTTATTGATTGATTTCATCATGAAAACACTGTCATGTAGTAATAACATTACACACGAGACTCTCTCCTCTAAGATAATCATGCAACCAATGATAAAATAATATTTACAAAATTTTATGTAGTAATATAAAGGGAAAACCCTCGAAGAAACTACCACCGTGTACGTTTAACAATAGAAGGGGCCGGAGAATTTCGGGTTTGAAATTATAAAATGAAGCTTTCTATCTTTACGTAGTTCTATGATTCATGACATGATAAATTTATTTATCTATATCTATTATATACAAATGTTTAGGATGTTTGATATCTTTTTCATTTTTCATATTTACCATCAATCTAATATTAAAAATTATGACATGCATTTGATTTCTAAATTAAGAGTAAAATAATAATTTCAGTCATTTTCATCTTATCTCATATCAATGATCTTAATAACAAAAATTTTTTGTTAACTGATCAAATTCTCCACATCATTCAATAACTACAATTTTAACAACAAGAATCTATCATGTTTTTTGAACAGAATAATTTGAAATTGTAAAATTGTAAAGGTAAAATTGACACATTATACTAATGACAATGAAGAATGCACTTTTTACTAATGTGAGTTAACGAATTTCAAATGAATTAAATTATAAAAAATTATAAATAAACGATTTAATTGTATAGATTCATCTAATTATGTCACATTTATTTATTTTACTCTCTTTCCATGCATAGCACGGGTTCCTATTTAGTACTATTTTATGCAAACATTTGACAGGTTTGATGCCTTTTTCGTGTTTCACACTTATCCTTAATCTAATTTCTGTATTAAATCTACAATATACATGTGCTTTATAAAATCATTTTGATTTCGGGTAAAATAATAATTTCAATTATTTTTTCTCACTTCATATTTACAATCTTAACAATAAAAATCTTTTAGTAACTGCTCAGATCTCCCCATCTCGCTCCATATCACTCCACAAAGCAAAAATCTGTCACGTTTGTGAATTAATTATTTAAAATTGTAAACTTAAAAATTTAAAATTGATATAGTATACTGTTGACGACTAAGAATGACCTATTTGCTATTATAAGTTAATGAATTTAAATGAATTAAATTATAGAATGTTATAAAAAATGATCTAATTATAAAAGTCCTTCACATTATCCCACATTTATTTATTTTTATTTTCTTGTCGTGCGTAAAACGAGTTAATATCTAGTTTAATTATAAGGGAATTCACTTCTCTTTCTTTTACTAAGTTCAAATGCTAATATCGATCCAAATGCGCTCCTGGAATCCAATTTTTTCAATATCGGTAGGCTTAATATAGTGTTACAAAATCTGGTCTTGTTTGCATGCTCTCTTTTTGTGTGATATCAACTCGGATCTCGTGGGACAACGATGAACAAACAACATGCAAAAGGGAAATCAGTATATTTTTCAAAATATTGAGCGTAAACTGCCACGTCAAATTGTTTAAACTAATAGGAAAAGAAAAATCAGTGATCAGTTATCAGCCGCTAGATTGAATATATTTCTTGATCTCACAAACGGCAGAAATATTACATGTAATGGTGGTACCACATAAATATTGTCACGTGGTATTACAAGCCAATAATAGTTGGTCACATCAGTAGTTTCATGATAAATAATTTATACAGCAAAATACATATTCCAACTCTTCTTTTTTAGACTAAAGAACCCTAATCCTAATAAACCACGATAAACTGATGTCCGACGATTCTCTACATTCTTCTCAATTTCTCAATAATTAATTTCAAGGTTTGTTGGGATTTTTAACTTTTATATAGCATTTTAGGAATTTTTTAATTAATTTTTAATCTAGAAAAGGATTTGGATATATAACTTGTGATCTAGATTTCTTATCATAATTATTAATATGGTCCGCTATTATTAACTTCTTGTGCCACTAGGCAACGTGACATGGTACCACCTTACATGCAAGACTTTCTCCACAAACAGCGAAAAAGGAAAAAGAGAAACGGAGAGCTGGTTGATGGCATCAATTGGGAGGAGAGACAAATGCATTTGTCTTTAGCATTGGGTGGTTCTTCTGTCATCTTTGTCTATTAGGTTGACAAACAACAATGACATCTAGACAAAGCCCTAATGAAAAGGGCAACAAGATAATGGACCACAAAATTTAATTTCAGCTTTTTCTTAATGTTATTTTTTGGCGAGTAATCAATTTATTGTGTTATTTAAGTAGATAAATATTATAGGGTTCGATAAATTAAGGACTCACACGGGTTGATCTTTCCATTTGATTAAGGTGTGGTTATTGGAGAATGGGAAATAAACAGAAAGCCATAATTTCATTTTCTACTTACTTAATCTTCAATCTTTTTTCCTATCCTATTCCCTATTTTCCATGTGATAGTCACATCTCGATTTTCTATTGGTTTTGTTGTTCTTTTCAGATAGGGTTTTTAGATGCCTTTTGCTTGTCCTGCTTATGGTGTCACATGTTTCTTTCTTTTTTATCTTTTCCCATTACACATGCAAGAGTGACAAAATTTCAATTTTGGCGTATCAAGCGCAAGTAGATAAACCCTAAAAGATATACAGAAACGATTTTGTCTGTTCGAATCACAATGGCTGCAACTATTTTTACCTCGCTTCAAGCTCATCGGTCCTTCCGGATCACAAATTGGGTTGTTAGGAATAATATAAAAACTTGTACCTGGTGATTGTATCTTGAATTTTAATGGTGCTTGGCCCTGATTTTATTTTCCTATTTATCTATATTTGATATTTTATATTCTAGGAAAATTATATTTTGATATATATAAAATCAAGGGCCTATATATGGACTTAAAATTTTGATCTCCCAATGGATATTGAGAGTCTTGTTTGGGATATGACCCATGTTTAGAGATTTTGGGATCTCTCTTGTGTTAGGTTATATGTTTTGAGGATTGGAACCTATCGTGTTATCCTGTCTTATATCTCTCCCTGGTCTTGCACAACAGTGAAGACACTATTGAGACTCCTTGTAATTGTGAAAGTATGATGACATTCCATTATAGTCCTAAACCACAGATATCGTATTTGCAATTACTTCTCTTTCGCTCTGCATCTGTTGCTGGATCTAGATTCCAACATTATCCAATCAATAAAATGCTCACATCATTACTAATAATTGTGCGGTGGCCAGGAAAGATTTTATTGATATACTGTATGTGGATAAGCAGTTAGAGCGGCCATAGAAAATTATACATCTCGGTGCAAAGCTAAGTGGTGATTTCGCCCCTCATCAAGAGAAAGTGGAAGAAAAATTACAGCAAGGTTTCACGAATGTGGGTAAGGAAATCAATTACGACAAAATTATAAGATATGAAAAGTTGGTGCTCCGCTGCAGGGTAATTTTAAATTCAATATACAAATATTTTTGTACTAATAATTATTTCTAAAGTATTTTTTTCTAAAAATTACATTTGAATAGGTAGTGATTACATTCAATAATAATAGTTTCATATTAAAAGAAAACAATATATAATATACATTTGTAAAAATAAATAAATTATATAGACAGTGGAGAACCCAAATTTTCGAATAAATGTTTAGTATATAATATATAATGAATTTGTTATGTAAATACCAGTTCAGATTTTGACACTTGTAAAGTTAACTCTTAAAAACTGTGAAAACTTTACATGTGTCGAAATCTATAAAAGATTTACATAATAAGTTTGTTATATTATACATGAAATATTTACTCCAGATTTTTGTACTCAGGCTGGGTACTTGTTCTCCCCATCCTCCATTGACATATAGATACAAAGAGTAGAAAAATAGAAAATAGAAGTATAAAAGTATAGATATAAAGGTATAATGGAAAAGAAAAAAGAAAAACAAAGGTTTGCTCTAGTAAAGACACGTGGATAGGTTGGGAGGTCTTCATTATAACTCTCCTTTAAATGTAATACAATAAATCTATTTTAATTGTAAAAGGTTGTCAGAAGCCATTAATGATTCTTTGAACAGGAGAGGGGCTTGTTTTTCAACCAATTTGCACATATTCATGAATAAATCAAAATACAATTGCACTTGTGCAGGTTCTGAGAAAAAAATTTTAAAATAAGTGGAAGAAATTTAATTACCTTATTGCAATTTATAATCTCCAAGTTGTTTTATGTTGTATAATTTAATAGTAAGAAGATCTGAGAGTCAAGACGGGAAGGGGTTGGGGGTGGAATTACAGAACAACTTGTGTTATCGGCTGCACTAACCCTGTCTCCCCGGCTTTGACCTTTCTATTCAAATTGCGTTCATTGGTAAATGGGACTGCTAACTGGAAAGCTCCAACATCGTATAAATCACCAGGTGTTCATAATTGAATTATCTATTAGTTACTGATCAAAAAAAAGAATTATCTATTAGTTAACACACTCTATCGGAACACTAAAATAAAAAAATGAAGAAGATAACTTAGGGATCGTCTGGTCAATGGATTTCCTTTTGCTTTTCCTAATATTATAATAAACCAGCAACAACTACGAAAGTGGATTAGTTAAAATCCTTAGATTAGGTATCGGGTTTGAATTTTGTTAATAAAGGGAATTCATCTTAGGAGAAATTCACTCATTAGCGGCTCCATCCTGTTCGAACTGAATTGGTCAAAGTTTATTAAACCTCTAGATAATAGTGATAAATACTAAAAAAAGTAGCAACAACCAAAAAGGAAGGTTTTATTAATTATCGGAGGAATAAAGAGGGGAGTAGGAAAAGCATGAGCCCAACCTAAATAGAAAAGTAGAGATAGACCCGATTTGTACCCACATCGAGATCGAGACTCCACCGCACCTCTTCGAAGGAATTGATTTAGAGCAAAGAGAAAGGGATTAGTAGTGCCTGGAACATCGAAGAGGCAGAGACGAATAGAGAGAGAGAAAGGAAAGTTTTTGGGAAGTGAGAAGTCACTCCATATTTTATAAATAAAAAAATTAGAAAGAAAATGGAAATTCATCTTGCCTCGACATGGCAGCCTATTTGAATTTTTATTTTCTTTCAAGTTTTTTATTTATAAAATATGGAGTGACTTCTCACTTCCCAGAAACCTTCCTTTCTCTCTCTCTATTCATCTCTCGATCTTGATGTAGGTACATGCCGGTTCTATCTCTACTTTTCAATTTAGGTTGGCTCATGCTTTTCCTACTCCCCTCTTTATTCCTCCGATTTTGGATTCATTGTTTATCTGCTTCTTCTTCCTATGAATCAATGAATTACAGAGGTGTGATTATGTTTCTATTGCCAGTCTGATTGTGATTAGGGCATAGTTGTTCAATCGATGGCCAATTTTTTCACCCCCCAAACCCTAACATGTATGGATCCATAGAAACTTGCTGTGTTTCCTCTTTCACAGGCCTACTAGCCATCCGTTGTGTCCCCTCTCACTTCATCGCTCAATGGGGTCTGTCTGTTCTGATTCGTGAGTGTTGTGTTCTCCCCTTAGTATATCTGCTATATTTGTTAGTTTTGTTAACCTTCTACTCTTGCCTTTTTTGCCAATACTCACCTTTGCTACTTGTCTACCCTTCTTCTCATACCTTCTACTCATGTCTATTCTGATCTAGGTTTCCTTGCAGTAGAGAAAGTTGGGCTCTGTATAACTACCTGAATGCTTATAGTCCTATTTTACAAGTTAATCTTCCCCTCTGCATTGGGTGTTGTGCTTTTTATTTTTCATATGGAACAACTTTGGGCTTGTGGTTGTTTATTTTCCTTAATTATAATGAGCCAAACCTTAATAGGATGGAAATACAAGCTCTCTTGCTTTGGTCTCATTAAGAAAAGCTAAGCAACAAGAGCTATAGTACAAACTTGCCTTTTGCACCTCTAGATTAACTTAGAATAGGTTTTGTAATATCTTAAGTTTTCTTCACAAGCAAATTGACTATGGTATGCTGACACATTCATTGGAAAGGAAAGCATACAAGTAACCATCATATTCTATTCAATGGTTAGCAGTCACAATCGTCAAAGAAGAATAATTAAGGTGGTTCAATCATTGAAGACCAACCTTTGCTCACATTCTGATTGCCAGGTTTGTCCCTTCTTGCTAAGTTCACATGGTCTACAGGAAAAATTTTGATCATCATATTAGTTTAAAAAATCTATAAATTAGTGCACACATTGTTCAATTATTAGCAGTCAATAGAATGCAGGCCAACACATTTATAAATTCATACATGAAGAGTAGTGATCATATTCATGTAACATTTTAGTAATAAGAGCTAAACCAAATTTAAAATTGCACTCTAACTCATGAGAATTTTTTGATAAGCACTTATGAGTCTTCATAAATTTGATTTATTTCCCCTCATTGTAAACGTTTACCTTGAATATAAAGCCCACTTAAGGCCATTTTGTGGTCTTTGAACTTGAGACGACTACAACCATTTTGAAGTGAAATCTTCTGCAAAGCATCATTTGGCGAATATAAATTTTCATGCATTTCATGATGACCAAACTTTCTTGTGGTGCCCTTCACTCTTCCTTTTTGGTTGTATGGCACATTTGTCAGTATGCATTGTAGTTTTTCCTATTTGTTTGCTATTCTCCATCCGTGCTTGTGTTCTGTAGCTGGCTTGGGATAATTCGTTTACCTTCATTATTTGGTATTTGCCTGCTTTTCTGCCACTAGCTAACTTCTCTGTTATTGCACTATTTACCTCTATCACGAGGTTCTCGTTCTGTTGTTTGTACCTTTCTATGGCTTAATTATTTCTTGATTTTGTTTACTCGCGGTTCTGCTTCCTGTTCAAAGTGTTTTTAGTGTCAGTTTTTATGGGTAACATGCCATGCTTTCAATTCCCCCTTTGTTAATTTGATAACTAAATTACACGTTATTGGAGGGATAGTTGAGGTTCAAAACTTTCAGTTATCATTACCATTCTCTATGGCTTTATTCTTCATTTTTTTTATTGCAGCCTTGCTCCCGAGTCTGTTTGTGTACCAGTAGAATAGGAATGGATGTCTTTTGTGAAAACATGCATGGGAGGAGAGATATCATATTGCATAGGAGTTATGATAAGTAAGTTATTTGACTTCTTCCTATATTTCTTATTATTGGGCTTGATTGTTTACAATTATTCTAATCATTAGTTTCCTACTATGATAGTTACAGTTTCAAGTATTGAAATGTGATTAAGAAAGGCATGAAGTGGAATTTCATGAAAAAAGAAAGAGATGAATAGTAGTTTTGGATCAAGCAATGAATGTATATCAAATATCTATTCAAAGTGCAGAAAGAACTATTATCTTCATGTCTCTACCCTATATTTTACATGTTCTTGCTCATTATTCAGACTATACTTCTATATTGAGGCATATGAAGGACATATTTGAGAAATTTGATTTGTTTTGTGCAATAATAGATGAATAGGGAAAATAGAAGTAAATGGTTGAATTTTTTGAGAATTTTAGATTTCTACATACACATAAAAAAATGGATCAATTACTTCCCCAAGCACCATTTGTAAATTTGAATATTCAATTCATATCATCATATCTGTATATATTTTAGTCTTCTGCCTATAACACTGCATTCGCTCATGGGCCCCTCAAATGATTTTGTAGCTAAGCTTGAATTGTTCATGTATGACCTTTGCGACTGCATATACAAGATAACCTTTCAAAAGGGAGAAAAGACTATGAATTCTCTGCATTGTAAATTTACGCTTAAAAATTTGTCCCATTTTGCACTGACATACATAGTTTGTGTCGGTGGAGGGGCATGTGACTTCTCTTTAGTGTTCTTCATGTTGGACAAAGATTCCATTTGCTTCCATCTTCCTTTTGCTATTATATTTCATTTCTTTTTTCTTTCCTTGCTTCTATAATCAACTATGGGTTGCATATCTTCCTTCTATTAGTCTCCTAGTCTCTTTTTTGTTCATGCTTCTATACATCAATTATTGGTTGCAGATGAACATTGAATTAGACAAAAGTAAATCCCTCTAATTTATAGAAAGCACTGCTTCCAAAGTTACAATGTTTTCAACTTCTTGAGGGACATTGTCAGGAAGAAGCTTGACACCTGATTGCCAACCGTAAGTTCAAAGCTACAACCTTTAGTTGTTGCCTAGTCATTTTTTATCTACAACTTTTGAATTTTACAAGATTTGATAGGATGTATTTTTGAATCTATGATTTGTACCTATTTTTCATTCACATGCAATTGGCTTATCTTTCTTTTTGTTTTTGGTTAAATTATAAGGATAATTCATGTATGTTAATTCTTCTTTTGAAGCAATTTGTTTATGTACTTTTTTATTATTTGAATTTGTACATATTCGACCTGATTGATATCAGACTAATTTGACTATGCAATGTAGACTTTAAACAGTTTACTTTCTATTAGATAATTGTGATGCCTAGATTTCTATTTCTTTCCAAGTGAACTCACTATTTTATGAAGATTTGCCCCTATTGACTTATCAATGAATTTTAGTGCCTTATATTTTGGATAAGATTTACTCAATTTTGAGTCTCGAGAGAGCTCCTTTAACAACTAAACTGCATGTGATGTTACTATGATATCCTGCTCCTATTGAATAGATTGATTTGGATATTGCAGGGTAGGATTAAGAAGATAATGCAAGTTGATGAGGATTTCGGGAAAAATGCGATGGCAGTTCCTGTTTAGTTTGTAAGTTTGAATTTTGAATTCATATGTGCATATATTTTAGCCTCCCACCTTTAATAATGCATTCACTCATGTGCCAATCTATTGTTTTTGCAGCTAAAGCTCTAGAGTTGTTCTTGCAAGAACTTTGTGTTTGCATATACGAGATAACAGTGGAGCAAAGACGATGAATTGCCTAAAGGGTTATGTTGAGTTATTCAAAGTGACATTACTTCACCCTCAGTGAAATGTTCAAGTAGCATTTGCTCTCAGTTTTGGTCAGCTTACCAACATTTTTTTACATAGAAATAACTATCATGGCTTGCATATTCTATTTGTCTATCCCAAACACATTATATAGTAATTTCTTTTCATGATGTATAACCAATTCCTCCCATATGTAATGAATTGCCACCCAAATATTATTACTCTTATAGAAATCTATTCGCTTAATAACCGTGAATCAAAGTCTTGCAGCGAAGCGCGGGCAATTACACTAGTGATAACTAAATTAGAATTATAAAAGTTTATCATAAATTCGATCGCTTAATTATAAAAGGCTTGATCATAGATATTCATTCACAAACTTATCATAAGGAGATGAGAAAATGACATGTTTTAATAGGGCACCCTGAATTTGTGGTATAATATAGGTTTTGGGGAAGGTTCGGTTCCTAATTCCACATTGTAGGGTCCGGATCCAAAAGTTACAAATCGAATTTACATAAGGCAGGGTCCGAAAATATAAAAATAAAAAATTAAAATGAATGGTAGTTCTTATAAGATCAAAAAGTTAGGATTTTAGGACACAGTCGCAAAAGAAAGGGGCCCCAGCTACTCATTGAAAGAGAAGAGAAACCCTTAGCTAAGACTAAGAGGGGAGGCAAGAGCAGTAGCAGAGCTCCGGCGACCATCTCCTCTTCCTCTTCTTTCCTGTTGTTCATCGAACCATCCCGTTCCTGATCAGACTCAAATCCAATGACCTCTATTCAATTGGTCCTCTTTAGCTCTATCCTGAATCCCCGATCCCTTAACCACCACAACCAGCTTTGAACTCGAACCATAGCTCTGCATCCTCCCTCCCTATTCCTTTCTCCTCCCTCCATCCCCAAGAGCTCCTAGATAGGAGTGAAAGCCATACAAATCCTCCTCGACTCAAATCCAAGAGGCACGACCCCTATCTTTCATGGCACAATCCGAGCCGCTTGCTACTGTGGCCACTAAGCGTACAACCTGAGCATCACCTTCACCGAATTTAGCTCCCAATGAGGTGTTCAATGAAATTCCTAGACCAACTTGAGTTTGTCCCTGTCCCCACCCCCCCCCCCCCCCCCCAGGTTTCCTGAACTTGGCAGAACATCTATTGCTGGTACTTAAGCCACCCCTGGGTTGCCTCGCGAGTCCTTGAATAGGTAAGCCACATTGACCCTTCCCTTGTCCTTAGTTGTGCGTTGGTTGTTGCCTGTCGCTGATTAGGTTCTTTTATCTCGTTTGCCCTTGATGCGAGTGGTGAGAAGTTGGGTTAGTTCCATTCTTGAATTGCTTATCCTTGGCCTGTGATTGACAATTGGTTTGGAGTGTGAAATTGCAACTCGTGTTGGTCTTGTGTTGTTTCATCCGTTGGTTATTGCTCCATTTTCATTGTTCGCTTGATAAAGCTTTCAGGTTATCTTGCACTTGAACTTGTTGTTGCTATTCATCAGCTATTGGCTAGTTCTTTACCCGATGATTTCCCTTGTTTTTGATGCATTTTCGAGACGAATAGGGCCATTTATTATCGACCATTGTAGCACCTCCTTACTCTGTATTTTTCCTCAATTACTTTTTGAGGGTAGAATTGTGCTGATTAGATGCCATAGTTGCTGCTGCTTTGTTCAATGATTTCCCTTATTTTCGATGTACTTTCGAGGGCAATAGGGCCATTTATTATCGACCATTGCAGCAACTCCTTGTTTTTCATATAAATAAGTTTTGAATTTGAATATTGTAAATGGAAAGAAATTAGTTATTAGGAAAAATACACTCAGAATTTTTGGAATACCATATAATTTCTAAATATTGGCATTGTATCCTAAGAAAAACTCCTATTTGGAAAAATCTTAGATGGTCCTACCTCACAGTGACTTGGTGAGGAACAATCAATTAAATTGCTTTAATTAATAGTAAATAAGAGAATTGTTTTAGATGATTGATGTTAATTTACTCGTTTGTTATAATTTGATTGGCATTTTATCACATCACATCATCATCAAAAAATTTCTTCTTGTTTGGTGTTAGTGACTACTACTGCAATTAAAGCGAGTTAACGAAGTTTACAATTATCTTAACTCACATCTCAGGCAAAAATGAAAATAAAAACAATATTTCATGAGAATGTTGCCTTCACAATTGAATAGAAAT
Source organism: Lagerstroemia speciosa (assembly GCA_037672795.1). Lineage (NCBI taxonomy): Eukaryota > Viridiplantae > Streptophyta > Magnoliopsida > Myrtales > Lythraceae > Lagerstroemia > Lagerstroemia speciosa. Next base: position 8,070,388 of record CM075287.1, on the reverse strand, counting down.
TAGCCACATCAATATATTCATTAGAGAGAATTAATATAAATTTAAACCATAAATATAAATTTTGAAAAATCCCAAAAAACTTAAGAAACCCTTAAGATATTACAAATCGTGTTCTATGATGCTCAATGTTATTTCTCCTTCTCGTTAATTTTTTTTTATAACCGAGGTATCCGAGAGCCTCCGGGCCCGACTAGCGGTGGTCTCGGGGTACACACAATAGCCGCAAACCACGTATATCGGGTAAGTCGGGCGAACTAGACGGGCTTAAGAAGGTTGAAAGCCCCACCCACGGAGGAAAGCCCCTCTAGTGTTTGAACCTAGAACCTCTTGGAAGAGGTCCCAATTCCCCACCAATGGGGCTGTGCCCCCGTGGACTTCTCCTTCTCTCTAATTGATGTCATGGTTTTTAGGATAGAATTTTTTAGAATTTTATTAGGTTTTCAAGAATTTTTTTATTTTCTTAGAAATGTTTGAATTTATATGTTGCTACCTTATTGAGCGGCGAAGTATATTTATAATAAAATGGAAAATTTGTGTACTGTAATATTGTAGAAAAACTCAAAGTAAAGCAGAAACTTTTGATAAAATTTGGGAATTTTCAAAAAATTTGCCTTCATTTGTTATTTTCATCCTAAACTATTTTTTGAGTTGCACTCCATCCTCAATCTTCATTCTTGGTACTCCTTTATCGCTTCAAACAGTAACTCCATTCAAAATGGCTTATATAAACATTTCATCCAATAAGAGTTAGCCACGTTATTCAAAAGCCATGCTCCTCAAATCGAATATATTGGAAAGCCTACATATTAAGAATTAAATACATGGACAGAGTTATATGCATTTTCGTTTCTCATTGTACTTGGTTCATAGATTAAATTTAACAGATGAATTTCTAGAAAAATCAATTTGAATGAATTTAACTTTTAAATGACCATGATGTCCCTTGTCATGGGGCGTCAGGCTTTTTATCTAGTGCTTCCTGACTCATGCAACCTCAGGAGCTCATCTTAAATCAGCCACCATTCTACTACTATGGAAAGAGTACAGAGAAGTTGTAAATGAAGATACTTTTTCTATTGATTATCTAGTTGAATTACACATGAAAGAGGAAAAACTCCTTTGTGTAGTGTGTAGGATGGGAATATGCATTTTTCAAAATATTCATACTTAAGTAAATATTTGGGCAAAAAAAAAAGGAAGTAATTTTTTCTTATTGTAAAAACAAGTGCAACTATTTGCTCTTCTTACATTATGAATAGGACAACACTTCTAGAAGGTTCGCCTTCCTTTTAATGTACAACTGACTTGGTATAATGGATAAGATGCCATATAAAATGCACACATCAGCTTGGATTGGATTATTAATGAAAGGACTAAAAACTATTTACCATGGTGGACATGATAAACATGATTTATTTGCAAACAAGATCATGATGGACACATCTATAAAGCATCTTCCTATGAACATTGTAACTGATGAACGAATCCTCTTATATTTTAGCACAAGCAAGCAACAAATCATGTAAATATATTTTCGTTACCTTACAATTCCTATCGCACCCACTGTATAATCCAAGCTTCTTCATGGTTCTTCATTCACTTGCATCTGGTCTACCTGTTTAAATTACAAGTATCAATTAATTATATTTCGCTTTTACCGTTCAATTTTATTGTTCATGTGTGCAAATAATATCAAGTTGAAAATATCCATAAGTCGTTTTCCCGCAATTATTTCAATAATGAAAACGGTGACATTTTATCATAGCTTAATAATACTTATACTAAACATTTTTCATTGCCACACAATTCCATTCATATAAGATATCTCATTTAAACTTTTAAAATTTTCCTTCTATGATGTTATTCACTCCCTATTCGAAAATACTTACCATGTGAAGTACGGATCAAGTGGCTAGTTTTCTCCAATGTTAGGAACTACCTTAGCAATTTTCTCATGGAATATACATTTTATATAGTTCGAGAACACAATTTCCATAAGTTTTAAACTATAGCAAGTCCAAGAATTTCTGGAGCAATTGTTGTACATTGAATGTAAAAAAAGGAAAAACTAAAAAAGAATCTTCATGCCAATGAGAATGAAGTTTTCTATAGATCTATTTTCTTTTAAAAAAAAGTCAAGATAATTCATAGAATTTTTGTTGTATTTTTATGAAAAGGAGAAATAAAAATTTTGAATGAGAAAGTGAAATACTAGAGAGGTATTAATGCGATTTAGAATGATCTAGACATTTTGAATAATTATAAGTTTATTAGTTTATGTTATCTTTTAAGAATTTTGAGAATTTCTTAAATTTTTCTTGTATTTGTATTAATTTTTATATAATTTCGATAATTAGTTACTTTTTAAGAAACAATTGAAATACTGAAATTATTTTTATAAATTTTTATGAATTTATTATCGTTTTCAAAGTTTTAAGGTTTTCTAAGTTCATTTCAAGTTTCCGTAAATTATTATTTTTCCTCATTTTTCATATTTTTGTTAAATATTTTAATTTTTTAAGAATGTTTTCAACAATGCTTAACTTTTTAAAATTCTTGATTTTTTTAAATATTTTCCCTGCTTTAATTTTTAGTTCATCTTTAAATTATTTTTAGTTTTTATTGTTGTTATTTGTGATGCGTAATGCTATGTGTGTCTTCCGCATTTTTTTTTTCATGCTGTTTTAGTTTTAATTTTCTTTATTAAAATTTTAATGTTTTCAGTTTTTAATATATTTTCTTGATTTCTTTCCATATTTAATATTGTTTTATTTTTAAATTTTTTATATATTTGGATGTGGCTTGTGACATATGGTAAGTGGTGCCACATGTGTATTTCTGAGTCCATGTGATCTATTGAACGACCGTCAAATCCATGTTAATAAATTATAGAAAAATGTCAGTGATATTGAAAAATGGAATATATTTTTAACAAAATGCAAATTTGTGTAGTGTAATATTTGTAAAAAATCAAAAGTTTTGATGAAGTTTGAGACTTTTCGTGTAATTTACCATCATTTATTATTTTTATTCTAAACCATTTTTTTAATTGAATTTATATTACATTCACAACTCAAAACTATACAACTTTATAAAAGTCGATACAGAGTAGCGTCGTTACAATAGTTTATTGATCCTCAGGACTTGAGCTAAAGAGCTATGTGCCACCTTAAATGCAAACTTCAGCGATGAGGCTACTCTGTACTGTATCATCAAGATAATCCTATCCTCAATGACAAAAGATGCTAAAGATTTGTTCTGGAAAATTCTACAATTCAATTCCTCCCAAATACAGTAAATATAGCAAGCAAATGCAAGCTTATGGATAATAGAATTGAGTTGTCTTCCCTTCCATTGAGTGCAAGCAAAATGTTACTCATGGTCCCAAGTTCCTGGATTTCGAAGTTTTTGTAGTCTGTGCTGAACGGCTAGCAAACCTCCAATGTTTTTGCGCAAGCGAAAAAAAGTTGATTGCATGACTCTTCCTGGATCTTGCAGAGCTCACATAGTGGGTTACTTAGCCGAGTTCGCCTTACGAGTCTCCTTTTCATGGAAAGTCTATCCAAAATTGCCAGCCAATCGATGAACGAGGCCCTAGGAATATGGCCTGGGAACCATATCAGTTTCTGCCAAGAGACCTTAGGCTTTTTGTCGCGAATGCATTCCCAAATGGAGGATGTTGTCAATGAGCCTTTACCATTCCAGCATATGGCATCTGATGGAGCACGAACTAAAGAAGACTCAGCCAGCTGTCGAGTCTGTGGTGCTTCAGGGTCTGGACTGTGCGGCCATGACCATAAGCCCTCATTGAAAATTAACAAGAGCTTCCCCTGGGAGAGGATGGAAGGAAAATAACCGAAGCCTCTAGCACAATAGCTGTTAAAGGGCCTAATGTAGTCCAATTATCATGTTAGAAGAGGATGTTGGGGCCATCTCCCACCTTATAGTGAACAAAAAGGTCGAGCAAGCTCCTAAGTTGTAGTAGCTTTCTCTAGTTCCATGAACTACAACTTCGGATTTTGAGGGTCCATATCTTCTGTTTTTTATAAGGACTTTGTGAATCACTGCACCCATATTGAACTAGATTTTGTTAGCAATAACCACAGTTGCTTCAGTATACATGCTTTGATCCAAGTTTCCAAGTTTTTTAGACCCACCCCTCCCGCACTTTTAGGATGACAGAGTTTGACCCACCCGACCTTAGCACCCATAGCATCTTCAGTATTTCCTTTCCAGAGAAATGTAGTGCAGACCTTTTGCACCATCTTAATGACCTTTTTTGGCAAGATCAAATGTTGGCACCAATAAGTTGGCATGCTCTCAATAATAGGGGTGATAAGCTAGAGTCTCCCCGCATACGAGAGGCAACTAACTGTGCAGCTTTTGATTCGAGCAGTAATCCTATCTATAAGTTGATTGCAGTCTGAGACAGAGAGCTTGGAGGAAAAGAGAGGCACCCCCAAATACTTGATAGGGAGCTGGCCTTACTTAAAGCCCGTTGCCATCACAATTTGCTAGATATATCTGCGGACATACCTGCACAGTAAAACTCAGTCTTTTCCTTATTTAGGCTCGGACCAGACAGATTTTGGAAGTGCTGTGGAATTGAGCAAATGGAGTCAAACGATTGAGAGGATCCATCTAGGAATAACATAAGGTCATCGATGAAGTAAAGGTGTGTCAAGTTTGTGCTTTTGAATCTGGGGTGGTAGATTAATGCACCTCTCATAGCAGCATCATCCAGTAGCTTCGATAATGGCTCCATGGCCAAAACAAAGAGGAAGGGAGAGAGGGGATCTCCTTACCTCACTCCTCATTTTCCTTGGAAGTATCTAGTAAGGATCCATTGATAGACACAAAATACCAAGGGGAAGTAATGCACGCTTGAATCCAATTGGCGAACTTATCTAGGAAGCCAAGTTGCTGCAGGATATGCATGAGATAATCCCATCTAATGGAGTCAAAAGCCTTTTTAAGGTTGATTCTTATGGTGCATCTCGGTGAGAGGCCAGACTTATGATAATTGTTCACCAACTCGTGTGCTAAGAGTATGTTATCTGTGATGTTACGCCCTTGCACAAAAGTTGCTTGATTCATACTCACAATGCTCGACAAGACTGACTTCATTCGATTGGCCAAGATCTTCGTTTCGCACTTGTATGTAATGTTGCAGCAGGAAATAGGTCTATAGTCATTCATCCTCAACCTTCATTCTTGGTACTCATCTATCGCTTCAACGATTTTTTGACTTGCAATTTAGAAGGTTCGCCTTCCTTTTAGTGTACAATTGACTCTTTATCATGTATAAGATCTCATATCTGATGTCAACGAGCTATTTTAGATGGGGATTATTAATGAAAGAACCAAAAAAAAGTTTACCATGTAGGAAATTTTAAAAATAAAACTCAGTCAGAACCAAAATTGTATTTTTCTGCTTCTCTACTTACTACTGTCAGAGTCTTGCAGAGAGTTCTCTCTCTTTCGTTTGGAGTTTTAGATAAAAACAAAATCACAAACTAAATCGAAGAAGAAAAATTATCACGACTAAAAAATTTGTATGAAATATAATATTTCATAAATCAGAAAGGCATAGCATATTATATAACTTATGAAAATCACAATAAATTTTAAAGATAAAACAGCACAAATTTTTGAATCACAAATTATATTACAAACTATAAGCATTTAAATTAAATTACTAACCAATATACTCTTTTTAAGTACCCCAATCTCTGGCACCCCCACCATAAAAGAAAACTATATTATTGCGCTCAATTGTCCGGATTCATTCAGTCAACGAAGAGGAGGAAAGGAAAAGTGATGATGACCACACACGTGGAAGCAAAAGGAAGTTAGGGAACAGATTGGATTGAGCTTGTGGGCTGTAGGCTTGGAAGACTTAGGCCCAAGTTGCACATGATGAGCCCATTAAAATCCCTCTTTTGTTGTTAACATATGTATAATGTAGATTCACGGTCCACTAATAAAACTTTCATCCCGAAATTAGTTATTTACTACTGGAATAAAGCATAAGAATACATAATTCTGATAATATTAGTAAGTTCTCACCATTAACGGCTGTTATGAAAGGCTCTGAACGGGCCGATATTGTGGTTGGAAAAAAAATTGTTGAGTGCCATGCCCATAACAGGGTTGCATAATGTTTGAACAAACTAAATATTGGTTACAACAACCGTGGTGGACTTTTTCTTCAAATTTACACCGTTATTCATATTTTTATGCACATTTACATGTTTATCTCTTACAAGAATAATAAAATAAGTGCATTTGTCACTTTCTTATTAGAAAGCATGTTGATATTAAGATATATTGGTATTATGTGTGCAAAAAAAACTACATATGTCACATTTCTTGAGTGAATATTCCTTGATAATATCATTTATTGATTTTTATTCATTTTGGATGCAAAAAAAAATTCTAACTGCCATACCCGTGACGCTATTATGTAATGCCGCGACAACTCTAAATTATTACAATCACGTTGTGCCTATTATACGAACCACAACCGCGATTTAAATCCGTGCACCAGTGTATATCTTCCTAAAATATCTGTTCTCTCCTTATCTAAAATTTCCCCAGATAAAATACTTAGATATTCATCTTATCGTGACTTAGAGTTATACTGCCGGGCTAAATTAATCTTTAATAATTTCATAGCATTAATCCCTAAAATTATCTATAATAACAAGAGCTTGATGACGGCGAAGAGTTCACTAGTTAAATCCTCTACTGGTTCAGCCTTACCTATTATTCCTCCTGTGAAGGATTGCATTGTTTTAAGCTGAAATAATGAACGAAGAACATCTTAGTTAACTCGAATGAATGCAAGCAGTTGTCAATCTAATTTGCCCCAATTCCATGGCTTAGGTACTAGTACTCTAATTCACACAAGAGTTTGCATAATTAAGCAAAAGTGAGAGTTCAAGAAGAAGGATATCCTTTTCAATTTATACCCGAAAATAAACAATAAGGAGAACATCCTAATAGTTATATTAATTTGACAACTAAAGGTATCCTTATAGTGATCTTAAAGTATAATGCGTACTTTAAAATGAACATTCCAGATCGTAGCCAACGTTTTCTAATTATACAATAACAGTTCTATACTTCATTATTCCGAGAAAACAAATGTTTTTTTTATACAAATAATTTTCCTAAAAGGAAAAAAACTTATCATATCACAGGTTAACTCAAGCACACCATCTGACCCACTCTGGAACTGTTAATCTGTTGATTGTTACCGCCGTTTCAGCACGCATAACTATCAGTTTCTATCTGTCATATTTTCAAACAGTGGAATGGAATTCCGTGACCACCACCATTACGTGGTGGTTGAAAATTGATCAGGATTTTTCCCAAGTTACCTACCACTCTTCCTTGACTTGCAGGTCCATATTCTTTCGTTGTTTATCAGTTCTTCTTCACATCCACTGCTCTTTTCTGACATACCACGGCAATTCAGGAATCTCTTTAGCAGAAGTAGTTCAAAGGAATATGGGTTCCCCGGATGAAGCAGCAAGACCGCTTTTAGAAGATGGCCAAAGCCACTCCCCGTGCCAGGTTTCATACTCTTCAGTCTTATTGTCTCCCTTTCTCTATATTACTAGGAATTGTTTAGGGGTTAGTCTAGTTCTGTTAATTCTTCGCATACGGGCAATTTACTGCTTAAAGGAAGCGCCATTCTCTATGGGGCTGCGTTTTTTGGGGGTTGGCTAACTAGGGGAGGGAGAGCAGTCTTCTGAAGAGTATTACTGTTCACGAATAGGTACCGGAGATGGGTTTCGGTGTTGCTATATGTCCACTGACTATCCCTTGTAGTGACTGAATGTGGTCGTGAATAATCTTATCGGTGAATCTGCTCATATATTACATAATTGTCCAAATATATGCTGAGTGAAGGTGTGTTTTGCACAGTAAAAGTTCTGATACTTCAGATTATCAACGTCTTCGTTTGTTTCACTTCATATCCGGCCACTATACTCCAGATTCAGTCAAATACAGCAAAGTGCAAGTTTCTCTAGCTCATTGTTAAGGGCATTAAATGTATATGTTAGGGTGTACATAGCGGATTACACACTCGGGACGGCTCCATTGACATCAAGGGGAGGCCAGTCCTCAAGAGCAAAACTGGGAACTGGAAAGCATGTCCTTTCATCCTAGGTAATGCCATCCATGGAAGTCTTTCTCTTCGATTGTCCCAGAGCTTCCCAACTTCACATGGTTATTGCATATTTGAATTGCAGGTACTGAATGTTGTGAGCGTCTAGCCTACTATGGAATCGCCATCAATCTTGTGACTTACCTAACGGGCAAATTACATATGGGAAATGTATCTGCAGCAAAAAATGTTAACGTTTGGCAGGGCACTTGCTATCTCATGCCTCTTATTGGAGCTGTACTAGCAGATGCTTACTGGGGAAGATATTGGACAATAGCCGCTTTCAGCACAATATATTTAGTTGTGATTACCCATCTGGCTTCCCATCTTAATCATTTTTACTTTCAAACTATAGCCTCTATTAAGAGGAAATCATTCAAAAAATCTAAAGAAAAATGGAAAAAAGTTTATAAGAAATCAAAATTTGATTATATTTAGTTCAATGATACTATCATATTACCATTAATCGATTTACATATTTCTGTGCAGGGAATGTGTACTTTGACTCTCACTGCAGTAATCCCTGCGTTGATACCTGCTCAATGTGATGTTTCTGTTTGCTCCACAGCCACCACGGCACAGTACCTAGTATTCTTCCTTGGGCTCTATCTCATTGCGCTTGGTACCGGGGGAATCAAGCCATGTGTTTCATCATTTGGGGCAGATCAGTTTGACGATACCGACCCTATAGAACGGGCAAAGAAGGGATCTTTCTTCAACTGGTTTTATTTTTCGGTCAACATTGGTGCTCTTGTATCAAGTAGTCTTTTGGTGTGGATTCAAGATAATGTTGGGTGGGGTTTTGGTTTTGGCATTCCTGCACTGTTTATGGGGCTCGCCGTAGCAAGTTTCTTTGTTGGAACACCTTTATACAGGTTGCAAAAACCTGGAGGAAGCCCAATTACAAGATTCTGTCAGGTCATAGTTGCAGCATCACGGAATTGGACTATGAAGGTTCCTGAGGACAAGAGTCTTTTGTATGAGTTGCCAGAGGCAAAGTCTGCAATACAAGGAAGTCGGAAACTAGAACACACTGATGAATTGACGTAAGTCATGTCTCACTCTCTATAAAAATTTTTGATATGATTTCTATGATCTACAAAATGATATTCGTCCTTCACATGAATGAAGTATTTCACATTAATATATTGCATTGTCGTGGAGCTTGTTTATTGGTATTAGGGAAGAATGTTTTAGCATTCTTCCTGTTGGGCGCTTTCTTACTATTATAGTAAAGCTTGCATGAGATTTTTTAATTTTTAACTCCCAATCACGTGATATTTTCAATTGGTTAAATGTTTTTATCCCATTTCAATACAGTGATTTAGTGATAGTTGGTTGGAAAGGATATGGTGGAAACATTATCATTTATATTCCGAAGTTGGTAGGATGAATGTGTTGAGAAGGTGCTGGAGATATCCTTCATATAGATGAAATCTTTTGGGAGCTCTGTTCTTCTTCAAGCCCTTCACTCTCTGAATAAGGATGTTGGAGAGATACAAAAATAGAAAGTAATCCATAAACCTTAAGCATTGATATATGTAGTTAGGATGTGCATACACGTCATGGATAGTTCAAGAGTTTTTTTTTTTTTTTTCCAAATTCATATTACCATGTATAGAAGCTGTTGATGTTATCAGGTGAGAAAGCTTAACACAGACCTACCAAATCCAAATTATATGAGTTTTGCATGGATTGAGGAGAATAACCTGATTGCCAAAGATTGCAAGTAGTTAGGACAAGTGCATTATGGAGCAACATGAGTTCTGATCCTCATTAACTCAGATAGCCTACTCAGGTCACCTTTAGTTGAATTAGCATATCAACTTACGTGGATCTCTACAAAATGCATTCTTACTTGGTTACTAGTCCAATCCCTTCCCCTTAACTGTTGCACCAGAATTGGCTCTTGTTTCTCCTCTCCACTCCTTTTCTTTCTTCTTTTCCTAATTATGAGGAATTTAGACTTCGTTGGAGGGAATAATTCTTGTTGAGAAAACTCACTTGTCTCAGTGATTTTGATAGATGCCTTGACAAAGCTGCTATAATCACAAATGATCATATGAAAAATGGAGATTTCTCCAATAGGTGGAGTATTTGTACAGTGACGCAAGTGGAGGAGCTGAAGATTTTAATACGCATGTTTCCTATTTGGGCAACGGGAATCATCTACTCAGCCGTCTATGCCCAGATGTCTACCATGTTCGTTGAACAAGGCGAGATGATGGACACAACAATAGGATCTTTCACGATCCCTGCAGCATCCCTCTCAGTATTTGATGTCATCAGTGTGATCCTGTGGGTGCCCATATATGATAAGGCCATTGTCCCGATAACAAGGAAATTTACAGGAAAGGAGATGGGATTCTCAGTGTTGCAACGGATGGGGATCGGACTCTTTATATCTATGATTGCAATATCTGTGGCTGCTTTGACGGAGATAGAACGGTTAAAGATTGCGAGGGATCTAGGGTTAGTTCACCAGGATGTCGCTGTCCCAATGAGTATCCTTTGGCAAATCCCACAATATTTCTTAGTGGGAGCTTCTGAGGTATTTACTTACATTGGTCAGCTAGAGTTCTTCTATAACCAATCGCCAGATGCCCTGAGGAGTGTATGCAGTGCCTTGTCTCTTCTAACTAGCTCTCTTGGGAGTTACTTGAGTTCTTTGATATTAACTATAGTGACTACCGTTACTACTGAAGATGGGAAGGTAGGGTGGATACCAGACAATTTGAATGAGGGCCACCTTGATTACTTCTTTTGGCTTCTTGCTGTGCTCAGCTTCTTGAATTTGCTAGCCTACATCTTTTGTGCCAGTAAGTACAAACTCAAAAGTATCTCTCATGTCGCTTCATGACTATGAAGTGTGGTAATTACCCTGAGAAAATTGTTCACGTTCACTGTGCATGCTACCATTTCATTACAGACATCTTTCCAATTTCTTGTTTTGATGTTTACTTACATGCAATTTTTAACATATCGAAGTACCCTTTATTTATTTATTTATTTATTTTTATAGTTAACTACACTTTCACTAATTTTCAAAACTTTAAGTTGTACAAGATTTATATCAAGTTGACATTTTGGGCAAGAATATACGAATATAATTTGTGTTGTAGCCTTTTATAGCAAGGATTCTGCACCTAACCATCAGAATAATCATCTACTAGATAGCCTAAGGATTTTGGACAGCTTGCTGGAAGATAATTCGATTCCTCTTAAGTCCAAACTCTGGTAAATATAGCAAGAAAACACAAGTCTGTAGACGATAGTGTTAGGCTTCTTCCCCTTCCAATTCAAGCTTGCATATTGGATTTCTTCCTCGCATCCACCATAGGTTCTATTTTAATAAGTTAGTAGTAATAATCTCTGTCATATATATTTGTTGGAGAGGCTTGCAAAAAAGGAAGGTCTCTGGTTTCAACTCCTTCTCCACAAAACATACAACTGATATCCTCCATCGCTTTTCACTGTGATACTCTGTCTTTGATAGATAATCTGTTCCTTAAAGCAAGCCATTTTAAGAAGGAAGCTCTGGAAATGTGGGTAGAAAACCAAACTACTCAATGTCACAAAGCTTTCGATCGACGTTCCTGAAGTGATTCTCAAGCTTGAGATAAGAGAAATGTCGTAGATTTGTTTGGCTAGATTATGTCCTGTGATGGCCTTATGACTTGATGGGCGATAGTAATAATGTGGCTTACTAGGGATCAACACTCCTGTGACATGTTCAAATCCATTCCAATACATAATCAAAAGTTTGGTTTTAGGTCTGATACGGGAAGAGCATTGAAATCCATTTGCACAAACTTGTGAGAGGAATCAAGCGGATGCCAAGAGTCGTGTAAGAAGTATATGAGGGTACCATCTATCAGGGTACCTAAATCCAATCACATGTGATGTAATTGGTATTATTTTTATTAATGAAATAAAATTTTAGGCATTTATTACTCATCATGTTGTGAATATTTCTTACGGTGGTGAAACCTACAAATTGATTCAATAATAAAATAAACTAGCATAAATTACCAAATAATTGCTACAAGTGTTATTAATAAGATTCATTTTATTTGCAATTTTTCTCCATATCATTAAAGCATGAGATCATTTAGGATTTTTCGCTGAACATTTATATTTTCTTAGAAACTTATAAATTAAGGTATCGGTTGAAACGTTCAGAAAAGAGAAAAACAATTAAGAGATGTGTTGGGCCTTCCCAATACTCTAGAAATTGGAGATTATATTAGTAGTTCTAAAAGTTTATCATTTCTACTAAATTAGTTCTATAAGTTTAAAGGTGACTTTTCAATCCTAAATGTTTCGTTAAACATGTAGCATTCCGTGACTTGCTGTGAAATTACCAATGACATGTGACTGACGACATTATTTCCTCTTATTAATTCATCTGACTCGACACATGAGTTGGCATTTCTTTATTATTAAATATTTGACATGGCAACGAACCTTGTAAAAAGGTACTTTTTTGTGACTTTATATAACTTTTGAATGAATTTCAAGATCAAGAAAAAAATCAATATGACGAATTCAGATCCCAACACAACAATCTAGCTAAACTTGAAATCAAGTTTATTGATGTAAAAATAAAATAAATTTCGTAGTGCCAACTCAAAAAATTCATATTCATTTGTTCATTACGAGTTACCTGGTAAGAAGAGCTTGACAAATTAAACTAGGTTGAGTGATGCCAAATCAGACATATTATAGTAACATCAAACAAATTGATTGCAAAAAGGGATGGTTTAACATCATCAGTCTCACATAAGTGATAGTCTAATGTTAAGTGACAGTGTGAGCATAACATGTGTAATGAAAAAAGTATTTTGGACTAAAAAAATTATTTTTAAACTTATAGAAATGATTTTAGAGAAATAATAAAATTTTAAAACTAGTATAGCAATCATCTTTTTTGAAAATTATCAACGTTCTAGAAGGACCAACATAATTGAAAACTTTGCCTGCCTTCAACCATCTCAATATTTATAAAAGGAAAAATCAAGAAGTTCCACTACTTATTGTTTCAATCTATTTATTTCAATTTTTAATAATAAAAGTCTATTCATTTCAATTTACACACGTTTTCATTTCCTTTCAAACCAACCCTTTTTCTTGGACAGGATTCGGCAGAGGCACGATGTAACCACGAAGGATTTTAATTAAATGTGTGCCTGCATGAATGATTATTGAAAAATATATAACGAAGACAACCTACCCGCGGTAGCTCTAGAGAAATAAATGATGAAGATGAACCCTTCTGATGCATAATTATTTAAAGGATAAATTACCAAAAATATCCATAAATACTATTACCGGAAAAAGACACATAATTATGAAATTTTCTGTCATCACGTGTTCGAATAATAGTGGAAACAGTTAAGTAATTTTTTTTTTGGATGAAAGAGTTACGTGTTTGATATCTTTATCTATAGACCGCGGTCCGATTTAACTCTATTTCATTTTCGGTTAAATTCTTATATGAAATGCGCAAGTGCAAAATTAATTCTAGACGAGGTCATGGTCTATATATTGTGCAATTGAGTGTCTGTTTGATTCCTTGGAAAGTTCTATGATTCGATGGAAAATTATATATATTTAGATTATAAAATACAATGTTAGTTTGCGGCTCATTCTAATTCTATGCCCTTGATATGATCAGGGGCATCTTCATTTTGCTAGCAATCTGATTAAATTATCCAAAGACAGCATCCTCACTTTACAATTTCATAGAGCCCGTTTTGTCCTTTTTGTCGTCACTCTCTCCAATCTTTTCTCTTCTAATTGTACATAACAAGATACGAGGGGATAACGAGAGACATTTCAGTAAAATCACACCAGCATATATCACATAAAATATTGTTATATTATATTTAACATGTAACAAACACAACAATTTTATTTTATAACATACATCTCATATAAAATAGTAACTTTTTTTTAATGTAATTTAACTTTTTCCTGTGATCTTGTAATACTCCAACTCCAACTAAACGCCACCTGAGATGATGCCTAATGCGTCCCTTATATCTTTTTCAACCTGTATAACTAGTATGTAGAAGTTCAATGGACGGTCTAGTTTGTGTCAGGTAGACCTATTAGAGGTTAAAACTCTTGCAAAGTGAATTCTCTCAATTTACAATATTCTCTAGTATCCTCCCCTATTTTCCATCTCCTGTAACTTCCATCCATTTTCCCTCTCTTCTTCATATGTTAGCCTTCTTCCTCTCATGGAGATTTTCCTCCGATGAACGAAAAACATAGGACGGTAAATTTTCTGTCAATTTCTCTGTTCATGCGCAAAGATAAATGCTATTTGGCATTCCGCATCAACAAATACCGAAAAAGTTAAACAGATTTTAAATGAAGAAATTAAGTATGCGAACTACCTATTAAAGCACATAACAGTGTCAAGAATCTTTGAAATTCATCCCTTTTTAGGTAATTTAGTGTTATTTAAATCATTTATACTGACCAAAGATCCTCAACTTTGATGCATTCATCAATGGAGGGAAAACCAAGCATCCGTAGACATTTACATTAGTGAAAGGCAACATGAGAATAATTATGGTCCCGCCACATAGTATTTGTAAAATTTTCACATTTGTCTACAAGAGTTTTGAGTCCATTTTCACCAAAAACTTAAGCCGTTAGATCGTGATACCCAATTTTTTTTATAAATCTAAGTTCAATCTTTCACCTGATCGATGTATGGAATTTAATCCTAAACATATGCACTCACGTGAAAACATGACTTACACTTGCTAGGTGCCCTTAGACACCCACTATCAATCACTGATCTCAAGCCAGATATTTTTCTTCTGTACTCAGTGGGGAGACATTTTTGTTGAAATTTGTGGTGGCTGTCGCTTACCGATTTGAGTGGCTCCTAATAGTATATGAAGTGTGGGATCAATGAATGGGAGATAAAGTGAAAGTGACGTCTAGTTCACTTTTCAACACTCAACTATCAGAAGATTCACCAATAGGGAGCATAAGAAAGGTGTCCCACTTTGGAAGTGTGTATCGTAATAACTTGTTAACTTATTTTCAGAGAATTACGAAGAGTTATTGGTGGATGACGGCTAGTGATCAATCGGGACATGACATACTGCATGTCCAACGGTGAGCCCAAAGGATGAATCTATCCCAGCGCCAAGAAGGCGAGTAGGCTTGTTCTAGTCTGTAAGAGAACAATTAGACATTTCCCAGGTCACCATCGTAGAGTTCTGGGTTCCACATATTTTAATTGTCAGGTTTGATTAGTACGTTCGAGGCAGGCAGATGGCAATTGTCACTCTTTGTGCGTCCCGGGTAGTATCGTTGTCCCGTGTGAACAAGGTGATTAATCATATTTCATGTGCTTCTTACATGCATATTACCACTTTGTTGTCTCTTGGAATATCAAGATGATTTTGACCACCTTCGTGGACATGTATAAGTGCATATAGATTTTTTTTTTTTTTTGGTCGCCAGCCACGGTATCCAAGCAGGCCCCACCAGCGGTGAGATGGCATCTTTCAGCCAACCATACTTGACTAATCCGTTGGTCGCCCCGGGTCGCACGCCTGGCAATGGCGGGTGAGGCTCCCAAGAGGGGTGTCTGCGTACGTGAGGTCTCGAACCTGAGACCTCCTTAAGCGGCACCGAGCTGCTTACCACTCGGCCCAACCCCTCTTGGTTATATAGATTTTTATTTATATACTCCATATTTTATGATTTTTATGATTTTTATACTTTTTACATTTTCACTTAGAGACGGTTCGATGACCAGTACTTACGCCATCCATGGTTTTGCAAAATGCACCCCTCGAACATTAGCATACCAACTGTTCAAGCTTTTAGATCAACTCGCGTGTCTTCTTCTTATGTTGAATCGACTGTCATGATAAGTTCAGGTAACTCCAACAGAGGATCGAATGCCCATTCCACTGCATAAGGGTTTTGGCATCAGACTTCCTGGGGAAAAAAAAACATTACAATACCAGGAAGGGGATATGGATCTGATTTATCATTTTCTATTTTGAAGGAGGTTCCTTATCTTTTAAAACCGACCCCTACTTTCCACCGAGATGATGAAATTCAAAATGCGTTTGAATTTCAATGATTCAGTTCACAAGTGGCAACTCAAAGATAGAATAACTTGAGAATGAAATCTCAGTATTTTTGATACTGCTTTCACCCTATAACTTAAAGGTCCTTTATTCAATCTCACTGGTGAAATTTATCGTATTTTCTCTATCCTCTCTTCTTGCTTTTTTTTTAAAAAAAAATTTATATACTTCTTTTACATGTCGACAGAAAAAGACGGGAATAGCATGCATATCTATCCATAATATATATTCCAACTAAGTAGAACATTTGTAGAACTTCGCAAGCGCCCCCCATGAATAGCGCGCATACCCTCCATAAGCATATCTTTCGAACAATATTGATGTAAGACTCACTGGTGAGATTGACATCCTATAGTTGAATCTTCACAATGCAAAATATGTTAGAAGAGGCTCTCTTAGCTCCAGCCTTGATAGACACGGTTTTCTTATGTTTTACTAGATTTTTAGTGGTGTTGTATTGTAGGATCAGCATTAATACAGGTTAGCCGTTAATGCTATCCGTATTTTTCTTAACCAAAAAAGTATTTTTTGTGTGTATCATATACACGACTATCTATCATTAAAAATCAACGTAATTAATATGCTTCTCCTTTCACAATGTAGGGTAACAGAAACTTTTTCATTTAAATGAGCAATCAGTATATAACTTGTGAAGAAATTTTCAAATTTATAATAATATAAGAGAAAGAGTGTCACTTTATAATAATATCGAGAGAAGATAAGGGTGGTTATCATAGGTCAAATTACGAGACTTATTAAACTGGACAACTAACTTAATTATAGAAAGTAAATGCCTATTTATAATAAAAGGAAATCAACTCATTAAGGAAATATATCAATAGAAAATATCAAAATAATAGTAAAAAATATACGTAAATCTTAAAGATATCAACTAACATATCTAACTGCTCTACTTTTATTTTAAAATATTTTATTTCCTATTAAATATAAACAATATCTCTAATAAAATGCCAGCCTAATAGGTCTCCCCTTTCCCACTGTAATGTGAAATTTCAATTTCGGAACCACGATAAGAACTGCCTTGAAGAAGAGTGTGTATGCGACACAGATATTCCCGAGAATAGAGAAGGAGGGTTTGTATGGATTGTATTGCTTTTGTTCTGTGAGTTAGAGATCATGGGTTCGATCTCACTACTAGGACTTCCAGTATCCCTTTTATCTCATTATTCTCCTGCTCCTTGTATATCCATGTGACTCTTTTGTATACCGAAATAAAATTTGAGAACACATCATGAACAACAAAAGCTTTGATATTAATAGGAGAAACTATCTTGTGAAATGGTATAATCATGTGACAATCTTTATATATATATGATGATACCAACAAAAAAATTTAATTAATTTTTAGGATTTTAAAGCTTTTTTAGATTTTAAAAATTTTATAAAATTAAATTAAATGAATTTTAGTAATTCGTCTCACTATATAAGCATTGTTATGCAATGAAATTGTGATACAAGATACCTCCTCCTTGCAATTGAAACTCATGAATTACATATTTACCGTGGAAATACCTCAAAATGGG
The DNA here is from genome assembly GCA_037672795.1 of Lagerstroemia speciosa. Lineage (NCBI taxonomy): Eukaryota > Viridiplantae > Streptophyta > Magnoliopsida > Myrtales > Lythraceae > Lagerstroemia > Lagerstroemia speciosa. The sequence continues at coordinate 8,052,536 of CM075287.1, read as the reverse complement.
AGAGAGTCTTCTGTATGACAAGTATATCACGTGATAGTGCTGACGTGATATCATGAGCTGGTATGTTTTATTTATTTTTAGAATTTTTAAATAAAATTTAAGAGAAAAAAATTTAAAAAATGACTTGATTGAATTAGTTTGTAACACCATGTAAACACTATCTTATGATTATACCCTTTCCATACAAGACTTTCTTCCAAACTGGCAGTCATGCAGCGAATATTAATTGATAAAGAGCATGAAGAGTTGGTTACACCCTGAACAGAAGATCAGAAGATTTAACTACCACCAAAATGGAGATAGTGATACCTAACTCATTTCTTCTCGATCGATTGATACCTACCTCGCTGATTAATACTGTAAGAGAAAAGGGAAATCTCTCCCCATCCGCTGGACGTTCAGCATTATTTATTTATTTTTATTTAATATACATTATGTTTTATCCCATAATTTATAAATAAAAAGAAAAGGTTCTACAAGGCAGAAAAAAAATATATTCTCCCAAAAGAAATACCAACAATGTCAACAAAACTACCGCAGACACCAGGATTTCCGACTTGTTCTTATATAATGATCGATCGGTGTGACACGAGTGTGAGCATAGTGAACACTAGTAAATATTTATTATGTAATACAAAATAAGTTCGATCTTAACACATATAAAATTAACTTTTGAAAATTATAAGTATTTTACAATAGTTAAAATATAAGAGATATTTATATAATAAACTTGTTTCATATTACATGTTAAATGTCTTCTCCAACACCTATCTACTGGGACAACCTTTTTTCAGAGCTTGGATCCATGACAGGATTGAAGGAGAAGTGCACTTATTATTATGGAGCGATAACATCTATATGTTGGGAATTGAGCACGATCCTAGCAGTGTCTGTATGTATGTATGCATGTATATTATATATATATATATATGCATAGTATAGGTTAGGCGTATTTACGGACATAAGATAATCTAAAATTGGTGAGAGCTCATTCTATTCAGTTATACGTAGATAACATTGAAATTATGGTAGGTTTCGGTTCCGATACACAAGGTATAAGGAGACGGAATTAGAACCTGTTATAAAATTTATTTGTACAGTTAACTTTAATATTTTAGAACTTACTTGTTTGAATTTTATTTTTCGAGCCACTTATACTGATGTATTTCTAACTCTGGAAATTTTCATAGTTTATAATATTTATGTATATATAAAAGGTTTATCATATTCAAAATATCACTATACTGAGAAATTGGTAATAAAAAATAATCAAATATGAAATAAATATACTTAAAACTATATTATATTTTATTATGATAAAATAGTAAGAATCATAAAAGTCCTTTAAATGCGCGACTTTATAACAAATATCAAAGAGATAAATGTCACTGAGGTAAATGATAAAAATAATAAATAGATTTCAGTATGCTACCCAGAATCTATAAAATATTTTACATGTTCCAAGTGTAGTTCATTTTCAAGATTCAATAGGATACATAGGGTTCGGACTTAAGATTTAGGAATCGATTCTGTATAGGATAGGGTTTGAGTACCATTAAAATATGTAGTGTATTCAGATGTGATGATCCAAGCAGAGCTGTTTGGTGGAGTCCCTTATATATCTCACTCTCCCTATCTAAGAATCCAAACGATTCATTCCTATATTTGCAAGAGAGCTATTATCATTTCCCATTCCTTCTTGTTCCATCACCGACGTAAATAGTCTAATCAAGAATGGGCATTGCTTTCGAGGAAATATGGGCGAACCAGCTGGCTAGACGCCCGGCCTCCATTCTAGCCATCGGAACTGCTAATCCAGATAACTATTTTCATCAAGCTGATTTTCCGGATTACTACTTTCGTGTCACAGGGAGCGAGCACATGACCGAACTTAAGAAGAAGTTTGTTCGCATCTGTGAGTTAATATTATGAATTAATAGCATGTGCATGAACATGAATGAGTAATCGGTTCTTTTCTTTATTGTTTGTAATGGCTCATATCCTTGCACTCCAGGTGAGAGGACAATGATAAAGAAACGGTACATGATCTTCACAGAAGATTATCTGAAGGAGAACCCCATCTGCTCCTATGACGATCCGTCTCTTAATGTCAGACAAGATACGCTAATGGAGTATATACCGAAGCTAGCAGCAAAAGCAGCATTGAAGGCCATTGAAGAGTGGGGCCAACCCAAATCAAAGATCACCCACCTTGTCGCCTGCACCACGGTCGCTGCAGAAATGCCCGGGGTGGACATTAAACTGATTAAGCTTCTGGGACTCAATCCGTCTGTCAAAAGGATAATGCTATATCACCAGGGTTAGCGCCCAATCTTAGTCGAAAGGCTAACTAAGAACCTTTATATATTCACCTTTTCTATATGTAACTCGTTATCTATTGTTTCTGATATGGTCAAGAATCGCTTATTCTTTTTACTTTGTCCTAATTATCGAATAATACTAATGCCTGCTGATACAGGTTGCTTTGCTGGTGGAACAGTTCTTCGGATAGCTAAGGATCTAGCCGAGAACAATGCCAATGCTCGAGTTCTTGTGGTTTGTGCTGAGAGCATAGTTGGATACTTTCGAGGACCATCGCCAGACAATCTAGCTTCTCTTGTGGGGCAGGCGATCTTCGGGGACGGTGCATGTTCAATGATAATTGGTGCTGATCCAGTAGAGCTGGTCGAACGACCCGTATTCCAGATTATGTTCACCTCGGAGACCATCATACCTGACTCAGGGAGCAGCGTCTCAGGCCAGTTACGAGATATCGGTCTCACATTCAACTTGTCAGACAAGGTCCCCTCCTTGATTGCTGACAACATTGAAAAGTGTTTGGTCGAGGCATTCGGTCCATTTGGCATCATGGACTGGAACTCAATATTTTGGGTGCCTCATCCAGGAGGCCCGAAAATCCTCGACCAAATCGAATCAAAGTTAGGTTTGAATAAAGATAAGTTCAGTGCTACCAGGTACGTGTTGCAGGAGTATGGGAATATGTCTAGCGTGTGCGTGTTGTTCATTCTTGACGAGGTTAGGAGGAGATCCAAGGAGAAAAGAGTGCTCACCACTGGCGAAGGCCTTGAGTGGGGCGTACTTTTTGGTTTCGGCCCTGGCCTTACAGTCGAGACAGTCGTGCTCCGAAGCTGTCCTACCGTGTAGAGATAGCCATATATTACAATATTGGCCATGATGGTCTCTCCGTGTCTTTTAATATTGATCAACCGGTTGAACCAGTTAGTATTGCATGGTTTATTGTGTTTTATTCATCATATACAAAATAAATTTTACCTGTGTACTTTCTCATTCGAATAAATGATGTGGGCTTTTGAAGTTTCAGTGTGATGTATTGTGAATTGCTGAGCATGGCGACCCAAGCTGGCACCAGCCAAGTTGCGTTCCAGCGACAAACTAGAAGCATATTCGCTCCGGAAAATTTTACAGTGAATAAAAAATCTTTAATAAATGCAATAATTTTGATTAAAAATTTTTTTATCACCTCACGTTATAAAATATTTTCAAAATATAACATTTCGATACAAATACTGTCATGATAAGCTCAGGTAACTCCAACCGAGGATCGAATGCCCATTCCACTGCATTAGGGGTTTGTCATCAGACTTCCTGGAAAACAAAAAACATTACAATAACAAGAAGGCAAGACAGCTGTTTATGGCAGCCCGTTTCTTGTCGGTGTAAAGTATTCGTTGAATAATCTGAGCAGTGTAGATGTTAAATTATTTTAAGATTAGCCTGGCTCAATTTACTTCAACGGTTGGGGTTATGGATCTAATTTGTCATTTTCTGTTATTGAATGAGGTTCCTTATCTTTTAAAACCGACCCCTATTTTCCACCAAGATGATAAATTTCAAAATGCGTTCGAATTCAATGACCTATTCACAAGTGGCGATTCAAAGACCGGAATAGCTTGAGAATGAGATGTCGGCATAGTTGGTACTGCTCTTACCCCGTATACTAAGGGTCATTTATTTGATTTCATTGGTGAAACTTCTCGTATTTCCTTTATCCCATCTCTTTTTTATTTTTAAGTTTATATGCTTCATTTATATGTTGAGAGAAAAAGATGGGAATGGCTTGCATATCTGTCCATCATATATATTCCAACTAAGTAGAACATTTTTAGAACTTCGCAAGCGCGCCCCATGAACAGCTTGCATACCCTCCATGAGTATATCTTTTCAAAGATGGTGATGTAAAACTCACTTTTCTATAATTTGTGAGATCGACATCCTATATTCAAATTTTCTCAATATAAAATACGTTAGAAGAGGCTCTCTTGGCTCCGGTCTTGATAGACAGCGTTTTCTTAGATTTTACTAGGTTTTTAGTTGTGTTTTACTACGGGATTATCATTAATATTGGTTATTTAATTTGTCTGATATGTTTACAGTTGAAAATGACATTTCAAATATTACATAATCGGATAATTTGATCGCCATTACTGCTATCCTCATTCTTTTTCGGTGTACATAGGGAGGCATATAAGCTTAGAAATGGTAGAAGGAAGGGGGATAAAAGGGGCACAGGAAGTCTCACAGATGAGATGAAACCCAGGACCCCTAGGTCACTAGATGAGAGCCGTACCAACTATACTAAGCCTTCTTTCTCAACTATCCTCAATTTTCTTAACCAAAAAAATTATTGTTTGTGTGTCTCATATATATGTATATGTTTCATTAACAATCTAGGTAACTAATATATTTCTCCTTTCATAATGTAAGGTAACAGAAACTTTTTCATTGAATGAGCAATCAGTATATACCTTGTGAAGAAATTTATAATAATATAAGAGAAAGCCGATGGAGATATCGAGAGAAGACAAAAGTGGTGGTCATATATGAGATTTATTAGACTGGACAATTTACTTAATTATAGAAAGTAAATGCTTATTTATAGGCAAAATGAATCAACTCATTAAGGAAATGTATTAATAAAAAATATTAAAATAATATTAAGAAAATACAGGTAATTCCTAAAGATATCAACTAACATATCTAACCGGTACAATTTTATTTCCTATTAAATGTAAACAATATCTCTAATACTATACTTCAAGATGAACATGGAGTTATCATTAAATATTCATCTTCCAATTACAAATTAAACTTCATGATTTCTTTAGTTTGATCCGTCAAGTTATTCTCCATCACCGGGCTGTGTGACAATAGATAAAAGCAGTTTCTTTACTCCGGAAGCATAAGACATGAACTATGCACGTCATTTGAGAATACCGACTTCAGTTGATGATGGCAGCAGACTTGTCTCGATCTATTTGCTCTGATACCATGAAGAAATTTATAGTAATATAAGAGAAGGAATGGAGATTTCGAGAGAAGATAAACGTGGTGGTCATAGGTCAAATACTAGATTTATTAGACTGAAAAACTTACTAAATTACAGAAATTAAATATCTACTTATAGGCAAAGGGAATAAACTTATTAACAAAATATATCTGTTCAATATCACTTAATATTAACAATTTTAACCGTAAAAATTTATCAATTCTTTGAACTATTTTAGCAATTTCTAAACTATTTCATGCAATTCTCGGACATCCAAACAATTTTTGCAAAGCTTTTTTTAAAAAATAACAATATTTATTTATTTATAATTATCTCACTTTATTGAATAGTGCATGGTGGTGGATAAATGCATGTGTACTCCTGCCAAAGAGAGATATATGTGTGTGTGTGTGAGAGAAAGACATGTGTCAAGCTCTCCTATTGCTTATCCATTTGTCTGACTTTTGTGAAGTGTATAAAATGTTGTGTCCATTCCATTTCATTCGGTTAAGTCTCAGACTAAGGAAAGGAAGGAGAGAAATTGAGAGAGGGTAGCGAGAGCAATGTTTAGAGAGGAAAATTTTATTTGATCATCTGCTTTTTATTTTGAGCTGAATAAATTGAGTAACCTATCTCTAAATTAGTTCTTTTTTTTTTTTTGATATCGATGGTGTCTGGTGCCGTAGCAACCGACTAATCTACCGGAGGGTGTATTTACAGCCCTGGGCCCCACATTAAACCCAGGATGCCGACCTTCAGGGGGTTTCGAACCCGGGCGCTCTTGGAGTTTACTCAAGAAGCCTGCCACTGGACCGTTGCCTCTGGAGGTTCTCTAAATTAGTTCTTTTATCATATATATTATATGTTTTAGAACTGCATTGTCATGGCCATGTCAATGTTACAAATCATGCCTGTATTTTTAGTACTATGGATACGATTGAGAAGGATGAGATTGATGGAAAGTGGTGAGTCCTGTGGCGTCCTGAGCCAATCGTGAGTCGAACAAGGGAAAGGGCTACTCGGGGCAAAGAGGTCGCTAGTGTGGAGCCGTCACTGTGGTCGGGAATTGGAAGGGGCACATGGGCGATTTGGATTCTGGAAGTCTTAGTATTATTTATTGGATATATATATATATATATATATGGAACCAGTGTAGGATCCGACTAATTTAGAATGTGGTTGTTCACTAGGCTTTAAACTCACCCCATCATTCCTTTCTAGTTGTTTTACAGGATATTTGGAGAGCGGTGGAGGTCTCGAGAAATGGTAGGTTTCGATTTTTTATATCGAATTTTATATGATTTGTGTATATTTGTATCTCAACCATTTGTATTTGTCTAAAATTTTCCTGTTTGACCAAATATTTGTAGTTGAATAATTTGTATTCATTGGATAATTTTTTTCTTGTACCAATTGTTCAACCCGAATTTTCGGGTCATTACATTCTCTTAGCTATAGAACCCATGTTCATGTATTTAAAATCCTCCTACTTCTTGTGACGTTCATAATTTTAATAAAAATCTACTTTATTTACCAAAAGTTTTCATAATTACCAATTCTACTTCATTTTTATTTGATTTGAACTACTTATTTTTATCTACTCTAACATTAAATTTTATTACTTTGATCATTACATTATTTTTTTGGTCATCTTAAATTTTTATATAATGTATAATTAACAATTCCGTGCGTAGCACAGGTCACTCTCTAGTATCTATTTATAGGCAAAGGGAATCAACTTATTAAAGAAATATATCAGCAGAAAGTATAAAAAAAAATCAAGAAAATACTTGTAAATCCTAAAGAGATAAACTAATAGATTTAACTGATACAATTTTATTTCTAAATATTTTATTTCCTATTAAATGCAAATAATATCTCTAATAAAATGCCAGCCTAATAAGTCTCCCCTTTTCCATTGTAATGTGAAATTTCAATTTCGGAACCGCGATAATGAGAACTGCCTTAGCAAAGAATAATATGTATGCCACACAGAAAATCAAGAGAATAGAGAGGGGTAGTGCTTACATATATGACGATACCAACAAAAGAAATTTTATTAATTTTTAGGATTTTAAAGATTTATTTAGATTTTAAATATTCTATAAAATGAAATTAAATGAATTTTAGTAGTTCGTCTCCCTATATAAGAAATGTTATGCAACGAAAGTGTGATACAAGATACCTCCTCCCTGCAATTGGAACTCATGAATTATATATTTACCGTGGCAATACCCCAGAATTGGAGAGTCTTCTGTTTAACGAGTATATCACGGACTAATAGGTTTTTGTTATTTTTAGGATTTTTTTAATAAAACTTAAAAGGAAAGAAAATCCTAAGAATGACTTGATTTAATTGGCTCAAACACCACATAAGTACTGTCACGTAATATATCTGTTATATACAAGAATTTCTCCCAAAATAGTAGTCAAGCAATGAATAATAATTAATAAAGAGCATGAAGAGTTGGTTACACCCTGGCCAGAAGATCATAAGATTTTGTAGTCCGAAATATAATCTTGATGACCGCTTTATAGAATGAATATTATAAGTAAAAACTGATCTATTAATTTCTTTCTTTAGGCCCGAAATTTTACTAGAAAGACCTTACCATAAAAATGAAGTGGAATGAAATTAAAATACAGAAATAATCAACTAAAGGAATTGTTACTGATCGTTGAGGTATGTGGCAGTTTCAGTTTCCTTAAGACTTATTTGTACCCTCTTGTTTGTGCTGAGGAAGTGTGACTTCAGTCTCCCAGGATACAATGAGTGGCTGAGCTCGAGGTTGCAAGAAACTAAAGTCAGAAGGTGAACTGGAACTAAGCTGGAAACTGCTACCGGAAAACTATGCATAATGCAGAGAGGGACAAGAGAGAGCTCGAGAGCTGTGTTGGTGTGTTTGATCCTAAGGATGGATATCCTATTTAAAGTAGGAGGAGGGTTGGTGGCTTAATGGCAAAGAATCGAAAAACTGAATGCATCAAACCGGCCGTAAATGCATCGAACCGGTCATTAAAAGTGCTAAACTAGACATTAATGCCCTTATCTACCTAGAATCCGAAGAGACAAGAATCCTAGGCCGGTTTATTGAAGGAGCAAAGAAATGGCAAAACACAATGCGGGGAAGTTGTCTATTATAGCTAAAGAGGTTATACTCACTATAAACCATTCTTAGCTTATAAACCCTTTTAAATTGTCATTCCTTATCAATGTGGGATTGAATTCCCACAATTACACCATGGGCTCTTGTGGGCTTCCTTGGTCTCTTCATGGGTTTTTCTAAACCCTACCCACATTACATACATTAAGTTAGACCTAGCCACGGGTTGATTTAGGCTCGAAATCGGACCGGTCAAAATCAGATCGAAACCGACCAAGACAGGAACCGGTTTAGAATCGTCTTTGAACCGTAATGCTTAAGGTTCAAGGCCGGTTCCACTGGTCCTAAAAACCGAAATCGACGTTTTTGGTTCCGAACAAGAACCGGAGGGTGGGAAAAGTTAAAAAAGAAAACAAAAAAGGAGAGAATTTTGAATCCCCCAGTCAAACTGTCAGAGTAGGCCTACACCCCACCCTGTCAGCAGCCCACCCCCTAGTGCCCCCTTCCCGCTCCCCCCTCCCTCGTCCGGCCTATTCCCCAACCCCCACAAGCCAAATAGGACTTTTAATATTTTTTTTAACATTTTGATTTTTAATATTTATTATCTAATGTCAAATATAAATAAGTTCGTTATATAAATTACCGTTCAAATCTTGATACATGTAGAGTTAATTATCAATATTTGTAAAGATTTTATATGTGTCAAAAATTTAACTGTGATTTACTTAACCAACTCTTATATAAATCAAATTTTATTTAATTTAAATAGAAATCGAACCAGTTGGTTTGGAACCATGGCTCCGAACTGCCACTAAACTTTCCAAAGGATGGTTTAAGGTCGTTTCCAAGGGGTCACGGAGTCGGAACCGTCCGGTTCTGGAAACATGGCTAGAATTACATGAAGTCCACTGGCTTAAGCCCAATCCGAATTCTTTTAATTTCTCATTCACTGAATATCATTTTTTCCAACAATCTCCCACGTGAATGCAAATTGTTTTGTTTTGACTCTGTGGTGGTTTCTAACAAGTGAATCTTGTATAGGATAGATAGGGGTAACCCTTTCAACCTTCCCTTATAAAGGTACACTTACTTTACTAGTTGTCCAATAGATACGATGTCTTTGAACTATCTAATTTTCTTGTTGTGTAAAGGATCATGTACCTCACATATGAGTCTACAACACTTCTGTTAGTTTTTATGGTTGTGTTTGTTTGGCCGTGAATATCGTCCTGGTTCTGTAAGAGTTTCTAAATCTGGTACCATGGCTAGAACTACATTAAGTCCATTGGCTTAAGCCTAATCCGAATTCCTTTAATTTCACATTCACTCAATACCATTTTTTCCAACAATCTCCCACATGAATGCAAATAGTTTTGTTTTGACTCCGTGGTGGTTTCCAACAAGTGAATCTTGTATAGGATAGGTAGGGGTAACCCTTTGAACCATCCCCTGTAAAGGTACACTCACTTTGCTAGCTGTCTAGTAGATATGATGTCTTTGAACTGTCAAGTTTTCTTGTGTAAATGATCATGTACCTCACATAGGAGTCAACAATACTTTTGTTTAGTTTTCATGGCTATGTTTGTTTGGCCATGACCATCGTCCTGGTTCTGTAAGAGTTTTTAAATAATTAAGCCCTCTATTTTCCATTGAAGCGACCCCACTTCTCTCCCACATAGTTGATTTATAATCTCAAGAGTATTCTATTTACTATTTTATAAATCATTAAAGCATCTAAAATGCTAACCTCAACCTTACAATGCCACTGTTTCTTGTCAAGGAATGGGGGATTGAGGAATAATCCCCCCACAGTGATTTCATCAAGTCTTATAAGTAGGTTGTCCCTTTGAACCTAGATCTTGGGATCTCTAGTCAATAAGTAGGGTTTTCCTTCATAAAACCTTGCATCTCATGGGTTTCAGTCCCATTCTTTTTGACATTTTCTCAACTAGTTCTCTGTTTAACCCTTTAGTTAGCGGATCTGCTAAATTATCCTTTGACTTCACATAGTCAATTGTAATAATTTCAGTTCAGAGTAATTGTTTAATGGTATTATGTCCATGAAGCATATGTCTAGGCTTAACATTATACATTTAACTTTGTGCCCCTGCAATAGCAGAGTGATTGTCACAATAAATACAAATTAGTGGCGCCGAATTTTCCCATTCGGGATATCATCAAGAAAATGGTGTAGCCATTCAGCCTCATCTCCACATTTATGTAAGGCCATAAACTCAAATTCCATTATGGATCAAGTTATCACTGTTTGCTTTGAGGACTTCCATGATACGGCTGCTCCCACTATCGTGAATACGTATCCATTTGTAGACTTCGAGTCTTTGGTATCGGATATCCAGTTCGCATCACTATATCCTTCAAGCATGGCTGGATATCTGGTATAATGCAACCTATAATCCTGAGTATATCTAAGGTACCGTAATACCCTCACCATTGTCTTCCAATTGTCAACACTCGGATTGCTCGTATATCTACTCAACCAACTAACCATATAGGTAATATCTGGTTTAGGACAACTCATTAAATACATCAAGTTACCAATAACTCTTGAGTATTCCACCTGTGAAATACTCTCTCCTCTATTCTTCGATAAATGAAGACTTGCATGTAAAGATGTTCTAGTAACACTATAATCATTCCTGTTAAATTTCTCAAAAATTTTATTCACATAATGGGATTGACCTAAGATAAGTCCTTATGATGTTCTTGTGATTTTAATTCTTAGAATCTTATCAGCAAGGCCCACATCTTTCTTGTCGAATCTTGCGTTCAACATGTTCTTGGTAGATTTAATGATTTTCTCATCACTACCAATAATGAGTATGTCATCTACATATAAGCGTAAATGACGTAACTATTTTCCATCTCTTTTGTGTAAATACATTTATCACACTCATTAATTTTATATCCATTTGTAATCATTGTATTATCAAACTTTTCAGACTATTGCATGGCGCTTGATTTGCTGTACAATGATTTTACCAATTTGCAGATTTTCTTTTCCTTTCCTGGAGACACAAAACCCTTGGGTTGTTCCATCTAGATTTCTTCATTTAGATCTCCATTTAGGAAAGCCATTTTCATATCCATTTGATGTACCTCCAAATTACGTAATGCCGCAATCGCAATTATCATCCTAATAGAGTTTATTTTCGTCACGAGAGAATAAATATCAAAATAATCAAGGCCTTCTTTTTGCTTGTATCCTTTGATAACAAGTCTAGCCTTTATCAGACCTGAAAAATTTTCGACCTGAGGTTAGCCCCAGGGACTGTAGGCACGCACAAGACCTAACTAGGGACTTAAGCTGTGTTTGGGTTTTGGAGTCACCACTATCTGTTTAAGAACTATTCCTAAGGTCGATCAAAAACCTATTTTTTTCTTAAAGGAGCATGATAGTATTCTGCCTAGGTTCTTATTTGTCGATCTTGAACCAAAGTTTGAGCTCGGGGTTCTTGTTATGTTCGAAAGGCTCGCAAGCCAATCGACATGCCCTAGATCAGTACCCATCCCTATATCTAGGTTATTTGTTTGCTTGCACCTTTTAGCTTATCCAATTGTTACCCTGATCGAAGTTCAGATCATAGGTCCAAATATCAAAATCACAAATCAAAGTACATGCCCTAAGCATAATACTATCGAACCTAATCTAAGTGCAGGAAAGTAAAGGGTTCCACTATGTTATGGGATTACATTAAATCATCATCTCTCTCTCTCTACCCACCCCATAGATTTGTGCACTCAAGTAAAATGATTTTACCTAACCTCTGCTTAAATCCTAAGAAGTATAAATTAAATTGCCTGGGAATTAATCTGCATCATTCTCAACAAGAAGCAACAGCAAAATTGACAAGAAAATAAAGCAAAAAGCAGCAGCTCTAATAATGAGGCAACACTTACATTCTCGACATGAAATGACATCAAATTTGACAAGAAAAACAAGTAAATAGCAGCAGCCTTAACAGCAGAGTAATGGCCACTTTCTCAACATGAAACAACATTAAGATTGATAGGGAAATCAAGTGAACAGCAGCAGCCTTAACAACAGATGAATAGCTCATATTCTAGGCTGCAACGACACCAGAATAAAATGAGAGAAAAGGAGTAATGACTAGGTGTAGTGATAGAAGGTGAATAACTCCCATTCACCATAATATCAGCAGTAAAATCATGAGGACAAAGCGAATGATAAGCAGTTGCATTGTCGAAGTGTGCACAACCACTTTTCAATGAAAACAACACTCAAATCAAGAGGAAATATCGATTAGGAAGCTGCTGCATTATCGGACCGTAAACAGCCTCATTTAGGATGAAAATATCAGAAAAAGCAAAGGGAAAACTCCGAGGAAAGAGCTGCTGCAATGACCAGTAAACTAAGGCTCTAATCTCCTCAAGAACTACATTGTAGATTGGAGAAATCATTGAGCTAAAGACCAGCAGCAACTATAGACTTTAATCAGCCTGATTTTCATCATAAATGCCATGAAGATCTAGGAAAAATAACCAACAAAGAGTTATTACAAAATCTAATAAACATGGGCTCTATTCCCCTTGAAAATGCATTGAGAACAAAGGCGAAATCATCAAGTAAGGAACCAACAGAAACTATAGGAAACATTCAGCCCAATCCCACACCAAAAGAGTCATTTAAAAGGAAGAAAGACACAGAATAGGGAGGTGCTGAAATGGTTGATAATAAACGGCCCTATTTCCCTCAAAAATGTATTGAAATAAGGGAACTCATTGACGACAACTTTAGAGATTAATCAGCCTAATTTCTTATCAAAAATGTCATGAAAATAAAAGAAAAAACTCTCGACAAGGGGGCTGCTGCAACAATAGATGAAACATAGTTCTATTTCCCTCAAAAAATGCATTGAAAATAAGGGAAATCACCGAGCAAGAAGTAGCTGCAACTAAAGCCAATAAACAGCCCTTATTTCCCTGTGAAATGTCATTAAAATCATGGGAAGATATGCAGCAAAGAGCAGCAGTAGTAACAGATGTCTAACAGCGTCATCCCTATAGAAAATGTCATCAAGAACATGGAAACACCAAGGAAAAAGAAGCAGCAACTACAAATGATAAACAACCCTGTTCTCCACAGAAAACATTATCGAAATCGAGTGAAAGCATCAATCATGACTGCCAACAAAACCTAACTGCAGCAAGCAGTAACAAGGAACACTCAATGTTTCAATCTAAACAACTATCAATAGCAGTAAATCCCAGGGACAACATCACATCCAACCATTAAATAGCAATACCAAATTTAACAAAACCACTCGGTGGAGACGAAACAACTCATTAATCATGTTAACAACCCGAGCAACATGGATCCATGGCCACATTAACAACTCTATAGTTATTCTTCACACTAGTAACCAATAATTTAGATAAAACACCCATTAAATGATCTAAAGGCAAACCAGAAAATGCCGAGTCCATGTTATGAACAACCAGCAAACTGAATCGGTATGCAGCAGCAAAGCATCCATCCACTTGACAGACCATTTCAATAAAAATGCAAGGGTGAGGAGTTGTAGAATTTACCTGAGTTACCATGGGGTCAAGGTCGGATTGAGTAGTCGGCTGCGAGATGGATGAGCAGGAGGCTTGCTATAGGTCGGAAATGGCTCCTACACAGCTCCAGAAAAATGTACAGGAACAGCTAGAAGGCGGCACATGCTTGGAGGTGACATATGTTGAACTGAAACGATGGATGGAGACTCGAAATAGAGCAGTGTTGCTGGCAGAAGGAAGAGGAGTAGGGGTTCTGGCTGTCGGGGATGGCAATCTAGAGGAAAACATGGTAGGTACACATGCTCGCTAGCAGGGAAGAGGAACTTCAAAACAAGGTAACTATTAAGTTGTGGGCTTGAGGCCCAGAGCCCAGAAGTGTGAAGAGCCCAAGCTGATACACCAAGCCCCATTACCTTGGAAGGGCTGGCCATCAAGTTGGGGGCAGAAGATTCGTCGCCCAGAAATCCATGAGGGAGAGATAATTGAAAGGCAGTTGAAGACCAAAAAAGTTAGGGGCATTTCCAACGACTGCAAGGCATGGAAGTTATATAGAGGCACCGCAGAAGTTGAGGGACCCCATTCCAAATTTTTGCAACATTTGGCACCGTCTGTGGGAAATTGACAAAAAGGTCATCCAATGGTAAGAATACGAAGCACGCGCTTGGGGCCACCAACTGTCCCGAGGCAGCTACCCCCTGAGGCGGCAAAAGACAATAACCTGGTGGCTCAGACAATGGGCAATGAGGGAGATGCCATCTCTCAGTTACCTTTGGACAATCAGGACCAAAGACATCCTGAGCCCCCTGTGGCATCAGATATCCTAGCTTCACTCCCAGAAGAGGCTCGACGAGCGATTGAATGCCTAATCACTGAAAAAGCCCCCTAAATATACGAAGGTTAAAGAAAGAAACCGAACTTAAGTTATGAAAGAGTCCTGAGGAAGAGGATGCAGGCCTTTCCAAGGTGAAAAGGGGTGACGACGTGATGCAATCCCAGGTGAACAAGCTGTGGCGATTGTTGGCCGACGTAGATGAAATCCTACTATCACAGGCGGAGAACCCCCCTTAGCCTGACGCTCCACCAGTGTTTAGACAACAATTTGCGCCAGCTTCTTTCTCCCAGGAAGACATGTAGAAGATGATCCAAAAAACCGAAAGGCCTATGGTTTGCCGTTGAAAGATGAAAAGGCAGCAAACCCTCTAGCAAAATATCCACTCCGCAATTCTTCCTCATAAGTTCATTGTCCCACAAATTCCACCGTACGATGGAAAAAGCCACTCGGTAGATCACATTTGGAAGCATACTTTATCCCTCATAGGGCATGGTGTTTCTGAAGAAGCCCAATGCCTATTATTCCCAGGGACCCTCATAGGCTTCGCAGTAGATTGGTTCCACTTCTTGGAGCCGGGTTCCATAAATCACTTTGATCAACTAAAGGAAAAATTCATTGATCGATTCATAGGGTCAAGGCAAGTAAAGAAAGCTCCCATGGAAATTTTCATTTTGAAGCAGAAGGGCGATGAATCGCTGTAGCAGTGGTATGATCGATTCTTAACCGTCGCCGTCGAAGTTGAGGAACTCACCCAAACTAAGAAAATGGCTGCATTTCAAAGAGGGCTATGCAACGATGAATTGGCAAAAAGCATAATCATTGGTACCCCTTCAACATTCCCAGATTTGGCAACAAGGGTGCAGCGATACATTGCCATTGAAGAATCAAAGTGGGGTAAGTCGAAGGTTGACTCTCAGTCATCCACTATAGTGGACAAGAAGAACGTCAAAGAAGTTCCTAAGTTAAGGAAGGAAAGACGTGATGGTTATACTCCCCTCTTGGTTCCTCGTTCAATCATCCTCACCGAATTGTCGCAGAAAGAAATTCTACAATCGTTGCATCATGAAAGCCAATCATGGGATGGCATACCGACCGTTATTGTAGGTATTACTCCGTAGTCAAGCACGACACAGATGAATACCAAGCTTTAAAAACGAAATTGAAAATTTGGTGCATGCAGGACATCTCGGACACTATGTGAAAGGGGAATGGCGAGCTTGATGCACGAGCACATCTGGCAAATCAAAAGCCCAGCGTATCAATCTCGGAGTTGATCCCGCACCCCTCAAGGCCTAGCTAGCCCCAGGGAGCGAAGAACAAATGGCAAGCATCGACAAAGGAGTGCAACACCCAATCGCGACCGTCGTCAAGCTAGAAACATGGAACCTTGATGCCAAGGAACCACTGAACATGATAAGAACAGATACGATGGATGCGTAGTAAATGTAATTCTCAGAGGACCATCCAAGAGATTGTGTGACACTAAACAAGGACTGTATTTAGTAGCTCAGACGGGCAAAAAATAAAACCGAGACATAACTTTTATACAGGAAGATGCAAATCATCTTCCGAGTGGCCCGCATGATGAGGCCTTGGTTATCTTCACCAACATTCAAGGATACTAGGTACGTAGAATCCTCATCGATAATGGAAGTTCCGCTGATGTCCTTTTTTGGGAAGCCTGTAGAAAAATGAACATCATCACCAAAGACCTACATCCAGTGGATGCTCCCTTCGCTGATTTTGCAGGTTGAATAGTTTACCCCTTGGGAGGCATCCAACTTAGCTTGATGATTGGGACGGAACCACGAACAACTTCGACTTTGGTTGAATTTTTGTTGGTTGATTTGGCCTATCGTACAATGTCATCCTAGGGCACTCTAAACACACTCAAGGTATACCATCCACAAACACCAAAAAATGAAGTTCGAGACTCCCAACGGCATTGGTGAAGTCTTGGTAGATCAGACTATGGCAAAGCAATGCCACAACCTCCACCTAAAGGAGGATAGACCCTCAACACAAGCAATAAGCATTGACTGTGATCTCCGGGAAGAAGGAGCTAGGCCAACTCCATCGATGACCTATGCAGCGGCATCTTGACCTTGAGAAAGGTTGTGAAAGTTGGCATCGACATTGACAACCACCTAATGCATCATCTAGTTGACTCGCTAAGGGAGCATGTTGATATTCTTGCCTGGAAACCCTCAGACATGAAAGGTATAGACCCGGATATAATTTTTCATCACCTTAACATCCTTACAGGGTCGAAGCCAATTGCCCAGCATAGGCATCCTATGGGCGTTGAAAGGAAAGCTGCAGTACATGAAGAACTAGCCAAGCTGCGAGAAGCCAGATTTATCGAGGTGGTCCATTTTCAGACTTGGGTAGCCAATGTTGTTTTGGTCAAGAAATCAAATAGCAAATGGCAGATGTACGTTGACTACACAGATCTCAACAAATTTTGCCCAAAGGACTCTTATCCTTTGCCTTGCATTGATCAACTAGTGGATTCCATGGTAAGAGATGCACTCCTCAGCCTCATGGACGCCTGCTTACGTTACAACCAAATGCTAATGCAGCCAAGTGATAAAGATAAGACCGCTTTCTATGCAAATCATGAAGTATTTTGTTATCATGTCATGCCTTTCAGCCTCAAAAACGCGGGCACCACATATCAATGCTTAGTCAATCTCATTTTCAAAGATCAGCTTTCAGAAACCGTGGAGGCCTATGACGACATGATTGTCAAGTCAACCCAACCAAAGACCATCTTGCAGATGTCCACGAAGCCTTTCAGTTAGCACTGCCATAGCATGTTTCATGCACGTTGTAAGGCTTCGAAATGCCAATCAGCATTCCTTCACCCACTTCTCCTTCTCCAGGTCCTCAGATAATATTAGATGAAGCTAAATCCTCAAAAGTGCACTTTTGGAGTAACTTCTGGGAAATTCCTTGGCTTCATGTTTACGTAGCGAGGCATCGAAGCAAATCCAATCAAGATACAAGCCATCACAGAAATGTCTTCACCTCGCACAATCAAAGAGGTGCAAAGGCTCACAGGCTGCCTGGCCTCCTTGAACCACTTCTTATCTAAAACAACTGCTACTATTCTCATTCATATTCTAATAAAAGTTGCACATGCTTAACTACCTTCTCTACCTAGTAGGCGAGAAATGTTTTCCATTCTTAAAAGCTTTAAAGACAAGCAGCGCTTTTCAATGGACGGAGCAATGCGGGTGTGCCTTCACTGACCTCAAAGCTTACCTACAAGCTCTCCCTTGCCTAGCCACACCAAAAGTGGGGGAGCCACTACTCCTCGACTTAGGCCTCAATGATGAGATGGTGACCTCCGCTCTTGTGCAAGAAGACGCAGCGCTCCAATGACCCATTTGCTATGTTAGCAAGGTTCTCCTTCCAACTGAACAACAGTACCAAATGATTGAACGACTGGCCTTTGCCATGATTGTCACAGTTCGAAAGCTCCGACTGTACTTTCGCGCACATAGAATCATAGTGCTCACTAACTGATAAGGGCTTTGATCAGAAATGGATAGGGGTAGAAAGGTGGAGGATAGGACCAACTAAACTTACTCGATAAGATAAATCACCACAAGTAAGGATAGTCCTTTTGATTTGCCACGCTCAAGGGAATGATAAGAATAAGAGTTTTGCCACTGAACAAAGGAGAATGCTCAAATAAGAAGGAAAAATGCTCAAGGGCAACTTTTCATTGTTTTTTCTATTATTCTGATAGCTCTGATGATACCAAATACATATAGGTCCCTTTCCCAACTACTTAATGATTCACTAGTTTCCATGCATAGGAAATGAAGGAAAGTTGACAATAGCTGGCAACAACTTGCAAAAATTCATCCAAAATATAGGTAAATATTAAAGAGGCACCTAATCTAGACATTCCAAGTGCTAACCACTTAATTCCATGCATTTAAGAATGGTAATGTGGCCCAACCTTGCCGCATCTTCTTTTCCTGCCTTGGAATGCGTGATCGGACCCGAAACATAATCGAACCCGAAACATAATCAAGTTTCTCTAGGACAGCTTCAGGAGGCACACCCTCCCAGTTGAGAAGGATTTGACCTCAAATCTAGATCTTCGCCATCCTCCAAGTATGGAGACAAGTCTCTCATATTGAATGTTGCTGAAACATTATAATCTTCAGGTAATTCAATCTTATAAGCATTATCATTGATCTTCTCCTTAACTCGGAATGGACCTTCAGCCCTAGGCATTAACTTACTTTTTCTCTTAGTTGGGAACCTTTCTTTTCAAAGCTAAATCCAAACAAGATTACCTGGTTTGAAATGAACTTGCTTCTTCCCGTTATTTGCACCCCGAGCATAAGCTGCATTCTTCATCTCAATTTGCTTCTTCACTTGCTCGTGCAAAGCTTTGATCTGCTCAGCTTCCTTCTTTCCATCCAAACACACTTTATCTTTGGATGGCAAAGGTGCTAGATCTAGGGTGTAAGTGGATTAAAGCCATAAACCACTTCAAAAGGCGTCTTCCCAGTAGAGCTATGAACGCTCCCATTATATTCGAACTCAACAAGAGCAAGGCAACTATCCCAACTCTTTAAATTCTTATGTATAGCAGTCCGAAATAAAGAGGAGAGAGTACGGTTTACCACTTCGGTTTGCCCATTAGTTTGAGGATGACAAGCCATGCTAAAGAGTAGCTTACTGCCGAGCTTCGCCCACAAGGTCTTCCAAAAGTAACTTAGAAACTTGGGATCCCGATCTTATACAATACTCATTGGTATGCCATGCATCCTTACCACTTCCTTAAAGAACAGGTCAGCCACATGGGACGCATCATCGAACTTGTGGTACAGAATGAAATAAGCCATCTTAGAGAATCGATCAACCACCACCAGAAGTGAGTCTTTGCCCCTTTGAGTCCTCGATAGGCCTAGCACAAAGTCCATGCACAAATCGACCCATGACTATTCCAGTATAGGCAGTGGCATGTAAAGGCCATGAGGGGCCTCCTTACTTTTTTCCTTCTTGCAAGTGACACATCGTTCAATAATTTGGTGTACATCCCGAATTATCTTTGGCCAATCGAAATGCTCCTTCACTACTTCAAGTGTCTTCTTTTCTCCAAAATGACTAGCCAGCCCACCAACATGGGCCTCCCGTACTAGCAGTTCTCGAATGGACCTGCTTGGAATATAAAGCTTGCCAAACTTACACAAGTACCCATCAAACAAGTAATACCCACTAATAGCTCCTTTCTCACAGGTCAAATAAATTGAAGCAAAGTAAGAATCTTCCACATACTGACTCTTGATCAACTCAAATCCCAGCAACTTCATATTCATAAGTGAAATCAAGGAATACCTTCGAGATAATGCATCAGCCATAGCATTGATGTTTCCTTGCCTGTACTTGATGACATAAGGAAATATCGCCATGTATTCCCCCCACTTGGCATGTCTTCGCTTCAGCTTGTTTTGCCCATTTAGATACTTCAAGGACTCGTGATCAATGTGGATGACAAACTCCTTTGGGAGTAAGTAGTGCTCCCACGTCTCAAGAGCCCGAATCAAGGCATAGAACTCCTTGTCGTACTTTGAGTAGTTCAGTTTTGCACCACTTAACTTTTCACTGAAATAGGCTATTGGACGCTTGTCTTGCATAAAGACAGCCCCAATCCCCAATCCCGATGCATCACAATTAATCTCAAAGGTTTTTAGAAGTCGAGTAAGGTTAATACAGGAGCATAACACAACTTTTCCTTGACGAGCTCAAAGCTATGTTGGACCGCCTCACTCCACTTGAACCCGTTTCCCTTCTTCATGCATTCAGTTAATGGAGCAAGTATAGTGTTGAAGTTCTTCACAAATCTCCTATAAAATGAGGCCAGACCATGAAAACTTCGTACCTCAAATGGCCTTGATCTTTTCTTCATCCACTTTGCTGCCTTACTGAGAAATGACATAGCCAAGGAAAACGATTTGGTCTTGGCAGAATTGGCACTTCTTTATATTGCCAAATAGCTTCTTCCGTCGGAGAACCTCAAATACCCTCCGGAGATGCTGCAAATGTTCCTCGATACTTCTGCTGTGGAACAAAATATTGTCAAAGTACACAACGATAAAGTGACCAATAAAATCCCATAGAATGTGATTGATTAGTCTCATGAAGGTGCTTGGCACACTGGACAGTCCGAATGGCATAACCGTCGATTCATAAAGGCCCTGCTTGGTCTTAAAGGCTATTTTCCACTCATCTCCTTCCTTCATGCGGATTTGGTGATATCCATTTTTCACATCGATCTTCAAAAACATCTTAGAACCATTCAACTTGTCAAGCATGTCATCTAGATGAGGGATGGGATAACGATTCTTTATAGTGATCTTATTGATCGCTCTACTATCAACACACATCCTCATAGTTCCATCCTTCTTGGGCCCTAACGGAGCTGGTATAGAACAAGGGCTCATGGATTCCCTTACATAGCCTTTCTCGAGCAATTCATTCACTTGTCGTTGTAACTCTTTAGCCTCCTCAAGATTACATCGATATGCTGGCCGGTTAGGTAGAGTAGCACCAAGAATGAGATCAATTCGATACTCAATTCCCCTAATTGGAGGTAATGCCTCTGGCAACTCTTTAGGAAATACATCCACAAACTCCCTCAATAGAGCCATGAATTGAGGAGGAAAAGGGATGTCTTCTTCGAGTGTTGCTTCTTTCATGAACAAAATGAGAACCAAGTTGAAATTCATCAAAATCCATTGAACCTCTCCCAACGTTAGCATCAAATTCTCCTTCTTTGAGACTTTTGAACTTACATTCTGGTCCCTTCGCACTTTTTCTGGACTGAGTGGTGCTAGGACAATATTTTTCCCTCCTTGTTGAATGAATACGTGTTCTTGTATCCATCATGCAAGGCCCTCCGATCGTACTGCCATGGCCTTCCCAAAAGGAGGTGACTTGCAATCATAGGAACCACATTACAAATCACTTCTTCTTTATATGTTTTCCCAATTGAGAATGGAATACATACTTGTCGGGTGACGTGCACCTCACCTTGATCATTCAGCCATCTCAGCTTGTAAGGACAAGGGTGCTTCGTTGTAGTCAGATTCAACTTCTCCACCAAGGTAGTAGAAGCAACACTGGTGCAACTCCCACTGTCAATAATAACTCCACACACCTTGTTGAGAATGTGCACCTAGTTTTGAAAAGATTCTCTATCTCTCACTGTTCTTCTCCCACATTTACCTCAGAACTCAAGATTCGCTGAATCATGAGCATTTCGCCTTCATCAGCGAACTCTACATTCTCTTCATTAGTGACTCCAGAATCTTCTTCAATCTCCTCTTCATCTTCACTTTCGACCTGGTGAGTGCTCTGGATGGTCATCACCTATCGATTGGGACATTGAGATGCAATGTGTCCAAATCCAAGACATTTGAAGCACTTAATGTCTCGACTCCGAACAAGGGGTTGCTATTCAGTCTTCTTGTCTTTCCCTTTTGTCAACTCTACCTGGGGTTTATGAGAATCCCCAACTTCCTTCTGCGATGTGCTCAACTTCAAGTAAGACCCTTGAGTTGCAGAACTCGCAGCCTTTGATTTCGAGCCTAACACCCATGCTGCAACGGTTCTACCTCATCCACGCTATTTCTACACCTTACTAGCTAGCTTTACAACATCTTCCAGAAACATATAGGGTTGTAGTTTGACAATATCTGCAATTTCCTTGTTCAAGCCACCAAGGAAACGAGCAATGGTTTGCTTCTACGGTTCCTCGAGCTCACATCCCATGGATGTGTCTCAAACTCCATGACATAATCTTCCACAAACATATCACCCTATCGCAAACTTTGTAACCTGAGAAACAACTCTTGCTTATAGTAATCAGGTACGAACCTTCTATGTATGATGCGCTTCATCTCCCGCCAACTCTGAATCTCATTTTCTCGCTCTCTCCTTCGTTGTGCCTTCAAGTTTTCTCACCACATATTAGCATAACCAATGAACTCGAGGGCAGCAAGCCTACATTTCTAGGCTTCAGAGTATTCTTAGTATTCGAACAGTTTATCGACACATTGTACCCATTCAAGGTACTCTTCATGGGAACTGGTGCCCTTGAACTTCGGAATTTTCAGCTTAAGGTTGTTTCCAACCCCCCTTTGCTGTCTCTACGGGACCGGCAACTCTGCTTCTCTAGGATAATCATCTTCTTTGGCAACTTCATCTTCTGCTTCCACCTAGGAACACGAGCTGCATGTCGTGTAGGTAGTTAGGGTAAGGCTAGCTTTTCGAGTGCCTAGGTCACTCGATCGAGTCGAGCTAGAAGTTCTTCTTCCCTCCGTTGGAAGTCGAGGAGCTGGGCTTGCTCAAAGGTAAGCCCTCTGGGAACTTGGCCGGGGTTGTCTTCAGACATTCTGGGAATAGGTCGATGCAACTCTCGTGTTTACTGTCCCTCACGTGTTTCACTCGGTCACTCTATTGTGAAGGAAGAACCTTCGCTTTGATACCAAATGATAAGGGCTTTTGATTAGAAATGGATAGGGGTAGAAAGGTGGAGGATAGGACCAACTAAACTTACTCGATAAGATAAATCGCCACAAGCAAGGATAGTCATTTTGATTCGCCACGCTCAAGGAAGAACGATAAGAATCGAGATTTCGCCACTGAACAAAGGAGAATGCTCAAATAAGAAGGAAAAATGCTCAAGGGCAACTTTTCATTATTTTTCTATTATTCTGATAGCTCTAATGATGCCAAATACATATAGGTCCCTTTCCCAACTACTTAATGATCCACTAGTTTCCATGCATAGGAAATGAAGGAAAGTTGACAATGGTGGGCAACAACTTGCAAAAATTCATCCAAAATATAGGAAATGAAGGAAAGTTGACAATAGCGGACAACAACTTGCAAAAATTCATCCAAAATATAGGTAAGTATTAAATAGGCACCTAATCTGGATATTCCAAGTGCTAACCACTTAATTCCATGCATTTAAGAATGGTAATGTGGCCCAACCTTGCCGCATCTTATTTTCCTGCCTTGGAACGCGTGATCGGACCCGAAACATAATCAAGTTTCTCTGGGACAGCTTCATGAGGCACATCACTAACCATCCTCTGAAGCAGGTTGCAACGCGATTCCAAGCCTCCCGCAATGCGCTCTCTGCCCTTTGGTACATCTTAATAAACTGGGTCACTATTTCCACAGGTGCTCCAATGCCACGAAGCATCTGGTAGACTGGTTAAATGGGCCATAGAACTCAGTGAGTTCAATATTTGCTATTAGCCGCGCAAAGCAATGAAAGCTCAGGCCTTAGCCGACTTCATCACGGAGAACACAGCTTCTCCGAACATGGATCCAATAAACAAGGAAGATACCCCCCCAGATGACAGCTTTGGATGGACAGGTCTTCCACACATGGCGCTGCTGGAGCAGGATGTGTCATCCTACCCACTGGAGGAGACCCGACCACTTATAGTTTGGTACTTTCTTTTCTAGCTACGAATAATCAAGTTGAATACGAAGCACTCATTTTAGGATTTCTCATTACCAAAGGTGCCGGGGCAAAATCAATTGACATATTTTGCAGCTCGTAGCTGGTTGTCAAGCAAGTCAACGGGGAATATGCCATCAATGAGGAGTGCCTAAAACTCTATGCAAACAAAGTGAAAGAACTCCTCAATGACCTCCAGGCTAATTTTATGAAAGTACCCCAAAGCGAGAACCGATATGTTGACATGCTCAACAAGCGCACCACAACACTAACACCACAAGGAATACACAATCATGAGCAGCTACGAGTTTTTGAGGCATATGTCCCTATCCCTATACTGGCACTTAACAACGACAAAGCCACATGGATGACGCCCATCCTGCAATACCTAGTCTCTAGAAAGTTGCCTGCTGACACCGTTGCCACTCAACAAATTATTAATCACTCAACACGATACATTGTCTTGGATGGCACGTTGTACTAACAAGGGGTCTTCACACCCTTCTTCGTTGTGTCGACCAAGCCATAGCTTCATAATATTATGGGAAATACATGCAGGAATTGCCGAAGCACATCAAGGAGCAAAGACTGTGGCCAAAAAAGTAATTCATCAAGGATACTATTGGCCCACTATCTGTTAGGACAAGACTGACTTAGTCCGTAAATGTCGCCCCTACCTAGAATTTGCCACGAGCCCATACTGCCCAGCTAGCACCCTCATCGTAGTGAACAGTCCTTGGCCTTTCTAGTAGTGGGGCATTGATATTCTAGGGCCTCTACTTGTTGCTGCCACCCTAGAAGAAATTCATCTTCGTCGCTATCAACTATTTCTCTAAGTGGGTCGAAGTAGAGGCAATGGCAACTATCATTGACCATGCTACCCAGGAGTTCGTTCGGCATTCCATCATCTACCGGTTCAGTATTCCTCAGGTAATCATTTCTAACAATGGCACATAATTTACATGGAAAGCTTTCAATGAATTCTGCGATGCCTCGCATATCGACCACCGCTTCACTTATGTCACTCATCCGCAAACGAACAGCCAGGTTGAAGCAATGAACAAAGTCCTCCTTCATAGGCTTCGGACCCGCGTCATTGCTTTGGGTAGCAACTGGCTAGACAAACTAGACAACGTATTGTGGTTCTTCGGCACAACACCATGGGAAGCAACTGGCGAAACTCCATACACCTTGGTTTATGGGATGGAGGTGGTCCTACCAATCGACCTTCCCACCTTCCGTAGGAATGTGGAGCCTACAAATAATGATGAAGTAAGGGCACTTGAACTCGACCTCCTCGAAGAGCGACGCTTGCAAGCCCAGCACACTATGACCAAAGCCAAATTGTCTATCGCTCGCTTCTACAATAGACAGGGTCAAATGCAAGCATTTCTCTATAGGGGACCGCGTCTTGTGACACCATCAGTTCACCGGGCAAACCAGACATCACAAGCTGACACCGAAATGGGAAGGACCATACAAAGTAATTGCTGAACTGCACCCTAACACATATGTTCTACGAAATCCAAATAGTGCAGTGCTGCCTGGAACCTTCAACAGCGAAGTTCTAAGAAGTTCTACTATTAGCAAATATCTCTTAATTTCCCTGTGGACTGCACATGTTCTACCTGTCATTCTACCTAACTCTCATATGTTAGTACTACCCCCCGTTATTTCCTCTATGCTACTTTATGACTAATGGCTTATAGGAAGATGTCTTACATGATTCTCTCCGTTGGTATACTTTTTCAATCAATACTCCATGGAGATCTAAACACGTCTGATAGTGGCATCCCTCACCAGGCTGAGACGTATCCTCATAGGCATCTCCCATGATGATATACCTCGATACTCGAGCGTTTAATTTTCATCAGCTTGGTGGCGGCATCCTACACATATCAGACGCATCCCCACCTAGCATGCCCCTCGATGGTGACAACCCTCTTGTTATATAGACGCATCCTTGCAGGGATATTCTCATGAACGGATGCTCCCATAACCACCGTGCTACCACCTACTACGCCTCCCACAACTAGGATACACTGCCCCTATCCAGTGAGTTGGGAAGCACTCGCTCGGCTCCTCCTTCCCTCCCTAATCCGAGAGAGTGGGGGAACACACTCGCTATAACTATCAGAAATGAAAGTGAAATTAACGCAATTTGGGATATGAAGCAGCATGCACGTCCAGGCTAAAGGTCCACTATCCGATTGCAACAATAAACCACTACTTCAAACGCCACCATCTTACATGAGGCCTACCATTCAAAATGTCACCATCTTACTATTCGCTATTAGCCCGCAAGAGGACGGATCACAAGTAGTAAACCCGGCGAGTGGGTATCGTTCCCACGAAGATCAAAGCCTATCGAGTACGAATTTAGAACACAAAGTATCAAGCCAAACCAGATAATAGTTGAGAGAATGCAGAAATAGCTAGAAGCAGAAGTAAAAGCAAACAATCTAAAGAAAATAGAAATAGTTTTATACGAACTTGACAAGAAAACAATTCTAGGGATTCAGTTTCACTTAGGTCTATTTCATTAATCGGATCAAGTCAAGCGTTCTTTTCTCCTATCCACGGGTTCGAAAGTCACCTAATCCGACTCTCGTCGCAACTAGGATGTATCCCTAGGATGATTCTAACCCACTCTATCTCTAGGTAGTTAGAATTAAGGGACCAAATGTCATATTCATAACCGTATCAGGATACCTAGGGTGATGGCTACCTCTTGGGCCTTCTCACACGTCTCTTCTAACTCTTAGAATGACTAATCTACCTCTCGGTATGATTATTCCTAGGCTATGTTTACTTAGGCTACAGAATTCTCACTCTCGTGTTTCCTCACCGTCCCTTAGATCGATTTATCGAGTTGGCCAGACATCAATAAACACATGAAATACAGTACACATGAGGGAAATAGAACACCTTCGTAGATCTAGAAAATAGAAGTTCAATACATTGATGAAATAAACACTAAGATCCACTTACTACCCTAGACAGTAAAACTAGCCAGACATGGTTATATTCAATACATGTTCATCGGAACTGAAAGTTAGAAACCAAAATAAAGAGAAAGGAGCTAAAGGTAGAAGAGGTATCAAACAGCGATTATGAGCTTAATTCCTTAGCTCTTCTACCCACGGCTCGTGTTCTAACGCCCTGGGTTCGTAACCTTAATCCGCCAAAAGTCTTGTCCAGGTTTGCTTTGTTATGCAAAGCTACCTCTATCTTCTTCTTTGTTTGTGGGTGTGCCCCTCTATTTATAAGGTATTTCTACCTCCTCTAAACTTGTTGTGGTCAGTGTGGGATAAGAAATCCCAGGTCCCACCATTTTGACTCAGTTCACGCGGTGCAGCACTGTTCATACCGCGGTGCACTGAGATTGTTCTGCGCAGTTTACTCCGTTTGGTCATAACTTCATCATTTTAGCTCCAAATCATGCACGGTTTGATGCACTGGATTCTGACTTGATGAGCTTTCTGTTGATATCTTATTTGGCATGTTTTCTGTTGAGGAAGCCCTGCAAATACCCAGATAAACTTAGAGGATGGATAAAGAGTACAGATAATTATATTTCATAAAAAAATAACACAAATAGCAAGTGGGATGCATGTTCTTAGCTCCCATTTAAGGTCTGAAAGTGTACTTCAAATATAACATCTATGGTATTATCACTTACATGAGGCCTACCTTTCAAAGTCCAATAGCATGATAAAAAAATTTTTCAAAGTCAAATAGTACGTTAGCAAATGATCAACCTAGCTGTGGAACTATTAAATATCAAGACATCTCTGCAGTCAAAATTCAAGGCGATACTACTTGGTCACAACTTGAGAGCTCGCCTCTTCTATAGTTGGCACAGTAGCGACATCACTAGTAGTGGAGAGAGGACCTAGAGCACCAGTAGGAATTGAGGCAAATTCTACTGACTCCCAAAGGCTTAGCAGCTCCAGGCTTTCAAGCTGCTCTACTGGAAACCCAGGAGACACCTTTTGAATTTCAGCCCGGGCCTTCGATAGAATAGTAACCATCATATCCTGGCCTTGAGCAGTGATGCATTGTTGGAATTGCTCTGATAACTTGAAGTCAGCCACAGCTTTGCCCTCGCTTCCACAAAGGCAGCGTCAGCTTCTTGCTTCTTCTTGAATTGTTCCTCCCTAGCCTCAGCAACTATTTCACCTAATTGTTGCTCCCAGTTCACCTTCGACTTCAGCAGCTCCTCCTCAACAACCACAAGTCGAGTCTTTAAAACATTGACCTCCATCCTCTTCACCTATAGTTGTAGGCCCAAGACCCTACTATCCTCCAAACATGTATCCAATTTTAGCTTCCATAATTTCTCCTTTTCTCTGGCCTCTACTAGCTGCGCTCTCAAGAGGGCAACCTTGCCGCCTTCAAAAGACCACACCTTGATTATTTCATAGAATGATAGAAACTCTTGAAAAAAAAAAAAGCAGACACAGAGATTTAGGTAGGCAAGTAATCAGCATTGGTAAAGTGTCACCCAATGCCCTCAAATTATTACCGAAGCAAGGTTCCGCAGACACGCATCAGCAAGCGGTTGACACGATTCTCCATCAAAATGCCCTACTAAGAGAGTCCTAACTAGTTCCATGAGCTTTTGTAGGATAGCAAGGTCAGAAAAGTTGTGTTGTACAATCCTAGCAGTACTACCAGTTATGTCCATGGTCTCATGCACACATTTGTTTGCCGCCTTCACTTTGAACTCCATAGCTTGGTTCATAGAATTCAAAATTCCCTTTCCTTTATTGCTCTTCCTAGCCCTATGCAGCGCCTCTAAAAATCTACTATGGGTCCCTTCCTCTCCAAAAGTCCACTTCAGTAGGACCAACAGAGGGTTGGGATCGAAGCTGTGATTGTAGCCTACTTAGTGAAGACCCAGACGAAGCAGGCCCCAAAGCTGTCTTTCTTTTCTTCTCAAGTCTCGACCCGGGAGGTCCTTTTGCGTCACTTCCCTGTCCACCAGTCGACGGGGAAATGTCAACAACCTTGTTTGCCGAGCTCTCAGCAACTTTGTGTTTGTGATGGATCTCTTCAAGCATCGCTTGCAAGTTGCGAAACATCAGGGCAATGCTCGCGTTCATGATACGAGGAGAAGATTAAGCCTAGCAAGATAGGAAGGGATGGAGGCATTGAGGGGAGCTCAAGATAGGATAGTATCGGGGGCTCGGGTCTAAGCTGCGGGAGGAAAGGCCCTACTTTGGAGGTCTAATCGCACAGGTCTAGAGATGGAGGTGGCTCCGTTGTCCTCCTCCTTTGGAGAAAACCCCTTCGTTGCGGAGGCTTTTCTTTTTCCCTTTAGGAATCCCCCCTCTCCCCTGCTGGCTGTTGATTGCCCCCTTTTCAAAATCCTAACATTTCTCTTTTATTAATTTCTTATCTAGCCTCTTCTTTTCTTTTTCTCACTTTTACATTTTCCTAGTAAAATCTATCCAATTATGAGCTCATGAATGAAAAATCTCATGAAAAGGACTAGAAATTTGTAAGATTTAATTTTTTGAACCCGATCAACCATCATTAATCGATTATGACCACTAGGGTCCAAATTTTAAATTTTTTGTGCCAACTTTCTGCTTTTCGATGTAGCGTTTGATTTTTTTCCTCTAATTCTCAGTGAGGCCAAATATGATTTTATTTAATTTGGACCTCATGATAAACAACTATGAATTTTTAAATAAAACTTACCAAAATAAATTATTTGAAAATCTTAGTCAATCTCACTTAAAAAATCATATCTTCTTCACTGAATCAAATCTTATGGCCTATGATATGTCAAGTCGAAGATAATTCAATGTGCTTAATGATGACTCTAAATTTGCCCTATGTAAATCTAATTAGCTTCTTGATTTTACTCTCAAACATCATATTAGGTCTAGTACGGATACATGTTTGCTCAATTTTTCGATATCATGGTTTAGGTACCTTTTGAGCCAAAATAAGGTGTCGACAGTCTTATATTTGTCTATGGAGCCATCTACTCTCATCTTCCTTTTAAAGATCCATTTAAATCCTAAAGATTTACAGTCAGGAGGAAGATCAACTAACTCCAACGTATAATTATGTAAAATAGAATCAATTTCACTATTTATTGCCTCCTTCCAAAGAGGTCTCTCTGAAGAAGTCATAGTTTATTCATACCTCTATGGTTCGTTTTCTAATAGATATGTTTAAAATCATCTTCGAATGATTTTTCTACTCTAACCCTTTTGCTTCATCTAGGCTCAAATTCATTATCAAAACCATGATTTGATTCATGATTTTTGTCATCCATAGCTTCAACGGTTTGTTTCGATGAACTAGATCTTTTGTTGGATCTATACGGAAATACATCTTCAAAAAATGATAAATTTCTCAATTTCATTATCGTATTCTTGTGTACATCATGAGTCTTTGATTCATACACAAGGAATCGATATGGATTATTGTTACGTGCATAGCTTATGAAACCACAGTCCACTATTTTAGGACCTTTCTCTACCTTTTCGGTGCTAATATTGCTGATATTGCTAATATTGCAAGACACCCCCACACTCATAAGTATTTGTAGGTTGGTCCCCTACCATGTCATAGTTCACATGGCATCTTTTCCTCTTTCTTTCAAGGTATCTTATTTAAAAGGTAATTACTTGTCAAAATGGCTTCCCCCACAAGTTTTGGGGTAACCATGAACTCGAAGCATCGCATTCATCATTCTTTTAGTATGCAATTTTTTCATTTAGTAACACTGTTTGACTGAGATGAGTAAGGCGCAATTACTTCATGGACTATCCCGTGTTATGCACAAAAGTCACCAGATGGTGCTTCATATTCACCGCCTCTATAATTTCTTAGTCCTATAATTCTCTTATTGAATTGATTCTCAACTTAAATTTTTTAGAGAATACATTTTCCTAAGGTTTCATCTTTGCTCTTAAGCAAATACACATAGCAGTACTTTGTGCTATTGTCGATGAAAGTAATAGAATATTAATTACCACCTCTTGTTCATACAGACTTTAAGTCACAATCATCACTATGAATTAGGTCAAATGGTTCGGTATTTCTTTCACCGGTTTGAAATGATAACCTCGTTAATTTTGCTTCTACACAAACCTTGTATTTGTGTTTAGAATCAATTTGGAATGTCGGTATGTGTTCCTTGTTAATTAGTTTCCGAATTGAATCAAAATTAACATGTCCTAGTCTACCATGCCATAAAGAGAAAGACAATCAAATAATAAGAAGAGGCATTATCTTTATTAATGATAGTCAATACATTGAGCTTAAAAGGCCCATTACATTCACACCCCTTGCCTATGTACATACTGGACTTTGAGATAATAACTTTATCTGACTCAAAAATCATACGAAACCCATGTTTGTTCAGCAGATACCAGAAACCAGATTCTTTCGAATCTTTGGGACGTACAACATGTTGTTAAGAGTCAGCATCTTTCTCATAGGTAATTTTCAGGACCACTTTGCCTTTACATTCAACCTCAAATGAGGCCGAGTTCCCCATATATAATTTCTCTCCACCGATAGGCTTAAAGGTTGTGAAGAGATCTACGTTGGAACAGATGTGCCTGGTAGCTCCGGTGTCAATCTACCACTCCTTTGGATTTGACCCCACCAAGTTTGCTTTGGAAATCACAGTTGAAAGATAGATGTCAGAGACGTCTTGGGCTATGGCATCAACCACGCTGGCCTGGGGCTTCTTCTTCTTTGGAAGCCGGCAATCAAAAGACCTGTGGCCTTTCTTGCCACAGTTGAAGCATATCCCTTGGAATTTTGGCTTGGAAACTCCCACTTTGGGCCCAGTCCTTGGTTTGTTCTTCTCGAGCTTTTGCCCATGCTCCACAACATTGGCTTTGGCAGCACCTACAATAAGAATGTTCTTCTAGGACCCCATGTTCTCTTTTTCAATACGAAGTCTAACAATGAGGTCCTCCAGTGACATTTCCTTTTGCTTGTGCTTTCGATAGTTCTTGAAGTCCATCCATTCTGGTGGTAGCTTCTCGATTATTGCAACCACCTGAAAGGTTTCGCTTGTACTCTAGATAGTTCTTAAAGTCCATCCATTCTAGTGGCAACTTCTCGATTATTGCAACCACCTGAACGGTTTCACTTAGAACCATTTCTTCAGCATGATTCTCGTGCAAGATTAACTGAATCTCTTGCACTTGACCGATCATCGTTTTGGAATCTACCATTTTATGGTCGAGGAACTGTCCGACGACAAATTTCTTTGTGCCAGCATCCTCTATCCTATATTTGCGTTCTACCCCACAGTGTCTTATTCACTGTCTTCAGTATACAATACACATTGTATAGCGAATCGTGCAGTCCATTCAAAAAGTAATTTCTGCACCGAAAGTCAAAGTAGTTCTAGGCATCAACAGCTTGAGCAGCCTGGACATCTGATTGTCTCTTAGGAAGCTTGGGAGCCTCCTCAGCCAAGAACCGAGTAAGGTTCAAGGTGTTCAAGTAGAAGAGCATTTTCTACTGCCACCTTTTGAAGTTCAACCCATTGAACTTCTTAAGTTTGCCACACAAAGACCACAGTATGCACAGAGCCGATAGGTACGGTGCCTGTGCCTCCCAAAGGCATGGCTAGGATAGATCCCAAGCCCGGTGTGGCTGGGGTGCCAGAGCCCCTAGCCATAGTGGCAGCATCATTAGTAGGAACAACAACTTGATTGCTATCAGTAGTCATCTGAGATGAAAAATAAACCAAATAAGTCTTAAGTTTGTAGTATAATAACATAATCTCAATGGCCGCTTTACAAAATAAATATTATAAGTAGAAAATAATTTATCAATTTCTTTCTTTAGGCACAAAATCATGCTAGAAGGACCTTACCATAAAAATGAAGTGGAATGAAATTAAAATGCATAAATAATCAACTAAAGGAAATTGTTACTGATCTTCAAGGCCTGTGGAAGTCACAGTTTCCTTAAGATTCATTTGTCCCCTCTTATTCATGCCGAAGAAGTGTGGACTTTAGTCTGACAGGATACGACTGGCTAAGTTAGAGGTTGCATGAAACCCGAAGCTAGAAGGCGAACTGGAACCGAAGTTGGAAACCACTAGAAAACTATGCAGAATGTAGAGAGGGAGAAGAGAGAGCTCGAGAGCTATGTTGGTGTGTTTGATCCTATGGATGAATGTCCTATTTATAGTGTAAGAGGAGGACTAGTGGCTTAATGGCAAAGAACCCAAAAATTGAATGCCTGAGCCCGCTGTAAATGCATCCAACCGTTCATTTAAAGGGCTAAACCGGACATTAATGCCCTTAACCGCCTAGAATCTGAAGAGACAAGAATCCTAGGGCGGCTTATTGAAGGAGGAAAAAAAATTACTGGAAAGGGCAAAACGCAGAGGAAAAGTCATCTATTATAGCTAAAGAGATTACTCATCATAAAATCACACTCAACTTATAAACTCTTTTAAGCTACTATCCCTTATCAATATGGGATTGAATTCCCACAATTACACCGTGGGCTCTTGTAGGCTTCCTTGATCTCTTCATGGGTTTTTTTAAACCCAATCCATATTACACACATTAGGTCCACTGGCTTAAGCCCAATCCAAAGTCCTTCAATTTCTCATTCACTCAATGCCATTTTTTCCAACAGATTTAACTTCCATCAAAATGGAGATAGTGATACCTAACTCATTTCTTCTCGATCGATTGATACCTACCCGCCAACTACTACTATAGGAGAAACTGAAATCTCTCCCAAACGCTGGTCGTGCAGCATTATTAATTTATTTTTGTTTAATATACATTATTGTTTTATCCCCTAATTTATAAATAAAAAGAAAAGTTTCTACAAGGCAGAAAAAAATATATTCTCCCAAAAGAAATACGAACAATGTCAACAAAACTATCGTAGACACCACGATTTTGACTTCTTTTTATATAATGATCGATCGGTGTGACACGAATTCCCGATGGTCGTATCCCACAGGTTACATAAGTAACAACAATAGTGAAAAACTTCAAGGTACATCGCAATGCGATGCCATTATGATGTATTACGAAAAAAGTCTTCCAACTGCACAAGAAAGTTCAGTATGTAACGAGCACATCACGTGGTAGTACTGATGTGGTGTCACAAGCCAATTAAATCAAGTCATTTTTATAGTTATTTATTTTCCTTTAAGAGTTTATTTTTTCTTTTTAAGTTTTATTATAAATATCCTAAAAATAACTAAATAGTATTAGTTTCTGACACCATATCAATATTGTTATGCGATGTACCCGTTACACACAACACTCGCTCCAACAACACACATTGGAAAGAATAGTCATTAGACTGGAAGAACACACAAACACAGGAACCAGACTGAAAAATTTTGTCGACTGGTTCTCCCTAACATTATGGAGAACATTGGAAGATGGATCAGTAGGACAATCATCTGATCCCAAATCCATTCAGGTTGCCCTCTGATATCTCCTAAAGAGCCGATCAGCATGATTCTTGTGTATTGTCTCGTTGCTCTTTGGTGATTTCTACACCAGTTTCCATGTTTCAGTATGAGTGTTGTTGTCTTGCATGCCTGCGTGGTGTGCCAGCCTATGTGCACGGACACGTAACTTTTCTTTATTTAATGACTGTTTTGCGATGTTGACAACTTCTTGGAGGATGAATCAACGCTCCTGACCCACATTGTCCAATCCTCACATTGATTTCAAATCTAATGGGTCTATGGTAAATTTTAGGTGTTCTAAGGGACCTAATTTAGTCCGTTAATAATTATTTGATAAGTTAGTAAAAGTATTATATATAATATTATCCTTAAAAAATATTATTAATATGTAGAAAAATAGTATGTAATACATTCTATTAATGAATCAAATAACTATTGGTCCAGCTCAACAATAATGAGACAAAATCGGGTCATGAAAGTCACTCTTGGTTTACGGAACATTGGCTTGCTCAAATATTTGCTTGAAAAATACAAGAAGCTCGAATTTTGCACTCGAAGTGCATTTCATCTTCTTCCCTATTTTTCACTTTTAGTAACACAAAAAAAAAAAAAGTCTTGCTAAGTCTAATTTAAACGAAAAATTAGTCTGTTATGGCTCCTAATTAACTAAGATAATGGTTTTTTTTGGGCCAAAAAGTCATTTTATTTATTTCAAGACATATCTCGTACAATAATATCAATATTTCTTACCCCATAATCCTCCCTTAGTGAAAATTCCCGCAAAGTACACAGAAACCTCTCATCACTCAGATCTCTCCCTTCTTTGCTCGCTCGCACTAAGAGGTCTACACACTTGTTTACTTTCCTGTTAATCAAACTAAGCTTTATACTCTCCAAGTGATGATTTGCATGTCTGATTCTGCAGAGAATAGGCCGAAGCTGCCATGGAGGATCCCCATGGGGTCCATTTCCATTACAATTCTCGCCCATCCCTTAGAGACAGCCCACCCCATACCTTGTAGAAGAGTAGAAGCCTCAGCTTCAACAGCAAACCGATAGATAAGTCTCCTACCCTTAACTGGCAATAGTTGCCCTGAGTGATTTCTGGCAATATCACCCAGACCCGCAACCACCATTTCTTGTTAAAAACTCCATCACTATAAATCTTGACAAAACCCACACCTGGCCTCTTCCACACCTCTGGAGGAACTATCCCTGCACCTTCTCTTTTGGAGGGAATGGAGATCCTGTCCAACATCGCCCTTCCTTCCTTATACTCAGTTAAAGCACACCTTAACCGCTGTACAATATTGTGAATCTGAGGAAGATCCTTCCTTTGTGGGGCTTCATTCCTCCCTTTCTAGATAAGCCAGTAGGTAAAAACTACCGTTATCATCACTTCTTCTCTAGTAAGACCACTGTTACCCATCTGACCCATCAAAGCACTAATCCACCTGTCAACCGAACCAACACATAGATCTCTGGCTCTAAGTTGTAAAACCTCAAACCGGATCCCTCTTGTCCACTCACAGTTGAATAGGAGATGTTCAATGGTTTTCCTCTTCTCCACCAAACTCACACACAACATCTATACAAGCATGTATTTCGTGCGAGTTTCTTTTAGTTGCCACAGCACTAGACGCTGCTCTTCACATGAAATTTCGTATTTTCTGGGGGCAGTTAATATTCCATATACCTGTCCTGATAGCCTTAGGTATTTGGTGTGATGAGGATGCAAGCTGGGGTACATAATGCTTCTTATTTCTAATGAAGGCATATACAGATCTTGTAGTGACTCTTCCAGTTTTCTCACAATTCCTCCTCTGGAATTTTCCCCCATCGAGCGTCCATCTTCCACACTCCCCTCTCTATCGATTAAGTTGCATACTCTCATATTCTAATCAACAAAACTTCTCTCCACTGCATGCAAATGATGATCCACCAATGACTCTAACCAAGGATCTCCCCATACCTTTATACGCCCCCCATCACCCACTTGTCAAAGGAGTCCTTGCTTTAAAAGATCTTTCCCTTGTACAATGCTTCCCAAGAGCCACGAAGCTCTAGACGCTTTCTGATCATCCATAAAGTCACTCCTTGGAAAGTATAATCCTTTCAAAGCCTTTGCACATAAAGGATGGGGCTTTTGGTATATTCTCCATGCGCTTTTGGCTAGAAGGGCTAGACTAAAGTCACATAAGTCCTTAAACCCCATTCCTCCACATTCTTTAAACACTGTTAGTTTCCTCCAACATAACCAAAGAATCTTCCTCTCATCCTCTCTCTGCCCCACCAAAATTTCGCCCCCAAACTATTAATCTCCTCACACCAACCCTTAGGAAATCTGAGGCAGCTCATTGTGGTATAGCACAAATTACTGCTTTGATCAGAATGTCCTTCCCGCTTGAGAAAGAAGGTTTTGCTTCCAACCAGACAAAGTCGCATGATCTTTTCTTTCAACTCTTGAAGAACCATTGCTTTTGCCCTTCCCCAAACAATCGGCATACCCAAATATTTTCCTTCGGCTCTGCTCAAATCTATCTCTAGAATTTGTGCAGCTTCGTCACGAGATGTCCTGTGAGCACTCGTACTGAAGATCAAGGATGACTTTAGAAAATTAACACTCTAACTTAAAGCCTTACAATAAGGATCCAATATCTCCTTTATTCTCTAAGCATTTACCTTCGTTGCTTCCATGAAAATGAGGGTGTCATTCGCAAAGAATAGATGAGAAAGTACTGGACATGATCTATTCAACTTTAACCCCATGAATTCTTTGCTCCCTACTACCGAATTGAACATGCTTGATAGAACATCTGCAATCAAGATGAAGAGATTAACCTTGCTGTATGCCTCTGCCAGGGTGAAATTTCTCAGACTTTTTCCCATTCATGCTCAGTCTATATGAGACAAAAGTCACACATTCCATTACCCACTTCACCCTTTTTCACTCCAAACCCCATCCTTACTAGCAGCTTCTCTAGAAACTCCCAACTTACCCTATTATAGGCCTTCTGCATGTCAATCTTAAGAGCACAATATTTTTTTTTCTTTCTTCCTCCTTTTCAAGTAATGAAAAACCTCGTGAGCTAC
Organism: Lagerstroemia speciosa; assembly: GCA_037672795.1. NCBI lineage: Eukaryota > Viridiplantae > Streptophyta > Magnoliopsida > Myrtales > Lythraceae > Lagerstroemia > Lagerstroemia speciosa. The sequence goes on along the minus strand of CM075287.1, from coordinate 8,014,712 downwards.
CATTGTGTTGTCTTGAATATGTCTCCCTGAAATAAAAGCACTTTGTTAGGGGAAATTATGTCAGATAACAGAGGCTTAAGCCTATTGACTAGGTGTTTAGACACAATTTTATATGTAAAATTGCACAAGCTAATTGGGTGAAACAATGAGGGATCCTCAGGCCCAAGGACCTTCAGAATCAGTACAATACCCATAGAATCTAAAGCTTCAGGCATAGGTAGAGAAAAAATTTTAATAGCAGAAGTTAGATCAGCCCTAACAGTGTTCCAAAAAGCATGAAAAAACAGTCCATTATAACCATCTGGTCTCAGTGCCTTATGTGCTCCAAGTTGAAAGGTTGTTTGTTTTATTTAATCAGTCGTTATTTCTACTTCCAGTGTTTTCCCTCATCCTCTCCTCTACAACACTCTTCACACTCACCAAGAACTCCTCTACCCCCATTAACTTGCGCTTTTTGAAATATTGAACTATAAAAGCTTTAAAGACTTCCAAAAACCTGCTCCCCTCATCTACCCATCTGCCCTCCAGGTTCTTTATTTTGATCACTTTATTTCTTGCTCATCTCTACAGGGTCACTTAGTGAAAGAAACACGTATTCCCATCTCCCCAATTTAACCATTTAATCCTTGAGTGTTGATGCTAGATCAATTCTTCCTTTCTCGATATGCATTAATCTCTTGTAAGATTAGTTGCCTTTGACTTTGAGCCTCCCACTTATTGGACCCATCATATAGATCTTCTAACAGTTTCTTGAGCTCCTCAATTCTTTTACAAGCATTAAGGAAAGCTCCTTTACTCCATTGAGTCAAACTCCTACTGCACTGCCCCAGTTTTCTTTGAAACTCTCCAAAATTCATATTGACATTACCAAGCCAACCATCCTCCATCATCCATCTCTTCTCAAAACGAAACCTCTTTATACGCCTAGAATGCTTCCAATGGGAATTGACCAGGATTGGGACATGGTCAAAGCCAATAGGAGCTTCATGAATAATTTGTATTATGGGAAATAAATCTCTCCATAGTTCTGAACAGAATGCTCTATCCAATCTTTCACTCACCAATCCACTTCCTTCTCTATTATTAGACCAGGTAAACATACAACCATTATATCCACAATCCACAAGTTTTGTATCAAATACCATCTCCTGAAGACAACTAATGCTTCTTGCATCCTTGAGACTTCCACCATATTTCTCATCTTAACTCAACATATCCCCCACACATTGTCTGACATGGAAATTTTCCCACTTGATTTTAGCCCCAGGGACTATAGACGCACATGAGGCCTAGCTGGGTCTTTGATCTATTCAGGTTTTTGGAGTCACCACTAATCGTCTAAGGACTAATCGTAAAGTCAATCAGAAACCTATTATTTACCTAAAGGATCATGATACTACCACCTAATTCCTTATTTGCCGGTCTTGAACCAAAGTTTGGATTCAAGGGTCTTGTTACACTCAAGATGCTCACAAGCCAAATGACACGCCCGAGATCGGTACCCATCCTTATGTTTAAGTTATTTGTTTACTTGCACATTTTAGCTTACCCAATTGTTTCTCTAATCAATGTTCAAATCGTAGCCCAAAATAAAAATCGATAGTCAAGGGATGTACTCTAACATACCACTACCTGTCCTAATCTAAGAGCAGGAAAGTAAAAGGGTTCCACTATGATTTGATTACAAGGATTCATCACCTGTCTCTCACACTTCCCTCTCGTACCATAGCGATCAACAAGCATAAGGCTCAATATTAAGAGCTAGAGAGTAGCTAGTGACGAACCTCAAAGTAATCATCAAAAAATGCATGTGCGTACGGCGACCTTAAACCTGATGGACGAAGCTAATGGACAAGAAGCAGCATACAACAAACAACTGTGAAGATACAGCAACAAGTGACAATTTTAAGCACCAAAATTAAGAGCATGGAAAGAACATAAATAAGCCCCAAATAAGTATGATAATGCAATAGCGAATGACAACCCTAAACTCGAGATTTAGAACTAGAAATGACATGAAACACAGACCAAATAACCTTGATAATGTGGCAGGGAGGGACAATGTTAAAAGCCATCAAAATACTGCAGAAATCAAGAGAAATCATGGATGAAATTTGTGGTAAACCAGCTACCATTTTTTATTTTTCAACAATCACAGACCTTTGTAATTCAAGTGCCCATATCTTAAGTGCCACAGATACGACTCATCGTCCTTTATACACTTAAATGCTAAATTCTCATTCAATGCTATGCTTAGAAGAAAAACTCTATTCAAACTCATTTTGATTGTGGCTATCTTCATATTATTCTTCTTATCAGTAATGATGCAGTAACCATTATCAAAATTGAGCTTGTATCCTTTGTGCACTAACTGACCAACACTTAATAAATTTATTGCTAAACCAGCCACAAAGAAAACATTCTCAACAACTTTAGAATTACTTGCCTTGGTTTTAACAGCTACTGATCCTTTTCCAGCTATATTATGTTGCTTTCCATCCCCAAGCTTGAGCCACTGTTTATGCGCCAAATATTTTTTTAATCTTGCTGAGCATTGAGACAGCTATAGAACATATTTCCAACATCATCATTTCCTTCTATATAATTAGCTTCATGATTCCTTTGCTTCTCTTTTTACCAACAATCTCTTTCTAAATGAGTTGGATTCTTGCGTCTCTTGCACTTGAATCGACAATCATTTGGTTGATGTCCTTGTCTTTTGCAAACTCTGCATGTTGAATCTTGATAATTGTTGAAATTTTTCCATGGAGGATTGGTTCTTCTTCCACGTTCTCTATTTTGATTTCCTCTACCTTGTGAGGTGTACCTTTGTGTTGAGCTGCTGCCTTCTTTGCGAGCGTCTCTATCATTATCTTTACATTTTTGCTTGCTAATATGCGTATTTGATTGAAAGGCTTGCTCAAAACTTTGGGTTGAGAATTTGCTTATTCTCTTCTTGCTTGCCTCGAGAGAACTCATCAACTCATCCATGGAGAGTATTGACAAATCTTTTGATACCTCGATGGCGGCGACCACATGCTTGAATCTGGCTGGCAAGCTCCTTAGAAATTTTTGAACAATCTTCTTGTACTTGATGGTATCTCCATAACTTCGAATTTGATTAACTATTACAGAAACTCTGGAGGAAAATTCTTGAATATCTTCATTTTCCTTCATTGCCAAGTTATCAAAATCTCTCCATAAATTTTGTAACTTGATGGAGATAACTGCTTCATAGCCTCCAAACTCAATATCTCCCATGCATTTTTTGATGTAATTGCACCCATAATTCGAGGAAGGATAGATTTGCTTACCTCTGATGAATGAAAGACAATACTTTTGAATCTTTCATTCTATTTTCTTTATATTGCTTTTGTTGTTATGGTATTGCTATTTCCTTCGGGCTCGCATTTGTTATTTGGTATCCATTCTCCACAATATCCCAAAGGTCTTGGGAGATGAATAACCTCTTCATTAGAATGCTCCACATTTCGCATTTCTCCCCAATGAAGATCGGAATGCCTTGTTGGGTGTAATTGAAGGCCATATCGTTGCTTGACAAGACCATCGTTGTTGGAACTTAATTGACAGGGGAACTGGCTCTGAGACCAAGATGTTGGAATTTCATGGGTGCTCACTAGAAATTAGTGGTGTGATTTAATGAGAATATGGAGGTAATACGATGTGAAATGAGTTTTATATTACTAATATGAAAAGTACATATACACACCACTCAAAGAAAATGCTTCTCTCAATCTCTCTTGCTCATCTCTCATTTGCACATACCCTCCATGCACATTTGTATGCTTTTTCTCCAATCTAATACATTACCATACATGGGTGGCTGCCCATGTACGGTAATGCATGGCGGTGGAATCAACCGACTTTCTTTTCTTCTTTTTTTTTTTGTTTTTGTAAAATCTCTAACATTATCTCTATCTTATCTTGATATATTAGAATTCAAATTCAATTTGAATTCTCTATGATCTTCTAGAATTACTTCTCTATGAAGTAATTATGAAGAGTTCAATTTGAATTTCTCCTCTTGAGTGGGATGAATAGTTCACCATGAGATAAATTACAAATTACTTTTTCAACAGAGCGCCACTCGCACCATCAGTTGTTAAAAATATCCACCACCTGCAAAGTCCTAAAACTCTAACTCTATCGAAAAACTGAAAGTCTGAATGACAATTTCAGTGAAGCAAAGATAGGAACAGTTTTGTTTGATCTAAATGGTCTCCACACTGCCGACCAAACAACCAGATCAAACACCTATGAAGCAAAAGAACTCACTAAATACAATGTGGGAACTGGCAGCTGATGTGTCATACCTTTCCTGCAAGAGCGACAAAACGCAGGTGCAATGAGAAGAAGTAGTATCTCGTTTGATTATAAATCCTCCACTGCCAGAACAGGCATCGACTCGAACACGCCGAACAATTGTAAATCACAAACCAATAGCAGCACTGATGGCTAACAACAGCTATTTCACGAAATCAAGGGCGTTAACACCTCAAGAACAAACAAAAGGGAATTGTAGGTGCCAACTTCGAGTAAGAATCACACCGCTAAACCGAAACCTGGAGGATCAGCTCATCTAGCAATGGAAATCACCAAATCAATCACCTCCGGGCGTGAACAAGTAGTTTCAAGAAACTGTTAGAGATAGAACTTCAGGGGGCAGCCAAGCAACTGACTAGTAGATTCTCACGAGGGAGAGAGGAATTTCTCTCTCTAGAAGACCAGAGAGAGGATATCATATTTGTTTTCTTACTAAGATAACGGTATTAGAACACTTTTTTTCCCTTATGCGACGGGGGATATCCAATGGCTTGAGTAGGGATAGGCAAAATAGAGAAATTGAGAGTCACGGAAAAGAATGGAATGAAAAGCTTCATGAGCGAAAGACGAGTGTGAGCATAGTAAACACTAGTAAATATTTAACATGCAATACAAAATAAGTTCGATCTTGACACATAAAATTAACTATAAAAAATTATAAATATTTTACACTAGTTAAAATATAAGAGAGATTTATATAACGAACTAGTTTCTTATTACATGCTAAATGTCTTCTTCAACACCTATCTACTGGGATAACCATTTTTCTGAGTTTGGATCCATGACAGGATTGAAGGACAAGTGCACTTATTATGGAGTGACAAAATCGATATGTTGGGAATCGGACACAATCCTAAAAATCCTAGCACGGTCTGTGTATATAAATATATATGTATATATATGCATATCTACAGCTTAGGAGTATTTATGGATATAAGATAAATCTGAAATTGGTGAGAGCTCATTCTATTGAGTAAATTCTACATGGATATCAATGAAATTATGATAGGTTTCGGTTATGATGCACAAGGTACAATGAGACAAAATTAGAACTAGTTATAAAACTGATTTGTGCAGTTAATTTACTTGTTTGAATTTTAATTCTCGAGATGTTTATGATAATGTATTTCTAACTCAGGAAATTTTCATAGTTTATAATATTTATGTGTATATGAAAGGCTTTTCATATTCAAAATATCATTATAACTTAGAAATCGGTAATAAAAAAAATAAAAATGATATAAATATACTTAAAACTATATTATCTTTGATTATGATAAAAGAGTAAGAATCATGTAAATCCTTTAAATGCATTACTTTATAACAAATATCAAAGTAAAATGTGTCGTTGAGGTAAATGATAATATATTTCAATATGCTACCTAGAATATATAATATTTTACATGTTCCTGGTATGGTTCGATTCAAGATTCAATAGGATACATAGGATTTGGACTCAAGATTTAGGAATCGATTCTGTACAGGATAGGATTTGAGTACCATAAAAATATAAATATAGTGTATTCAAATATGATGATCCAAGCAGAGCTGTTTTGTGGAGTCCTTTATATATCTCGCTCAGCCTATTTAAGAATCCAAACGATTCATTCCTATATTTGCGAGAGAGCAATTGTCTTTTCCCATTACATCTTGTTCCTTTTTTTATCAGTCCATTCTTTCTTTTTCCTTTACCGAAGTAAGTAGTCTAATCGAGAATGGGTATTGCTTTAGAAGAAATATGGGCGAACCAGTTGGCTAGACGCCCAGCCTCTATTCTAGCCATCGGAACTGCCAGTCCAGATAGCTATTTTCATCAAGCTGATTTCCCGGATTACTACTTTCGTGCCACAAGAGCGAGCACATGACCAAACGCAAGAAGAAGTTTGTTCGCATTTATGAGTTAATATCATGATTTAATAACATGCGCATGGACATGAATGCGCAATCGGCTCTTCTCCTTATTGTTTGTAATGGCTCATTTCCTTGCACTCCAGGTGAGAGGACAATGATAAAGAAACGGTACATGATCTTCACAGAAGATTATCTAAAGGAGAACCCCATCTGCTCCTATGGCGTTCCGTCTTTGAATGTCAGACAATATACGCTAATGGAGTATATACCAAAGCTAGCAACAAAAGAAGCATTGAGGGCCATCGAAGAGTGGGGCCAACCCAAACCGAAGATCACCCACCTCGTTGTCTGCACCACGATTGCTGCAGAAATGCCTGGGGTGGACATTAAGCTCATTAAGCTTTTGGGGCTCAATCCATCTATCAAAAGGATCATGCTATATCACCAGGGTTAGTTCCCAATCTTAGTCGAAAGGCTAACTAAGAACCTTTTATATATGCACTTTTACTATGTATAACATATAACTCGTCCTCTATTGTTTTTGATATCGTCAAGAATTGCTTATTCTTTTTAGTTTATCCTATCCTAATTATTGAATAATACTAGTGCCTGCTGATACCAGCTGCTTTGCTGGTGGAACGGTTCTTCGGATAGCTAAAGATCTAGCAGAGAACAATGCCAACGCTCTGAGTTCTTATGGTTTGTGCTGAGAGCATAGTTGGATTCTTTCGAGGGCCATCACTGGACAATCTAGCTTCTCTTGTGGGGCAGGGGATCTTCGGGGATGGTGCATGTTCATTGACAGCTGGTGCTGATCCAGAAGAACTGGTCGAACGAGCCGTATTCCAGATTATGTTCACCTCGGAGACCATCGTACCTGACTCAAGGAGCAGCGTCTCAGGCCAGTTACGAGATATTGGTCTCACTTTCAACTTGTCGGACGAGGTTCCCTCCTCGATTGCTGACAACATTGAAAAGTGTTTGGTCGTGACATTCGGTCCATTTGGCATCTTGGACTGGAACTCCATATTTTGGGTGCCTCATCTAGGAGGCCTGAAAATCTTCGACCAAATCGAATCAAAGCTAGGTTTGAATAAAGACAAGTTCAGCGCTACCAAGTACATGTTGCAGGTGTTGGACGCCGAAAGTTCCGACTTGAGAAAAATAATATGGATTAGACACGCACAGGGCTTAACTTGGGACTTGAATCGGGGTTGGATTGGAGTTGCCACAAAACCATTTATTAAGGCCATTTAGGCACCTAAGTCACTAAGTGATCATGATACTATCCACCTAGATTTTTTGTCGGTCTTGAAATCGATATTTGAGTTCGGAGGTCCTGCTACGTATCTTGAAACTCAAGAGCCAAAAGTACGCCCAAACTTGGTACCCGTCCCCAAGTCTAGGTCATTTGTTTTCTTGCACATTTTAATTTAGCCGATTGTTTCCCTTATCGAAGTTCGAACCGATGGTCCATAGAGAAATTTGATAATTCGTACTATGACCCTAGCATGCCACTAACCGTCCTAATCTAAGTGCAGAAAATAATGGATTTCACTATTATCGGGATTACATACATCCATCGTCATCTCTCTCGCACCCACCCAATTACATTGATGTACTTGATACATTAACTTTTCCCAATCTCACATGTAATCAAAGCAATACACATCAATGAAAATGCCACAACAATAATTGCATCGATCAAATTGAGCAAGATAGATTCATTCGAATTGAAAATAATTTTTTTTGGGGTTCTTTTACTTAAAATAAGAACAAGAAATATTGGGAAATGATATAAAAATTGAGTTAAATCATTTAGGACTCTAAAAATCCAAAAAAAAAAAAAAATTCTACCCTTGAAAGATTTAAAAGATACTCCCCAAAACTGACTCGTCTCGCTTCAAAATACCCGAATTTCACCCGAAATGTTTCAAAATTTTTAAGTATTAAACCCTAAGTCTTGGTAGACACTTAAGCCCACTTTAAAGAACACAAAAATATGGGGGACTGATCTGGAAAATTCGGGTAAGGTGATGAACTGAATTTGATAGTGCAATAAAAATGCCGAATAGATCCAAAATGATATGAAATTTTGAAGAATCGACCCTAAACCTTAACAACACCTAAGAACACCCCTAAACACACAAAATGACATCAAAAACAGAGTTAAAGAATTTGGAATAGAACTGCACTGGTTTAAAAAAAATGACGAAAGGCCTTGAATCGATCCGAAATTTTTAAAAATGAACTCCTAAATTCTAAAAATACCTAAGACTATCCTAAAACACACAAAAACATCAGAAAAGAGGCCAAAAAATTCAAGGCATAACCGGATTCATTTTAAAAAAAATAAGAAAAGGCCCCGAATCGATCCAAAATGATTCGAAGTTTTTGAAGATAGATCTCTAGACTTCTAGGAAACATTTAAACCATTTAAAATGGATATTGACATCTCGAGCTGATCTAAAGATTTGGAAAATTATGTCGGACTAAACTAAAATAAATTTCAAAACCCAGCTTTGAGGTCCATTCATCATCACGATTTTTGCACAATCCATTTCTTAGTCATTCCCCGATTTTTCTTATATAAAAAAATATTTTTTATTTTTTGATTTTATTTTTTTTTTATTTTTCATTTATTATTTTTATATTTTCTAAAAAGATAAGCAATATATATTCATTCTAAAAATCCTAACTAACAAGTTTCTATTTTTTCAAGGATCCTTTTCCATATTTTGCATGAAAACATGAATCCTAATTTTTTATTTTCTCTTTTTTTATTTTCTATTTTTCGTAAAACATTTATTTTGAAAAGGAGAAAAGAAAAGAAAAGAAAAGAAAAGAAAAGAAACTATTTACAAGGACAAGGCCAAAATCCCAATCAAGAAGTTATACCTATAACCAATTATGATGACAATGTCGAGGAATGAACGAGACTTCAACTTGGCTTGATGTCGGATCCAGGCATCTTCGAGATTTGAGGAGGACTCGTCAATTCACACGGACTCGGACTCGATATCAATGATTAGCACGGGCTTTGCTCGAATCGCGAAGAAATCCAAATCGATGTCGGAGTCAGGCTCGGATCGGCGGTGGACTCGAAGACAATCGAATTTGGAACGGGATGAGAGTTCTTGAATTTTTTTTGCTCAACACATAAGCCTAATAGTGGATATTCAAGAGTTCAATGTGTATTTGATGTATTCAAGATGTCTTGTCCTTTTGAAATGAGTGGCACGTGTATTTATAGAGGAAATGCTATGGGGGCTGAATTATAACACACTAGAAACTTCAGGGGCTGAAATGGAGAACAAAGCAAAACAAATAAAACAAAATAGAATAAAAATGAAAAAGAAAAATAGAAAACAGAGAATAGGACAGATGAAGAACAGAGGTGAAGAAGAAGACAGTGAAGGAGATGGAGGCCGAGAAGTCAACGGAGGCTGTCGGGATGGGCAAGGTGACTAACAGGTGAAGTACGGCCGGTCAGAAAGCCAGTGCCGTGCATGGCAGCCGGCCCACTGAATCTCGAGGGAGCGGTCGGGGTGGGGGGGGGTGTGAAAACGATCGGGGAGGCTCAGGAAGGCCAGCAAGGGCGGCTCGTTAATGGCTGACACAGGCGGATGTCAGAGGAGGCATGCATGGTGCCAGAACAGACGATTTTGGTGCCGAAAGGTAGAGAGAGAAAGAGAGAAAGTGACCGAGAAGGGGAACAAAATGTGGTTTGACCAGGTCAAAATCGGGTGTCTACAGCAGCCCCTCTTTAGGTCGATGCTCATAGAGTGACAGTCCCAAAGACTAATGGAAACCGATTTTGACGCAATGCACCATCATCCTTGAAGTATGAGCTTTCTTGTAGATTGATGAACCAAGGGCTCTTGAATTTCAGTGCAATTTGAACCAGTTTGCTCACACCATGTGATCCTTGCATTATGCTTCGGTTTAGGCAAGCAATTGAAAAAAAATCAATTAGCAAGACATGCACAATAATTCATGTGCTTTCAAAATGAGAAGGATTTCGTGGAACGTTCCCATTGTATTAGGTTTTACATAATATTTCCCCTAAAGAGAAGATGGATTTACAAGACGTTCTTACTGTCGTCAGTTTTATAGAACGTCTAAACCAAGAGAAGCCAGATTTCTAAGACACTCCCACTATAATAAGTTTTACAGAATGTCTCCACTGAAGAGAAGACGGATTTACAAGACACTCCCATTGCGTTTAGTTTTACAGAATGTCTAAACCGAGGAAGACAGATTTGCAAGACACTCCCACTGTAATCAATTTTACAAAATGTCTTTATTGAAGGAAAACAAATTTACAAGACGTTCTTACTGTGTTCAATTTTACAGAACATCTAAACCGAAGCAAGGCAGATTTACAAGACACTCCCACTATAATTAGTTTTACAGAATGTCTTCACTGAAGGAAAATGGATTTGCAAGACGCTCCCACTGTGTTCAGTTTTACAGAATGTCTAAACCAAGAAAGATAGATTTACAAGACACTCCCGCTGTAATTAGTTTTACAGAATGTCTTTACTGAAGGAAAACATATTTGCAAGACGTTCCCACTGTGTTCAGTTTTACAGAACATCTAAACAAAGGAAGACAGATTTATAAGACACTCCTACTGCAATCAGTTTTACAAAATATCTCCACTAAAGGAAACGAATTTACAAGACATTCCCACTATGTTCAATTTTACAGAACGTCTAAACCAAGGAAAGATTTTTCTCAACTAATCATCCAATGATCAAACAAATGATGAAGAATCTTGATCCTGATCACGATGTGGTAGCCGTGCTTGAAATTTGTGTTCTCCGTGCTCCTCGTTGTCAAGACATCCAATTCTGGGTATGTCTTTGAGAACCTCCTATACTAGCCCCTGATGCTTTCCTAAAACTCCAAATCTATAGGATAGAAGGTGAACGTAGCCATTGGACACAACCCTTGTTACCCGTTCGCCTCGCCATGCCACACGGGGATTACTCCTCAGAAAACGTCTCCAAGGGCCTATGATCCGACAAACTGCAAGGAAGAGATACTAACCAAGCTTTTCATTAGCTCACTTGCGACCTCTCATAACTCAGATGAGTAAAAGAGTTCGTGAATAGATATAAGGGATATATATATAGCTTGTAGCAGATTTAGGAATTGACTGAGGTCCCTTGGACATCCAAGATTTCAAGAAAGTGTTTTTATGAGGTATGAGACAAAAAGAGAATTCAAATGGGCTTTTGAGATTGCCCCAAATTTCAAAGGATATGTGTAACTCAATTCTTTTCCAAGGAACCCTCCTTTCGAGACCATGTAGGCCTTTAACAGATCCTCGAATTATGCCCTTAGACTTCCTTTGGTATGGCATGGTGCAGCTATTATGTCTCACTTGTCCTTGGGACGTCTTGTTTGTCGCAGTGGTTTAGGCCCTAACTTTTGCCTAGAATGGGCAAAATACCACATCCTAGCGGGCATGTTTTATTTCTTTTCTCTCAATAGCTCTCCTTTTGCTAAGGCTGCTTGTTCAAATTTAACCACACCACTCAAGTTCCCTAACTTTTTCCTAGGCCACCCTTTCAGGTTTTCGACCTAGCTCACTCTCCTTTTGCCACGATCGCCTTTTTGGGTTTTCAATCGCACCACTATTTCCTTATTTTTGCCTAGGCCGCCCTTTCAGGGTTTCAACCTAGCGGGAGCTCCTTTTTTGTCTTTTCTCTCACTCTCCCATAGGATCGTGAGTCACACGTGGTCTTTATCAAGAATCCCTTTCTCTTTGCTTCTTTTTCTCTTTTTAGGGTGCATTGTGGATGGTGTCTAAAAGCGCATGCTTATTAAGCATAATATTTCTGTATAGAAACATCATTAATAGGGCTCGAGAGCTCGTCCCCATCCATATCATAAAATCAAGGCACCTCCTAAGAAAACTTTCTTGACTATGTAAGGTCCCTCATACTTGGGAGTGAACTTCCCACCTAAGTTCGGAGTTATGTGCAATATCTTCCGGAGTACCAAATCTCCTTATTCAAGCACATGCAGGTGCACCCCTTATTGAATGCCCGAGCAATGCATCTTTGATAGCATTGGCCATGGCACAGTGCAATTAGCCTCTTTTCATCGATGAAGTTCAACTGCTCGTATAGTAATCTAGCCCATTCCATTTCTTCAAGTTCTGATTCTGTAAGGACTCTCATCAATGGAATCTCAACCTCTACTGACAAAACTGCTTTGGTCCCATACGTGAGCGAGTAGCGAGTTGCCCATGTCGATGTGCGGATAGATATCTGTAGCCATGAGAGCCCAAGGGAGCATGTCATGCCAATCCTTGTTAGTCACCATCATCTTTTTGATGATTTTCTTTAAATTCTTATTTGCGGCCTTGACTACACCATTGATCTGAGGTCGATAAGGCGAAGAATTGTAGTGCTTGATCTTGAAATGCTTGCAAAGTTCATCGATCGCCTTGTTATTGAAGTTCTTTGCATTATCTATGATGATGGTCTCAGGAACACCATAACGAGCCACTATGTTGTGCTTGAGGAATTGAACTACCACCTTAGCAGTCACTGAGGCATAAGAGTCGGCTTCAACCCATTTTGTGAAGTAGTTGATGGCCACCAGCATGAAGACATGTCCATTAGATGCCTTGGGTGAGATAGGGCCAATTACATCCATTCCCCACATGGAGAAAGGCCATGGTGAGGACATCGGGTGCAGTTCACTTGGAGGGCATTAATCTGTTTGCATAGATTTGACAATGGTGGCAGTGTCGAACGTGCTTGATGCAATCTGTCTCCATGGTTGACCAGAAATAACCCATTCTCATGATCTTTCTTGCCAACATGTGCCCACTCATGTGAGGCCCACAACTCCCTTCATGGACTTCACTCATCAAGTGCTCAGCCTTCTTAGAATTCTGACAGCGTAGTAGAGTGGTATTGAATGAGCGAAGATAAAGCATGTTTCCACTCAAGAAGTAATGGCAGGCAAGCTGCTGAATAGCCTTCCTGTCACTCTTATCTGCGCCATCTGGGAACTGACCGAATTTAAGGTACCTCTTAGTGTCCGTGAACCAAGGGGCTTCCTCTCCTTATTCGATCATGCAACAATGTGCGGGAAGATCATTGACTTTGATCTCGAGAGGGTCGATCAGGTTATCACCAAAATACACACCATTGAAGCGAGTGTTGCTAAAGTATCGGCGAATTGGTTCTTGGTTCGTGGAGTATAGGAGAAATTAATCTGATCTAACTCTTTTGAGATCTTTTCCAGGTATTGGTGATATGGGAGCAACTTCTCACCCTTCGTCTTCCACTGTCCCACTGTTTGGAAGATGATAAGCATTGAGTCACGAACACTTCAAGCTCACGAATTTCCATATCTATTGCCGCTCGTAAGCCCAAGATGCATGTCTCATATTCCGCCACATTATTCGTGCAAGGAAATGTTACTTTGGCAGCTACTATAAATATGCTGACCTCGTGGAGAAATCAACACTGCTCCTATCACATATCCCATTGAGTTGACTACCCCATCAAAATACATCTTCCATACTTGTATTTGTTTTGGCTCTTCCTCCACCGCCAAGATCCCATCATCTGGGAGTTCATCCCTAAGTGGCTCATCATCCTCAATTGAAAATTCGGCAAGGTGGTTTGCCAAGGTTTGCACTTTCATTGATACCCTAGGCACATACTAGATATCATATTCGGCCAGCTGAACTTGCCACTTTGACAAATTCTGAGTTGACACAGGCTTCCCTAGTGGGTATTGAAGTGGATCTGTCATGGATATTAGGTGTACGGTGTAGTACAATGTATATTAATGTAAACGTTGGACTACCCATGTAAGCGCATAACACAATCTTTCTACTTCTGGGTATCGTGCTTCTTCTTCAGTGAACTTCTTATTCAGGTAATAGATAGCATGCTCCTTGTGTCCCGTTTCATCAATCGGTCCCAGCGTTAAGCCTAAGGATTCTCATAGAACAGTTAAATACATGATGAATGGCAACCTAGAGTTGTTGGGACTAGTATCGGAGGGCTAGCCAAGTAAGCTTTTGTTGTGCCAAAGGCCCACTGGCAATCATCGTCCCAATCCATCATGGCATTCTTTCGTATTAATCGAAAAAGAGGTTGACACTTATTGGAGAGATTGGCGATGAAACGGGCTATATAATTCAATCTCGATAGTCCACAAAAACTCGCACTCTTCCATCCTTCTCCATGACGGAAACTATATTGGCCACCCACTCTGAGTAGTTCCATACCTCCAAGAAGACATCGTTAATCTGTTTCACGATCTCCTCCTTTATTTTTAGAATCAAATCTTTCTTCTGCCTGCGTAAATGCTACCTTACAAGAGGGAATTTACTGGTGTCAACCGGTAAAAAGTGTTGCACTATCTCAGGATCAAGTCCAAGCATGTTAGCATAGGACCACTCAAATACTTCCTGAAATTCCTTCAACAAATTGATCATTCGAGCACGTTGAATTTCATCCAAGCCAACCCTGATTTTAAGCATTCGTGGCTCCTCTTCTGTGCCAATATTGATCATGTCAATAGCTTCGGCAGTCATAGGCTTGTTTTCTTCAAATCGCTCCCAGCTTTCCACCATCTCTTTAGGGGTTTCATCCTTATACAACTCTTCTCCGTAAAGTATTAGGTCAGAGTCATCAAGAACTTCTTGAAAAAGGACTGAGTTATCGCATCTTTTGTCATTTAGGTACCTAGAAAAGAAATGTGGGAATTATTTGAGATTAACAAATAGAAGGAATTTCAAACTGAACTAGGAGAAGATTAGACCGAAGTATGTGATATTTCATAAAGGGATTTCTTTAGAAAGGTAAGCCATGGGAATATCCCTTCATCTATCACGGGCTCATGGCAAACCACGGCAGGCAACATCATTTTCCAAACTTTCTTACTCATCAAGAGGCACTAGTGGAAGCATGGGAACTGCAGTCCAGTTGGGTAGCTCCTCATTTCCTACAAGCAGGTGGATCAGGGGCTCCTGAGACGTCTCCTCCATAATAGCCTCGACATAGGGTGCAATGTCAGTCGTCCTAGAAGGTGCAGCGAAGACCTCCTCCACATTCTCTCCAATGATGAGAAGTGGCTTTTAGAATAGGTCAGGGCTAGTCGGTATCATGGTGTCTTCGAATGGGCTACCAATAATATTCAGACAGGCAAGCTCCCAAAGCTCCCTCTTGGCACGTATGCTCATGAACTCGTGCTTCAAGGTGTGAAAGCCTAGGCCATGCTTCTTCTTGTTTCCTTCCAACATGCGGGGAGTGCGGATTCCCTGTCCATGAGCTCCCAATCCAGAACTAGGAGTGAAGCCATTCTTGAGCAGGACTTTCCTCACCAGACAATCAGTAGCATTGGGGGTGAGGCTCACCGAGATCTTTGATCATAGAGACCAGTTCCAGAGTTTGGTAAGATGGGGCTTCCTCACCAGCATCCCCAATGTATGGCACTACTATTTCCTTGTAGATGGAGTAGTCATCTTCACCATGGATGGTAATGAGCTTGTTTGACTTTTTGATGAAGGCTTGATGGTACAGCACCGACGGCATGAATCCATGGACGCCCTAGAAACATACTGAAGGTGTTAGGGATGTCCAAGACTTGGAAAGTGACGCTGAACATGCAGGGCCCTACCTCAACTGGTAGGTCGATCTCACCACTTACTTCACGACGGGTTCCATCAAATGCCCTTACAACATATTTAGAGGTTCAGATCTGAGACATATCCACTTGGAGCTGTTTGAGTGTTTGGAGAGAGCACACATTAAAAGCGGAGTTGTTATCAACCATCACCCTACCTACAATAAAGCCTTTGCACTTGTAGACTATATGCAAGGCTTTCACATGCCTGTTCCCATCAGGTTCTAACTCTTCATTTGTGAACAAAATCTGATTGCTAAAGATCGATCACACTACGTTTTCGACTTGACCGGTCGTGATCTCAGTCAGAACTTTTGCCTCATTAAGCACCTTGAGAAGAGCCTCCCTATGTGGCTCACAGTTCAAAAGGAGTGCAAGAAGAGAGATCTGAGCAGGAGTTTTGCCCATTTGCTCAACTATCTTGGACTCACTGGCCTTAATCACCTTCATAAAGGTTGCAGCTTCCTCATCAGTCACCTTCTTCTTGGGCATCTCTTCTGTCACTGTCTTCCCCTTGCTTTATAGATCCAGTGTGATGTAGCAATGACCAGAACGTGTCATTCCTAGCACTTCCTTGTCCTGGCTGGCACTAACAACTCTTGCCTCATAGGTCCAAGCACCCTTTTGTTGCCTTCATAAGGGAAGGGAGCCAGGACCTTGACGATTATAGGAGCATCTTTGACAGCCGAGGATGTTTCTACAGGGACATAGTCAATGACCAATTTTGTCAACATGGCCACTAATCCTCCTTTGGGAACTTCCTGAGAGCAAGCCTCCAGCATGCTAATAGTCTGATGTGAAGTGGAGGCATGAGCCAGTAGTGGATTAGAGTTGACATTGGGAGGCTGCACCGCATTGAAGGTAATTTTCCTTCATCTATGAGGTTCTGGACCACATGCATTAGCCTTGGGCAATTGTCAGTTGAATGCCCACGAAAGCCCAAGTGGAACTCACATTCCACATTTGGGTCCTGATTGCAGGTTACGAATCCTGGATGGCAGTTCTCTCCCATGATATATCCCTGTTCCTTGAGTACTCAAAATAGTTAAGACGATGGGATAGGTAGTGGAGTAAATTGCCTTGGAGGCCTCCTTTGTTGATTTGCTCTGTTGTTTGTGACAATGATATTCTTGGGTGCTACAAGTTGCGCCGATGGGATTGCTTGAGGGTACCTGATTTGAGCAGGGAGGACACACAGTGATGCTTGATAAATCGTGTTCATAGTTGTTTCTTTTCCATTTTTCTTTGGAAGGTTCAATCTTTTAACAGGTTCTGAGGATGACGCCTTGGAGGGGTCTGGAACCTTCCCTTCATGAATACCCTTCTCCACCCGCTCTCCGACCTCAATGAGATCAGCAAAGGTTGTGGAAGTTTGACTGAGCATGTGGGTATAGAACGGTGCAAGTAGTGTTCCTATGAAGAGGGATGCCATCTCCTTCTTTGTTAAGGGTGGTTGGACTTGAGCGGCTTGAGCGCACCATTCTTGAGCCTACTCCTTGAACGACTCATTATCCCTCTTTATCATCGCCTGCAAGTCAGCCCGAGTTGGGGCAGTATCCAGATTGAAATTGTACTGCTTCTTGAAAGCTTTGGCTAAGTCTTCCCAAGTTGGGACGCCAGTTATTTTCAGTTGGGCGAACCATAAAAGAGCTGGCCCTATCAGGCTTTCCTGAAAAATGTATCATAAATTTTCATACTTATGGTATTTGGTCATCTTTAAGCAGTAGAGCCTCAAGTGTGGTATAGGATTAGTGGTCCCATCGTACTTTTTAAAATCAAGGATCTTAAACTTCTCGTGTATCACCCACCATATGTGGGAACAAGCACAAATTTGCATAGTCACTTCCCCCACATAGGTCGTACCCTTGGAGAGCCTTCATCCATTCTTTGATCCTTTTAAGTCTTTTTTCTTGTTCAGATTCATCTGGTTGAGCTCATTTGAATAGTGATGGGAGTGATTCCAACATCTTGAGCGGGGTTGGGGAGGGCTATTTCTCGATTGAGGGTGCTTGGACAGGAGGATTATTTTGGGTAGGTGGAGCTGATTTACTGTTGGAGTGGTCTGGGATGGTGAAGCTGCTACATCTCCACAGGCCTGAGTTTGAGTAGCCAACACATTGATCAACTGCTCAAGCTGGGTTGAGAGGTTTGCGATGGTACGTTCCAATCCAGTGATGCGCTACTCCCGGTTCATTTGCTCATCCATTCTTGCCCTTGATCTTGTTCACATCGGGCTATGCCTTGCCAGATGGTACTTAACTGAAAAAGAAAATGATTGGAATTAGTGTCTTGAAACAAAAGACTTGATGCATAAGAAATCATTTTTGGCCAAACACTACTTTAATTCATAAATCACAGCCTTAGTCATATTTTTCTAATAAAACAATATAACAAAAGTTTGAAAAATAACAAAGGCTCTCATGTCTAAATATCATCCTAAGACCCCTTCAGTCTTGTCCTACTGGGGTGCATCTTCAAATCGCGCCTTCTTCCTCACGGCTTCTAGCTCAATCCTTGTCTTCTATAACTCTTCCAATGTTTGGTCTCTCTCATCTTGGAGTCGGGTTACGTCTTTAAGCCATGCCTTGCACTGGTACTTCACCCTGATAGACATTTGATGGTAGTGGTCAGTCCACACTAGACTATGATCTGGAGGTGGAGAGCCGATGACCTCGTTCAAATCAATAGGAAGCTGAAGGAGCTCCAGGTCCATGGCATGGATGTACTCGCAGGTGGCTGAGTAGATCCGTTCCTCTTCAGAGTCAAGCTCTGCTAATGTGATGGGAAAATACTCGCATGTACTCTAAAGCCTCTTGACTTCTTCAAACTTATCTTTGGCCCCATCAAGAAAGAGTTCCTAAAAATTGAGGCAGAGGTCATTTCCATACTCAACAAGTGGTATGACTTGTAGTCTCCCGTATTGACAATAAACATATGCTAGAAAACAGGTCAAAGTTCTGGAGTATTCCAAGAGTGGAATCCCCTTGAAATTTTGACATCTAATAAAAGCTTCCTTCCACAAAAACCAACAGCCTTTCCATAAAAAGTCCTTAGCTTGTGCCTTTGAAAGAAAAGCTTCCCATTCTCGAATGGTTTGAGCTGGGAAATATGACTTTTTTGACAAAACGTTGAGTTTTCTCCAAATACTCGTAATCCGATTCACATTTGAAAAGTAAATTGGAAAGCACAAGCCAATTTTTTGAATGTGGCTTAGGAACCAAATTTGAAGCAAAATCGGACAAGCCAAAATTCCTTTTCCATGGCTCTTTACGTGATTAACCGACCTTAGTGTTTTCGCAAGTCGAGTGGGTATGTAATCATGACCTTCAACTACCTGAGGGATGATGTCAACAAGTGCTGCATCAAACAAGTGCTTGGTCTTAAGAAAAAGAAAGGTTTCGAAAAGAGCAAGTATGAAAGCATTGGCATGTGGTTTTCGAAAAAATCCTTTCACAACTTGTCCCTTGTGGTGTGAGGAAAGATCATCAAAATCATTCAAGGTCAAAGGTTCCTGCAATTTTTGTCAAAAATTGGTTTCACGTGTTTTCTCTTTACCCCTATAAGGCGATCGAGATTCTTCTTAGGAGAATTATCCAAGCATGAGACGACAAATCGACCTCCCCAAGTAGGGGCAGATAGCAGTTCACAATATTCCTCTAGGGTCGGCACTAATTTGTGTCCCGCTATGTTAAAAACAGTCCTTACGAGATCCCAGAATTCTGTGAGCGCTGTAAGAACATGCCAGTCGACCTCAACCTCGATTAACAAGTAGGCGTTTCCCACCACACTTGTGACATAATCTTGCTCTGGACATGTAAGATCTTGCCACCATTGAGTCATCTCAAACTTGGGGACATGGTAGTTGGTAGGGGTCGCCATCTATGAAGGGATCGTCAATTTAGCTCCTATGCATTTGACTAGTTTTGGCCATCTTAATTTTTGAATACATGATGCAAAATGCGAGAAGTTAAATAGGCAAGGGAAGAAAATACCCACTCATGCTTTACAATTCAAATATCCCACCTATACATCATTTTCCACCCCAAAGGAAAAGAAGAACCTATAATCATTTTCTATCTGCCTAATACATTATTTTCTACTCGAAAGGAAAGAAAGATTAGAAACGTACAACTCGTATGACCCATCTATACAATTTGTTTCTACCCAAAAAAATGCCCCAAAGACAAAGCGACATTTTTATTCAAAACAATTGATGCATGAAGGTTGGGTGCTAGGATAGGTGCTAAAAGGTCCTCAATCAGCAGTGTCTTCGGTTCCCCTTTCAGGGTACTTTGGGCTTACGAATCGAACAAAAGTGTTTCAAAGCCATTTCCGGTGGGAGCTCCCGCGACGGGCATACTTCTACTGACCCCCTCCTAGGGAAGTTCCTATGATTCGAGTTCGATCGTTATTTAGGGTGTGCAATGCTAAAGTAAAGTGCACAAACAAACAACCGGGGATTATGGAGCACGGACCCTCAAAAATTCCCCAGCGGAGTCGCTAAGCTATCAGAAGTCGAAAGTTCCGAATTGAGAAAACGAATTTGGATTAGGCACGCACGAAGCCTAACTTGGGACTTGAATCGGGGTTGGATTGGAGTCACCACTAAAACGTTTATTAAGGTTGTTTATACGCCTAAGCCACTAAGTGATCATGATACTATCCACCTAGGTTTTTTGTCAGTCTTGAAACCGAGAATTAAGTCCAGAGATCCTGTTATGTATCTTGAAACTCAAGAGCCAAAATATGCCCAAACTTGGTACTCGTCCCGAAGTCTAGGTCATTTGTTTTCTTGCACATGTTAATTTACCCGATTGTTTCCCTGATCAAAGTTTGAACTGATGGTCCATAGAGAAATTTGATAATTCGTACCATGACCCTTGCATGCCACTAACCGTCCTAATCTAAGTGCAGAAGATAAAGGGTTCTACTATTATCGGGATTACATACATCCATCACCATCTCTCTCACACCCACCCAATTACATTGATCACTTGATACATTAACTTTTCCCAATCCCACATGTTATCAAAGCAATAAACATAAATGAAAATACCACAACAACATTTACATCGATCAAGTCGAGCAAGATAGATTCATTCGAGTTGAAAAAAGTTTTTTTTTTTGGGGGGGGGGGGGGTGGGGTTCTTTTACTTAAAATAAGAACAAGAAAATTGGGAAATGACATAAAAATTGAGTTAAATCATTCAAGACCCTAAAAATCCAAAAAAAATCTACTATTGAAAGATTTAAAAGACACTCCCGAAAACCGATTCATCTCGCTTTAAAATACCCAAACTTGACCCGAAATGTTTCGAAATTTTTAAGAATCAAACCCTAAGTCATTGGTAGACACTTAAACCCACTTTAAAACACACAAAAATATGGGGGACTGATCTGGAAAATCCGAGTACGGTGCTGGACTGAATTTGACAATATGATAAAAATGCCGAATCGATCCAAAACGATTTGAAATTTTGAAGAACTGACCCTAAACCTTAACAACACCTAAGAACACTCCTAAACACACAAAATGACATCAGAAACACAGTTAAAAATTTTGGAATAGAGCTAGACTAATTTAAAAAAAAAAAACCAACGAAAGGCATTGAATCGATCCAAAATTTTTAAAAATGAACTCCTAAATTCTAACAATACCTAAGATCATCCTAAAATATACAAAAACATCTGAAACAAGGCTGATTTAAAAAAAAAAAAAAGAGGCCCCAAATCAATCCAAAATTATCCAAAATATTCGAAGACAAATCCCTAGACTTCTAGGAAACATTTAAACCATTTAAAATGGATATTGACATCTTGAACTGATCTAGGGATTTCCAAAATGATGTCGGGCTAAACTAAAATAAATTTCAAAACCCGACTTTGGGAGGTCCATTCATCATCACAATTTTTGCACAATCCTCTTCTTAGTCATTCCCTGATTTTCTTATATAAAAAAATATTTTTTGATATTTTTTTATTTTCTTGATTGTTTTTCATTTTATCATTTTTATATTTTCACAAAAAGATGAGCAATATTATTCATTCTAAAAATCCTAACTAACAAGTTTCCATTTTTTCAAGGATCCTTTTCCATATTTTTCATGAAAACATGAATCCTAATTTTTTATTCTCTTTTTTTTCCTTTTTCTATTTTCAATAAAACATTTAGTTTGAAAAGGAGAAAAGAAAAGAAAAGAAAAGAAACTATTTACAAAGACAATGCCAAATCCCGATCAAGAAGTTATACCTATAACCA
This sequence comes from Lagerstroemia speciosa, assembly GCA_037672795.1. Classification (NCBI taxonomy): domain Eukaryota; kingdom Viridiplantae; phylum Streptophyta; class Magnoliopsida; order Myrtales; family Lythraceae; genus Lagerstroemia; species Lagerstroemia speciosa. Next base: position 7,992,589 of record CM075287.1, on the reverse strand, counting down.
ACGATGATGATGATGATGTCGAGGAGTGAACGAGATTTCAGCTTGGTTTGATGTCGGATCCGGGCACCTTTGGGATTTGAGGAGGACTCGTCGATTCACACGGACTCGGGCTCATTCTCGATGATTAGTATAGGCTCGACTCAGACCTGTGAAGAGCTCCAAATCGGTGTCGGAATCAAGCTCGGATCGGCAGCAGATTTGAAGACAATCGAATTTGGAATAGGATGAGAGTTCTTGAATTTTTTTTTTTTTTTTTGCTCAACACATGAGTCTAAGAGTGGATATTCAAGAGAGAGTTCAATGTGTATTTGATGTACTCAAGATGCCTTGTCCTTTTGCAAATGAATGACACATGTATTTATAGAGGAAATGTTGTGGGGGCTGAATTGCAACACACCAAAAACTTCAAGGGTTGAAATGGAGAACAAAGCAAAACAAATAAAACAAAATAGAATAAAAAATGAGAAAGAAAACATAAAATAGAGAATAGGATGAACGAAGAATAAAGGCGGAGAAGACAGTGAAGGATATGGAGGCCGAGAAGTCAAGGGAGGCAACCGGGATGCTGGTACGGGATGGGCAAGGTGATTGACAGACGAAATACGACCGGTCAAAATGCCAATGCCGTGCACAACAGCTGGCCCACCGAATCTCGAGGGAGCGGCCGTGAGAGGGGGGGCGGGGGGGAGCTCGATGTGAAAACGATCAGGGAGGCTCAAGAAGTTCAGCAAGGTGACTCATCAATAGCTAGCACAGGCGGATGTCAGAGGAGGCATGCACGGCGTCGGAACAGACGATTTCGGTGCCGAAAGGTAGAGAGAGAGAGAGAGAGAGAGAGAAAGTGACCGGAGAGGGAGAGAGAGAGAGGACCGGGAATGGAGAGGGATGGGATCGGGACGGAGCCAAGAGCTTGATAGAATCGTCGGTGTAGCCGGAGGTGGCCAAGAAGGCCATCCCATGGCTGGTCGTGGTGGTCTTCGTGCTGCCTACAGCTCTATGTTACGTGGGGAAGACAATGAACACTGCTTTCATGCACTGTTCATGCATTCGACCATCTTTTTTTTTTTAATTTTAAAAATTTTTTGTATGGAATAAAGTAAAATAAAATAATAAAAAAATTTTAAATTTGAAGTAAAATTTAAAATATGGGACACTAATAGTAACGAAATGTGATTTGACCGGGTCAAAATCGGGTGTCTACAGTAGGAGTATGGGACTATGTCTAGTGTGTGCGTGTTGTTCATTCTTGACGAGGTTAGAAGGATATCCAAGGAGAAAAGAATGCTCACCACCGGGGAAGGCCTTGAGTGGGGCATACTTTTTGGTTTCAGCCGTGGCCTTACAGTCGCGACAGTCGTGCTCCGAGGCTGTCCTACCGTATAGAGATAGCCATATATAACAATATTGGTCATGCTGGTCTCTCCGTGTCTTTTAATATTGATCTAGTTAGTTTTGCATCATGGTTTATTGTGTTTTATTCATGATATACAAAATAAATTTTACTTGTGTACTTTCTCATTCGAATAAATGGTATGGGCTTTTGAAGTTTCAGCGTGAGGTATTGTGAGTTGCTGAGCATAGCAACCCAGGCTGATACCGGCCAAGTTGCATTCCAGTGACAAACTGGAAGCATACTTGCATCAGAAAATTGTACAGTGGATACAAAATCTTTGATAAATGTAAGAATTTGTGTACGAAATTTTATCACTTCAAGTTATAAAATGTTTTCAAAATGTAACATTTTGATATAAATATCTTCAAATTGTTACTAAGGGCCTCAAGTTTTGAAAACATTTATAGTATGGACTGACAAAAAAATTTTTACAAAAACTTTACATTTATCAAAATTTTGATACCAATTGTGCAATTTTCCCATCCTCGCGCTGGCAAGTGTGATTTGAAATACTATGCGTGTATTCTTCTTTAGATTGGTTCACGTTAAATGCGTACATCATAAAATATTAGCGTATAGCAAGAGAAAGAGTGATGCGGCATCGCACTTGACCTTAAGATCAAGAATTTATGGGTTGTCTGATTTTCATAAATGAAATCTCTCTATCTTTTAAAAATACGTACATCATAAAATATCGTTATATATTCTCTCGAGCAAGAGAAAGAGTGAAATGTTGCGATAAAATAGATAACCAAAAAGACACACAAGTATACGTATCGCTTCAAGTAATAAAGTGATGAATATCAAGATCATTCTCACGAGGATCTAAGTCAATCAAAGCTAAGCAATAAACCAAGCAATCAAGCCAAGTTACGCAATTCGAAATTTGATAGGAATTCAATGAAAACAAGAAAAGTAAATTGGAAGCAATTAAAAGAAATTAATAAGTTTGAATGGTCGTAAGGCTCACAACTTCCCTCGATCCTACTTCTAAACCCAAATCTAATCTCTATATGTAATCAATTACGATATTACTATCTTAGGGTTTTGTGTCTCCTTACCTACCTCTCGGTTTAATAAGAACGTGTTTCTAGGATGATACTAATCACTCTATCTCTAGGCAATTAATATTAAGAAACCCATTAAGTTCGAACCCTAATTTGGATACCTAGGGTGGTCGGCTAATCTCTCGATGCTTCTCACAAATAATCCCGACCTCTCGGCGTGAATTATCCTAAGTTATACTATTTCCGGCGTGATTTCGACTCCGTCTTTCGAGTTTGTCGATTTCTCCTATTCGATCTAATTGGTGGCCAGACAATCAGAAAGCATTAAGGACGAGATTAGTATACGTAATACGGATGTAATTGATCACATACTTGAGAAAAGAGATGAATTTAGAAAGTAGAAAAGAGTTTCATTGCTTGCCTTAGGAATAAAGGAACTAGTTCATGATGGAATTGAAAATAACTACCAAGAAGAAGTCCGAATACATCGTGAATCAATAGAAAAGAAAAGGGAAAGAGAAAACTCTAGGTAAGCCGATGCCGATCTCTCGAGCCTCGAGCCGTCTTGAAGTGCTTCCCTTCTTTCCTCTTGATCACAAGCTTCTCTTGATCTTTGAGGTTACAAAAGAATTCTGGAATTGAGTGCTAGATCGATGGAATTCTCTCCCAGAACTTACTTGCTGGTCTATTTGTAAAGATTCAAGAATATATGAAAATATCTTTACAATATATTATAACCTTCTTCAAATCTTGTAAGATTCTCTCTTTCCTGGCTGAGTTGAATCGAAATCTTTTTGTCCCGCAAATATTTCTAATTTTGCCCAAAAATATTCTGTGTAATATTTGGGGTTGACTGATGTTGATTCAGCAATAAATCTCCAGAGTTCGCTGTTGATTTGTCTAAGGCCGCGATCCAGTGTCGCGGTCCCTCTTCACTGTTTCCATTGGTGCGATGATCCTGGGCCGCAACCCCACTGTTTTGCTCTTCTGATCAGCTTTATGTCTTTAGTCGGGATTGATTTTCGAGGCTCAGTTGATCTTCCAATATGTATCTACATCACAAAATGCCTCAAAAGTATCAACATTCTTAAGATAAACCTGACTTTTAACACTTGTTCAATTCCAACTCCGCTATACTTGATAAAAAAGATTGCATAATTGAGCACATAAATCAATTCAAACTCAATTATCTTGCTCAAATCTAGGCCTGAAAAGCATGCAAATAATTAATCTTTTACACACTTAACATGAAGGTGGCACCATACTCAATCTAAGATAAAAAAATTATGAGTTTAATTTTTATAGATCAAATTCCTCCACCCTCTTAATTCTCTCTTCTTTCTATTTGTTATATGTGCCATGAGTGTCCCTTGCGACCATAATATAGAGAGTAAATAGTCTAGAAAATCATATGATTTTGTAAAATTTCCTATATTACCACTTACTTTATTAATGATCTATAAAATCATGTTGTTCACTCCGTTTTTCCAGTTTTGTCACCCTCCATTTTTTTTCATTATAACGCCGTCAAAATCTCATACATGGAACTATAAGATGTGACAATACAGACAACTACCATGTGGCAGTAATGTTGATGTGGCGTTCAAAATTTTTAAAAATAGTTTAAAATTAGAAAAAAATTAAGAAAATTTCATAAAAATGAAATATATTTTAAAAATTCATCAAATTTTAAAAAAGGATAAATTTAGAGAGCTCTAAAAACATTTATAAAACTTAGAAACTTAGTAAAAAGTCCAACAATTAAAAAATATTTGAAAATAATCCCAAAATATTAAGAAAATTTTTAAAAATATACAAAATTAAGAAAATAATAAAATAAAAACATTCATATTATTTAATATAAATTAAAAAAATAAAAATAATTTGAGAAATTTGAAAATGTTAAAAATATATGATTTTAAAAAAAGAAAATTTAAAATTTTAGACAAAATTTTTAAAATTTATAAAATTATAAACATTTTGTAAAAGAGGATAAATCGAAAAGTTTCGACAACGATGAAGCCTGCTATGGATAGCCAACCCATTTAACTTCTACATGCTAGTAGTTTAAGCAAAAAAAATGAGTACTACCTTTGTGATAGTAATAAAGTGATTATTTATGTAGTGTTGTGTCACCCGTTCACAACCTTCCTTTCCATGACTCTCCCCTTTATTGCTTTCATAACTTATCAATCCAATTAGCATCCAAAAAAATGCAGCTGTCCATCGTAGGCTTCACTTTCAACTAAAAATTTTGGCCTATCATTTCAATTTAAGTGTATCAATATGTTTATACTTCACAATTTGGTTTCGATAATATTCTATTTTTTAAAATTTTACTTGATATTTTTAAAATTTTTCATAATAATCTAATTTTTTTTTTAAAAAGTATTTCCTAATTTTCTTTTTTTTTAAATTATGACTTTTGAAATTTTCTTATTTTTTTAAAAATATATGAATTTTTGAAAGTTTCCCCTAATTTTAGATTTTTTTAAATTTTTGTGTATTTCTATAATTATTTTAAAAATTTTATGATTTTATCTAATTTTTAATAATTTTTCCAAATTGTTATGTATTTTTAAAAATTTTGAATGTCACGTCGGCAATAACATCATGTGACAATTGTTTGTATTGCCACGTGTCCTGTAGTTCCACATAGGCAATTTTCATGACTTTATAATGGAAAACTAATGAATAATAAAATGGGGAAAACAAAGCAAACATCGTGATTTTCTAGGTCATTAACAAAGTAAGTGAAATAATAAGATATTTTGGGAAACCAAATGATTTTTCAAGCTATTTAGCCTAATATGTACAGCCTCCAAAATGAAGAAATAATTTTTTAATCTTTCTCTTTGATTATTTATATATATTCTACGTTTATTATTAGTCCAAATTAATTGGCCAAAAAATTATTAGTTCGAATTAAGTTGATGAACCAATAATCCTTCTCTGATAAAACTACTCTCTCTAGCTCGAAAAGTAATTTTGAGAACTGGAAGCACTTAACAGAGTAAGATACTAATATGAATCCATGAATGACTGACTGACTGACTGAACCGTACCAACAAACAGACATGCACACCTCTGATATATGCTTGACTGTTACAATGACACTACAAAATATACAAGCCAACACCAACATCTAATACCAGTAGGCACACTAGTTGGCACAATCCTGTTGATTCATCTTATAGTTCTCCATCCTATACAAGTCCATCTAGCCTAACTTGTATCAAACATTTGTTGACTTTTCACAAGATGTAATGTTCGCTTTGGACTACAGTGTGCTAGTATGACCATCAAAATACTATGCAAGAGTTGCATATTGTGCACCGTTTTTATTTTTGTCGCACACCCTCAAACAAATGGCCAAGTGTAGGCAGCCAATAGAATAGTCCTACATGGTTTGAGGACTCGAGTCATATAATTAGAAAACAGCCAGCTTGATGAGCTTGACAATGTCTTGTATTCTTACAGGGTCATTCCTAACACCATGACTAGTGAAAGTAGCTTCTTTTTTTACATGTATGGTTCAGAGGTCATGATCCCAACAAAGATTGGGGTTTTTTGCTTCCACGTGATCACTTTCAATCAGCAATCCATTGACCAAGGAAAAGAGAAGACTTGTACCACATGGAGGAAGCAATGTTTATCGCTCTTAGAAGGATATAAAAGTCTAACATGCCAGGGGCTTCTAGACAGGGCAATTCCATATTGGACAGCTAGTGTTGAGGAAAAACTAGTTCTAGTATCTGGACAAAATGAACAAGCACGTGCTCAAATGGCAATGGGCATACGAAATTGTAAGCATCCCTCATCTCAATGCCTACATCCTTGCATATTGATGCTTTGATGTAACTAGTTTTATTTTTATTGAAACATGAGCCTTGGACATCTTGGCATTGCTACAATTTCTAAAAGGCTCTTCATGCCAAAGGGCCACCGCATGACAAGATTGTTAACACACTACTAGGCCAAGATCCTCTTATGCAAAGGGGCATCAAGACTACTTATATAAAGGGGCCGCTGCAAGGCAAATATCTAGATGCTACAAGACCAAGATCCTTTCACACAAAGGGGCACCAAGTACCCCTCAGAAAAAGGGGTCGTTGCTAGGCAGTAACCTCACTATGCTACAAGACCAATACCCCTTCACGTAAAGGGGCATGAAGAGCTACCAAGCAAAGGGTTGTTTCAAGGTAAGAACTTCGCGATGTTGAAGACTAATTCCGCTTCCCAAAAATAAGTGTCAAGACCCTTCCAGCAAAGGATTGTCATTAGAAAAGAGCTTCGTGATGCTACAACACCCACAGGGCACAAAGGCCCCTTAACAAAAAAGACTGGCTGAGCCAAGAGGCTCTTGTACTACAAGACCAAGACATTTTCATGCAGAGGGGTTACTAAGAACCCTTTATGCAAAGGGGCCGCCGCAAGTTAAGAGCCTTATAACCCCAACAAGCAGTAGCTTCATGCTTTTGATTTGGTTGTTTCAATGATGTGCTCTCAAGTCATGGCAAGCAAAGTAACCACGATCGACAGATTGACATCTGCACAATTACTACAAGAACCATGTAGAGAACTTCCATGTCTACTACATAAACCACATAAACTAGGAAAATAGAACGGTATGGTCCCTGGACCTTGTCTAGTCATGGCCAAGAGATGAAAATAATTGATTGCTAGAGCTTGATAAGATCATAAATATGTACTATGATACTTAAAATAATACCAAATAAATTACCCCGGTAATTGAAGATGGTCCATACAAATTTTGATGCTCCTAGTTTCCTAATCTTTTTGTTCCTCTTTGGCTTGATGTATTGAATTTGTTGACATGTACTGACAAGATGAAAAAATATCTGTAGACATTATCATCTTTATATTCTTCAAGATTAAGATCACCACAGAGTACACGACCTTGACCAAATACTCTAGAGCTTGGAACTCCTTGACACCCATATATGAGACATTTTGACTTCCAATCTGTCACGCAAGCCAACTTGGGTTTAACACGAGAGAAGTCCATGAAGATCACAATATGGTATTTATTTGACCTTTCAAATGTGGAGTGGTTCCTTCCTTCTCGACCATGAGAAAGTAGCATGTCAGAAGTCCTAATAGCAGCAAATTACTTTACTATCTTGAGATGGATGTATGCTGCTTTTGCCAAATGAAGGAGCGATGATTTCTCTAATATCATATTCTGTTGCCAATGTGAGCTTGGAGATTAGGAACTCCATCAGTAAATTTAACCCAAATGACCAAAAGCAAGTATTTATCTTAGCCGGTCCACTTTGCTACATTAATACTTCCTTTCTCTCCATGCTAGTCCACGTGCTCCACTTTTTTCTGGACTTTCTGAACTTCTAAAAGCTGATGGCATAACCTCACAACAGAGACATAGACCTTCGCCACTGGTAAAAAGAAAGAAACGTGGTTAACTATGGTTGAGGTTGACGATACCATGTAAAACAAGTAATTTGTGGCTAAAAGTTCACTTTAATAGAACAAATGTGTCCCAAATATATACATGATGAATGTGAAACCATCCCGAAAAATTAGGAATAAAGAAAAATAAAACATTTGAGCCTTAGATCAGGTTCATGTCGATAAAAGCCAATTGGAGTAAAAGATCAATTTTTTATTGGGATCATGATCATTCTAATACCACTTTTTGGGCATTGTGCCAAGAAAATGATGAAACGAGAAATTCAAAAACTCGACACTAGATATATGTGGGAAAGACCCTCAACTCAGAGGAAACAACCACGATAAAGTAGGAGATTTGACTAGATCGGATTAGGAGATTACAATCATCAAGGATACTGCTAATCTCAAGCCATGTTAGAAATCCCACTCAAAAGGAGCCACAAACTCAATCTCTCAAGTTCTCACGCTCTCACATTACTGGAAAGTTTATAAAAAAGATCTCACACCAGACTCTCTTACTCGAGCCCCAAGCCCATGGGGTTTCACAATACCATGACACACTTTCACAACTCCTCTTCCTATTTGAATTCCTAGAAAATATTCTCCAAATAAATATGTAACAAGATACATGAAATCCCATTCAAATAAGGAAACAATACGCATAAAAATCTTCCAAATAGCTACCAAGATTCTGTTTAAGATATTTTGTGCTTCCAATCATGATCTTGGCCATTAATCGTTATTTGCACATATCTCGTATCTTAAATATGATCTCCAACTCTTTTTTCAAGTCTTCCAATTTTTGAATTCTGTCTTATGGTGAGACATCACAATGAATTTATCTTCAATCAGACATCTTTTTGTGGGAGTCTTCTTCCTAAGAACTTATGAATATATTTTTTTGAAATATAAAAATTCAAGAATCAAATAAAATATAACTGATATAAAATATAAAAAATTAGGGTTGCTGGGAAGGGAACACGAGAGGCACTGATCATGTTTCTAGATTTAGGAAATCAATAGCTGAAAAGTGCTCAACTGATGAAAATGTAGAAAACACACAGCAAATAAATGCTCTCACTTGTCTTGTCCAATGTAAAAATAGGATTAAGAGGTTGTAATAGAAAGATCTCAATCTAAATTGTCTAACAAAGGTAATAATGAAAACTAACCAACCAAAAAGAACAGCTTAGAAGAGCCAAAACTTTTTCCAAGACCTATTCGTTCTCCACATTTTTCTCTTTATGTTGGAGATGACAAAATGTATTGAAATACACACAAACCCTAGCAAGTTCATAGCATTCAACTAAGCCAAGAAAGGAAATGGGCCCACAAAAAACAAGAATATGCTAATGATGCTGGTAGCACTTATAGCTTACATGACTTTCCAAGTCGGCACTAGGCCTCTTGGGGGCATTTGGAGGCAAGATGGCCCAGGCGATGTTAAGTACGTTGCAAAACTTGCAGGCCGAAAACATTCTTGTATTTCATCATTTTGAGCATGATGGCCTTTGTGGATCTTTGACCATCATCCTCTTGCTCATTAGTGACATCCCTTGTGAATACGAAGCATTCACATGGTGGGTGGTAACTATGTGGACAACCATTAGCTTAATATCATTGACCTACACCATCTCTCTAAGGGAGTTATTATGTTACGTGGATAATTATAGAGATTATAAATATGAGAGCATTTTCTATATGTTATGGTTGATTATTGCAATCGATGGCTAGCTTCGTCTTCTTCTAGGACACATATGGAAGTAAATATGGGACTGAGGACCAACAACCCCATGGTTGTGTTTGAAGGGAAGATCATATTATTGAAATTATGCCAGTCTAGTTTAGTTTACCTATTATATATTGTATAAGTGATGTAGACACCTCATTTTAGCTCGAGAAGAAATACTTGATGGTCAATCGTTCAGGGCACAAGACTATCAGTGCAAGATTCAGAGGCTTGGAAAATAGACCTAACGAGGTTGAAAGTGAGCAAATTTGAATTCCTCATGAAGCTCATTGAGTTACCTTTGATTTCGGTAGATTTTGGACTCAAAATTCATATTGGAGAGGGAGATACAATTTTTTGAAGGAAGATTGCCCAATCTGTGAACAGTAATCGGGCTGTGGCTGATTTCGTAGGAGAAATTATATCTATTTATTGGGAGGTCCAATTTGAGTAAGGCTTACGGAATTTGGACCCAAACTCATGAAGGATTAATATAAAAATAGAGCGAAATATGCAAAGGTCCGTAATCAGCCTGAGAAAATTGATATCCAAGCCTCAGTGTGCAGGGCCGGCCTGTACCGGCCAGCTGGATTCAAAAATTCGTTTCTCATCAATGCTGAGGCCTTTTCGTGGGATTCTTTTTTTCAATGGTCACTAATATGATGAATATATATCAGAAATTATTATAAAGGAAAGGCAAGATTCGTGCTGAGCTGAAGAGAAGGAAAAATTGGCAGGTCCTGAACTGATATATATTGATAATATTTCAGTTATAAAGATCGAGCAAAAAAAGGAAAGGAAATATCACTGCAGCATCATTAATCCAGAAATTATATGATACATGGCTGATTTTGAGCCTCAATATCTTTTCTCTTTCCGGGTTTAATTCCCGGATGAAGTGTATAAAAGGGAGGGGGCGAGAGGTTCCAATGGGGGGGCTTCTGACCAACATCTTTTTCTCACGGATTGCTCCATATTACTGAGATTGCTGAGCCCCATTGATTGAGGAGGACGTTGCTGCTCAGGTCAACAACGCATCGAGCCAATTCTGCTGCGGGGCTACTCCTCTTCGTTTCTCTCTTTTGGTTATCAGACGATTGTTGCTTTGATTTCATATTGTTACTTTGCTGCTATTTTGCTCTCGTTAATCCTCATATTTGTCCTACCATTGTTGTTCATCACTGAGCCTCATGATTAGCCGTTCATTGGTTTCATTAGTAACATGTTAATTTTTTTCATTGTCCGTTGCTCCCCATGACGTGTCTTATAATAGGTTGAATTGTTTGAATGATATTAGGCCGTTGGTATTAGGATGGCTATAGCCGATTGCTTGATTTTTTTTTTTTTGATTTCCTTGTCGTGGCCGATTATGGATTCATGATTCATTAGGTTTAGGATTAGATGGGTCATTACCGAATCTTATTTATTTAAGTCTTCTTGGTCTGTAACTTTGTCGTTTGCTTCGTGGAAGGACATTGGTTCTTTTTTTATTAATACTAAATGATATTATGTCGATAGGATTGTCCTTGTAGCAACCTTGATCTAACGGAATACAATTTTGATCGAAGATCATTCCCTTGCTTGTGATTTCTTGATTTGGATTGATGATTGGTTTGAATAGATTGGTTCATAGATGGCTGACTTGTAAATCATTAGGTTTCATGCTTGATTGGTCCATCGTCTGTCCATTCTATTTTCTTCCAAGAATTTTTGACTAAGCATCTGTCATATTCATGAATTAATAGTGGACTCCGAGCAATTGTTATGGTGTATAAGTTGCTTTCAATCATTTACCATTATCATCACAGTGTCAACATGCATATGCCGTATAATTTGAAAAGGTAAGTGTTTTGTTTTCTTGAAATATTTCATGCATCGTCTATGCATTCTTCCGCATATTTGGTCGTAGGATTAGAAAATACAAGATTAAATAAAGAAGGCAAATTTAGAAACATTGCTAGGGTACCGATTTAGGGCGTGTCGATGGGCTTGCGAGCCTTTCGAGCGTAATAGAACCCCCGGATCCAACTTTGGTTCAAGACCGACAAAAAAACCTAGGTGGTTAGTGTCATGCTCCCTTAGGTGAATAACAGGTTTCTAATCGACCCTAGGATTAGTTCCATAAACGATTAGTGGCGACTCCTTTTTGTTTATTTATCAATTTTTAGCCATGATATTGTAAACCCGATTTATTTCGGGGTTGCGACAGACTGGCGACTCCACTGGGGAAAGTTTTCAAAAGCGGGTTCGGGCCCATTTATATTTGTTTCTATACTTGCCTTATTTTTCTTTTCGCTTCCTTATCTTTTTGGTATAGTTATGCAAATTTTTTTTTTTGTGTTATTCGTCTTTTTTGCATATTGCATGGCATTAGAATTTTAGGATCCAAAGCGCTCAGACCCAGGGCGATCTTAGGAACCTTTTAGTTTAGATAGAGGGTTCCGAGTAGGGGCACGGACGAAGCGGTCCGAGACCGCCGTTACGGCCCTGAAAGACCCTCGCTCGGCTCACAAGTCCGATGATCCCCAAGGGAGAGGAAACTATGAGTCGGGAGCGTGCACGTTTAGATATTACCCGTCCATAGAACCAAGCCCACATGCATGGCATCAAGCCTCCAATCATTCGTGGCGATTGTAATTTCAATAAGACCCTAGGGTTAGCTCTATTTTAGGTTAAGTGGGTCTTTCTTTTGTATTTATAATTTTTATGTATTTTTTTTTGAGCCCATAGGATAGCCTTTTTTTAGGATAGGTAGGCTCTTCTCTTGTAATTTTAATTTACATATACTGTTGGGCCCATAGGTTTGTTTATTTCTAGATGGGCTTTTCTTTTTTATCCAGTGGGTCCTTTGGTTAGCTCATTCTAGGTTAAGTAGGCTTCTCTTTTGTGTTTTTTCTTGTGGATCGGTTAGAACTGATGTACATGTGCTTTATCTTGTTAGTGAACTGATATTAATTATTGCATCTGCATCATAATTTCCAAAACAAAACCTAGTGGGTATGCCATTCATATTGATGTAACGTTCTAAGGTCGCCTAATTTCCCATTTTGGTAAGGAATGGAGTCCCAACTTGCTTGTCCACAAATTGATCGCATAGCTTGTCCCGTTGAAGTTATCAACCACTTATGGAGTTCCATGCGTCCTATAGAACAAGCTCGCATCCGGGAATTGATAGGAGACGTGACACTTCTAGCAAACTTCCAGATTGATTGGAACCTGCTCGGAGCTCTAGCTGGACAATGGGATAAAAAGAATACCGTCTTCGTGATCAATAGAACAGAGATAACTCCAACACTCGAAGAGTACCGAGTCCTCTTAGCGGGCCCAGATTGGAAACAGGGGATCGTTGAACCGAATACTATCACAGGTGACATCACATCTCTCTCGCGCCTCTTGGGGATTAGAAAATCAAATATAGCTATGGAGCTTAAAAATAATGGCGGAAAAGTCCTCTTGATAGAAAATCTTTTAAACTGGTTGATACTGAAGGTAGAAAATCCCAAGGATGACACTTTTCACATGAACATCACTCATGGATTTTTACTCTTGGTATTTGGAACTCTCTTATTTCCTAAATCCCTAACTGACATTGACGCAGCGTTAGCTGACGTTGTCCTCCAAGTGGTGGGAGGCCAGAGCTATGTTATGGCCCTTTTGGCCGAGACAATGGCATCTCTCAGCTTCGTAAAAGAGAAGGGAGGAGGGACAATACGAGGATGTCCTGCACTATTACAAAGTTGGTTCTTAAGTCATGTAAAACTCCTTGGGAAATCTTTTCCAGTTTCATATTATCAGTTGAATGAATCCTTAATTGCAAGAATTTTGGAAAAGTGCCGCCATGATAGACGTTCAGCTAATGAGTGGATTGAATTTATTTCAAATTTACAACCTAAAGACTTTTTGTGGAAGGCTCGTTGGATGTCCTACAATCCCGCATTTCTTAGATGTTCAATTTTCAAAGGCATTCCACTCATTAGCCACGTCGGCTCTTTAGCTTATTTTCCCTCGAGAGTGGTGCGACAACTTGGCAGCCTCCAACGAATTCCTGATACAGAGGATGGTCACCCACTTACTTATGATTGGTATGACACGATGGTGCCTCCTAACACACGACAAGCAACCATCGGCCGACTCCTCAAGCTTTGGGCAACCCGTAAAGAATATCCCATGAAGGCACTTGTCAATCCGACAAGAGAAGAAAAGGAATATGGGGCCTCTCGGTAGTATGTGTACCGCTTCTATTTGAGCCAAGATGAGGCTCTTCTAAAGCCCGAGGAGATATTTGGCCCGAAGCCTCCTAAAGACTCAAAGGAGCCCACCAATTTCTATGAGGAGATGGCAGTCAAGCTAGAGCGTCGGAGCAGGGCATGGCTGAATGACGTGCTCACATTGAAGAAGGAAAGGGACCAAGCTCGTGAAGAACTAGTGCAGACCCGCAAAATGATTGTAAAGCATGACAAGCAAGTAGCTCGATTAAGCGCTTCCTTGAATAATTTCAAAAAAAGAGCAAGGAAAATTACAAGTTTTTCCAAGTATATGTCATTTGCTTTTGTAAACACAAAGGAGCAAGCCTTGGAAGCGCTTAATGAGCTTAGGGCGCGAGTTAGGCGACTTGAGAATGGGCCGAAAGATATTGTTTAGATCTTGGAAAAATGAACCTGTTTTATGGCTCTTGAATGGCTATCTACTAGTGAATTTTCTCATGTTACAGATAATATTATCATTATTATTATTGTTATTTGCTCATTTAGTCCACTTTTCGGTGTGCTAGGTTCTATTATTATCCCTGGCTCGTCGTAGTCCTATTCGCACGCGATCCAGGGCAAGAATGGAAGAACAAGGGCAAACTCAATCTCAGCAAGCCAGTAACTCTGAACAGAGAATCACTCGACTCGAGAATGCCATAGCAAACATGTCCACTCAGATGGCACAATTAATGGCTCTCTTCCAAGCACAGGTCACCGGAGCTGCTAACTCCGCCCCTCCACCCACTCTTGCTCTCACTATAGAGCCTACCCCTATCCAAACTCCACCCCCCATACAAGACCTCTCAAACCTAGCTCCACCAATACCTCAAATGGCCAACCCTGCCCATGCTCCAGCAACTGAAGGAGCATATACAACTCCAGTTACAATCCAATTTCCCTCAAATGAGGAGACTGAGCAGGAAAGGCGGCTTAAGAAAATGGAGGAAAAAATGAAGGTCATTCAAGGGCTTGACCAGTATGGGAGCATCGGTTATACTGATCTTTGCTTATTTCCAGATATGCGCATCCCAGAAAAATTTAAAATGCCAGAATTTGAGAAGTACGACGGTACTGGCAATCCAAAGACTCACCTTCGTTTGTACTATTTGAAGATGGCCCCATACAAAGATTATGAAAAATTCATGATTCAGACCTTTCAGGAAAGTCTAAAGGGTGTGGCATTGATTTGGTTTGCGGACCTTAAAGCAGAAGATATCCCGACATGGGATGATTTGGCCAGTTTATTCCTCAAACAATACAGGTTTAACATTGATATTGCCCCGACACGTCTTGAGCTACAACGAATGGAGATGGAAGCAGGTCAGTCGTTCCGAAAGTATGCTCAAGAATGGAGAGCAAAAGCGGCCCAGGTTCGCCCTCCATTGACTGACAATGAGGTTGTTTCGCTATTTATTAGCATGCTGAAAGGTGCATACTACTCGCACCTGCTGAGCCACACTTCATCAACATTTGCGGACCTAATCACTACTGGAGGAAGGGTGGAGGATGGAATAAGGCTGGGAAAGATTGATGACCCACTTAAGAAGAATGGCGTAGAAGGGGTTAAAAAAGTCATTCCCAGTAAGAAGAAGGATGCAACCGTGAGCACTGTATATATTCATCTCAGACACGTTACCCGCCATTGCAATATACAATGCAGTACTCAACTCCACCAGCTCAAGCACCTCAAGTTGCATCTCAAGCCGTGTTACCTACACCTCAGCTTCTTCGGTGACTCGAAACGCACCAAATGAACGGACCCCGCCAAACAGGAATCGCCGTCAATTCACCCCATTGCCTGTCCCTTTATCAGGGATATTCAAGACTTTAATGGAGAAAGGAAAGATTGTACCTGAGCTGGGGAGGCGAGACTACCAATCTCAAAATCCTGATCCAAATGCGAGCTGTGAATTTCACATGGGGGCTACGGGGCATTCCACTAATAATTGCATTCGTCTAAAGCATAGGGTACAAGATCTCATCGATGCGGGCTACCTAGTGTTCAATACTGCAAGACCTCCTAATGTTAATGCAAATCCCTTGCCTAACCATTCAAATGCACCGGGACCGTCGATCAATATGATTGACTTCTCCCCTGTGAATAATTGTGAAGAAGCTGTTTGCACCATAATTCCCATCGTAATAGAATATGATCCAGTGGAAATCACCTATACAGGCCCAGAGCACACTGCAGCAGTAAATCCCTTGGTGATTCAACCACCAGCACCATTCCCCTACACAGACCATAAACAAGTTCCTTGGATTTATGAGGCGCGCATAGTGGAGCCGGATGATGGAAGGAATGTGAACGGGATAACCCGATCTGGAAGGTGCTACTCTCCTCCAGAAACTCAAGACAAGGGAAAGGCCAAGGCTATTGAGATGGTTGATGATGGGATCATGAAGAAAAAAGTATCTGATGAAGAGGCAACAGCCTTCATGAAAGTGTTGAAGGCCAATGAATATAAAATTATCGAGCAAATGAGCAAAACCCCAGCTCACATTTCCCTATTGTCGCTTTTACTCAATTCAGAACCCCATTGCGAGACCTTGTTGAAGGTCTTGATAGAAGCCCAGGTCCCTAAGGAGATTTCCACTAAGCAGGTTGAGGAAGTTGTGGGATCTATCTTCTCCAACCAAATTTCTTTTACGGAGGATGAGTTGTCTTCTCATGGGTATGGCCATGTCAAAGCATTACACATTGTTTGCAAGTGTAAGGGATTCATCTTGGGGCGTGTTATGATAGACAATGGCTCCGTGTTGAATGTGTGCCCAATGTCAACACTCAAACAAATGAACATCGATCTTGCCCTTGTCCGTCCGAGCAAGACTGCAGTTCGGGCATTTGATGGCTCCAGAAGGGAAGTGAGTGGCGAGATTGATCTGCCTGTTGAAATTGGTCCTTCTGTTTTTAATATCAAGTTTCAAGTAATGGAGATTCCAAATGCTTTCAGTATGCTGCTAGGTAGGCCTTGGATCCATTCTGCAGGAGCTGTTCCGTCTACCTTACACCAAAAGGTAAAATTCGTTATGGAGGACCGTCTCATCACTATTGATGGTGAGGATGATTATGCCATATACAAAGAGACGGTCGTGCCCTATATTAGCATTGGAGATGATGAGCATCTCCCTTTTCATTCATTCGAGCTGGTATCCGTCATCAAGGATTGGGGTGAACCCGGACCTACCAGGGCTGATGTAATGATCGGCAAGGTTCTTATGAGGAGTAGCTACTCACCGGACTCTGGGTTGGGCATTAATGGGCAAGGCATCCATGAACCGATTGTGCTTAAAGAATGCAAGAACCGGTATGGGCTTGGATATCGCCCTTCTTGCAAGGACCTTGCAGAAGCTCGAAAGAATCATGCTCTAGGGAGGCTATCGTGATTAAGCCTCAATGAGAGCTCATCAATAGAGATCCCTCCTCTTTCAGTTTCTTTCCCAGGCCCGGCACATGTTGAAGGGAACACTTTGGAGGCACCACTCATCGTTTACCCTATTTCTTCTTATGATTGGTTTGGCATCGGAGCTATCTTGGATGAGGTCTCTTCTAGTTCTTCCATCCGTCCAGCTGTTGAAGGCGAGGAGCTGGCCAATTGGACTGCGGTTCCACTCTTCCCGGCCTTAGTCGTCGATGAGTAAGCCTATTTGAGTTGTATGATGTTCCCGTGTGTGGTATAGCCATGAGCCCACAACGGAGAAGGGATCTTGTCATGGCCATGAGCTTTTGAATAATTTCCTAATAAAATCAGTCTCTTATTTCTTCTCCATATTCTTTTCACTTCTTGCATTAAGATCGGCCATTTTTTTTCCATTGTCCAGGCACCACTCGAATTCAGACAAGAAGCAATGCAGCAGTTCGAACCCTTTCGAGATACATTTCGATCACCTCATCCCTATACTTTACGGGGAAGAGTCACATGATAATGATGCCCCTAATGAAATCACAAAAAGCCTTGAACGGTTCGAGGAGAACAAGCCAATGACTGATGAGGTCACATACACCATCAATATCGGCACAGTGGATGAACCTCACCACCTTAAGATCGGGACGAGTCTCGATACTACACAACGAGCTCGGATGATTGATCTCCTAAAAGAGTTCCAAGAAATTTTCGCTTGGTCTTATGCTGATATGCCTGGTTTGGATTCGTCTATTGTGCAACATCATCTGCCGATTGATGCTCAGAAATTCCTGCCAAGGAGGCAACACTTAAGGAGACAGAAGCTTGATTTGATCTTGAAAATAGAGGAAGAAATTGTTAAACAGATCAATGCTGGTTTCTTGGAGGTCTGTAATTATTCGGAATGGGTTGCTAATGTCGTCCCTGTTCCTAAGAAGGACGGAAAAGTGCGTGTGTGTGTTGATTATCGTGACCTCAATAAAGCTAGCCCAAAAGACAACTTCCCACTACCCCACATTGACGTGCTTGTTGATAATACCGCCGGTAATGTAATGTTCTCCTTCATGGATGGATTCTCGGGCTATAATCAGATCAAAATGGCAAAAGAAGATAAGTCAAAGACAACATTTATAACAATGTGGGGAACGTTTTGTTACAGAGTCATGCCGTTTGGACTCAAAAATGCGGGTGCTACTTATCAACGAGCTATGGTCACTCTCTTCCATGACATGATGCACAAGCAGATTGAAGTTTATGTTGATGACATGATCGCGAAATCCCGAGAAGGCGAAGACCATTTGGTAAACCTACGCATGTTATTCGAACGACTTCGTAAGTATAAGCTTCGACTTAATCCGGCCAAGTGCATCTTTGGCGCAACTACGGGCAAGTTGCTTGGGTTCATTGTCAGTAAGAAAGGCATCGAAGTAGATCCAGATAAAGTCAAGGCTATCACAAACCTCCCTCCTCCTTCCACAGTAAAAGAGGTAAGGAGCCTTTTAGGGCGTTTGAACTACATAGCCCGGTTCATTGCGAACCTCACAGATAAATGTCAGCCTCTCTTCAAGCTTTTGCGTAAAAATGCTGAGATTCGATGGGATGGTGAATGTCAACGTGCCTTTAACACAATAAAGGCTTATCTGGCTAATCCACCGATACTGGTTCTGCCCACTCCCGGTCGACCTTTAATTCTGTACTTGACGGTACGTAAAGAGTCCCTAGGGGCTATGTTAGGGCAACTAGATGACATGGGACGCAAAGAGCAGGCGATATACTACTTAAGCAAGAAATTCACTGAAGGAGAATCAAGGTATCCTGAAGTGGAAAGGCTGTGTTGTGCACTAGTGTGGGTAGTGCAACGTCTTCAGCAGTATACATTGTACTATACTGTACATCTACTATCCAAGGCAGACCCTTTGCGTTACTTATTGGAGAAACCAGCTTCTATAAAGAACATAGCCAAATGGCAGGTCCAACTCGCAGAATATGACATCCAGTTTGTGCCACGCACATCAATAAAAGGGCAGGTTTTGGCAGATTGTCTCGCTGAATTCCCAGTTGATGACCAAACCCCGATTAATTCTGAACTTCCGGACGACGGGATCATGCAAGTTGAAAGTGAATCATATAATGAACCATACTGGAAGATGTACTTTGACGGAGCTGTAAATTCAACGGGATGCGGTATTGGGGTAGTCCTGATCTCTCCTAAGGGACGACACTACCCAGTTGCAGCGAAAGTAACATTCTCTTGCACCAATAATGTCGCCGAATATGAAGCATGCATACTGGGGTTAAAAGCAGCCCTTGAGTTCAAGATTCATGTGATAGAAGTATACGGTGACTCGATGCTCATCATCCTTCAAACTGTGGGAGAGTGGAAAACTAGAGATCCCAAACTGATACCATATCATGAGCACCTAGAGAAAGTGGCGGAGCAATTCAAAAAGATTACTTTTACATACACTCCACGCACGAAGAATCAGTTTGCAGATGCATTAGCAACACTTGCCTCAATGGTCAGAATCTCCGGAGAAAACCTGATTGAGCCATTGGAGATAGGAATCAATGAACACCCGGCCCATTGTAACATGGTCGAGAGCGAAGACAGCAAACCATGGTATACAGACATCAAGCGATACCTCAGCATTGGCGAATATCCTGAGCATACGAATCAACAAGAGAAGAAAGTTATTCGACGCTTAGCATGCCACTATTTCTTGAGTGGAGAGGTCTTGTATCGGAAATCATTTGATTCGACACTCTTGAGATGCATAGATGCTAGGGAGGCCGAACTAATAATGAGAGAAGTGCATGAAGGGGTTTGCGGGCCTCACATGAGTGGGCACATGCTTGCAAAGAAGATTATGCGGCTTGGATATTTCTGGTCTACCATGGAAACAGATTGTGTGAGACATGTGCGACACTGTCATTTATGTCAGATTTATGCAAACCAAGCCAAGTCGCCCCCAAATGTGTTACACCCGATGTCTGCACCTTGGCCCTTTGCAATATGGGGCATTGATGTGATTGGCCCAATCTCTCCAAAAGCGTCAAATGGACATATCTTTATTTTGGTGGCTATCGACTATTTCACGAAGTGGGTTGAGGCTGAATCTTATGCATCGGTGACTGCAAAAGTAGTAATCCGCTTCCTCAAGCGCAACTTGATTACCCGATATGGTGTACCTGAAACAATTATCTCTGACAATGCAAAGAATTTCAACAACAAGCTTGTTGATGACTTGTGCGAGCGATTCAAGATTAAGCATCTAACTCATCCCCATATCGGCCCCAAATGAATGGAGCGGTAGAGGCAGCCAATAAGAATTTGAAAAAAATCATTGAAAAGATGACTGTTTCATATAAGGATTGGCACGAAATGCTTCCATGGGCACTGTTGGCATATCGCACTTCAATTCGTACATCAACTGGGGCAACACCGTACTCCTTGGTTTATGGCACTGAAGCAGTGTTGCCTGATGAATTAGAAATTCCTTCATTAAGGGTCCTTGCTGAATCCAAGCTGGAGGAAGCCGCGTGGACAAAGCAGCGTTATGAGCAGTTGAACCTTATTGATGAAAAAAGGCTCACAGCACTTTGTCATGGTCAATGCTATCAGAAGCGCATGGCTCGTGCCTTCAACAAAAAAGTCCGGCACCGTGAGTTCCAGCCTGATGACCTGGTGTTGCGTAAGGTGTTGCATATCACTCCTGATTCTCGGGGCAAGTTCATGCCAAAATATGAGGGCCCCTATGTCGTTAAGAAAGTCTTCTCAGGTGGTGCAGTGATCATTACTAACATGGATGGTCAAGAAATCCCAAGCATTGTTAATGCTGATTCATTAAAAAAGTATTTCCCCTAAAGGGAGCATTACTGTATGACTTCTGAATAAATTCGAGAGAAAAGGAATGATACTCCCGCTAGGCTGAAAACCCGAAAGGGCAGTCTAGGCAAAAGTTAGGGAAAGAGAGGTGCGACTGAAAACTAAAAAATGAGCAGTCGTAGCAAAAGGAGAGATGGGTAATATTCCCGCTGGGCTGAAAACCCGAAAGGGCGGCCTAGGCAAAAGTTAGGGAACTGAGAGGCGCGGCCATTTCTTCGAGGGATAGCCGTGGCAAAAGGAGAGAAATTTGAGAGAATTAAAAAAAAAAAAAAAGATAATCTCCCCGCTAGGTCGTTGCACATTGCATGACTTAGGCAAAAGTTAGGAAAAATGTTGCCTCGGCCACAATGATGTGGAACTCCTCGGGCACAATGCCGGAGTCATGATCTGAGAGGTCAAAGGCAAGTGATCCGAAAATCAGGAAAGGCATACGTGGGATCTCAAGGGGGCACTTCTCGAAACGGGATCGAACTGCTGTATCCTTTGAAATCTGGAGGATTCAACAAATTCCCTTCCCTTACCTTTATAATACGAATCATGTCTGCACTAGTAGCCTTTCTTTTTAAAAGGAACACAACCACTCCTTAAGTTGGTTACAAAGTGAAAAATCCTGTACATCTACACTTGAATTACTTCACTCATCGTGATTCGGGCTGTTTAGAATGGAACTAATGACAACATGGTTCGTTCCACGACTTTACAGATAGGCAGAAGGAACTTCCAAGAGGCGTCCTTCCCAGGATGATTCGAAACCTAATTAAGCAAAAGAAGGCGGGGTGAGCTACGAGTGGAGACTCAATGGTGAATCCCAAGATGAAAAGTAGACCTATCATCATGAGCCCGATCAAGGGAGCAATTGCAGAAGAATTGGCTTCAACCTAATAACAGGCAAAAATGATAGTTTTGACAAACTCATGCTTGATGGCGCATGACTCTTCGCACTTGATTTGTGCATTTCTTTTTCACGCTTAATTGCGTGCCTTCCCTCCTCGCGCTCAATTGCGCACTTCTTGTTCACGCTCAATTGCGTGCTTTTCTTTTACCTTGCGCTCGACTGCGCACCATCTTCTCACGCTCAACTGCGTGCTTTTCTCCTTCTCACACTCAATTGCGTGCTTTTCTCCTTCTCACACTCAATTGCGTGCTTATCCCTTCACGCTCAACTGCGTGCTTTCTTTCCTCCCTCGCGCTCAATTGTGCACTTCTTCCTCACGCTCAACTGCGTGCTTTCTGTCCTCCCTTGCGCTCAATTGTGCACTTCTTCCTCACGCTCAACTGCGTGCCCACATTTTTACGCTCAACTGCGTGCCCACATTTTTGCGCTCAACAGCGCATATCCCTCTATACGCCCAGCAGAGTGTCCTTCCCTTCCTCACTCCCCAAGCGTGAATTTATTTCTACCCCCAGCAGCGTATCCTTCCCTTCCTCACACCGTGAGCATGAACTTGTCCTTGCACCAAGAGCTCATTTCTATTATATTATTCCACTCCATATCCAACTAATTACCTTCTTTATGGTTTGAGGCAGTTTAATTTTAAAAAAAAAAAAAGAAAAAAGAAAAGAAAAAAAAAAGAAAGGAGGAGAAGAAAAAAAAGAAAAAAAAAAGAGGAAAAAGGGAGAAAAGAAAAGAAAAAACTTGATTGAAAGATCATTGTCTCAAGGGAGATCACAATCTTTTTCGATCTAAAATTAGGTCCTTATATTTGTCTTTGAAACGACACTCTTTTCAAGATCTCTGACTTATCATCGAGAGTCACTTCAAAGAGGGGCAGCTGTAGACACCTCATTTTAGCTCGAGAAGAAATACTTGATGGTCAATTGTTCAGGGCACAAGACTATCAGTGCAAGATTCAGAGGCTTGGAAAATAGACCTAACGAGGTTGAAAGTGAGCAAATTTGAATTCCTCATGAAGCTCATTGAGTTACCTTTGATTTCGGCAGATTTTGGACTCAAAATTCATCTTGGAGAGGGAGATACAATTTTTTGAAGGAAGATTGCCCAATCTGTGAACAGTAATCGGGCTGTGGCTGATTTCGTAGGAGAAATTATATCTATTTATTGGGAAGTCCAATTTGAGTAAGGCTTACGGAATTTGGACCCAAACTCATGAAGGATTAATATAAAAATAGAGCGAAATATGTAAAGGTCCGTAATCAGCCTGAGAAAATTGATATCCAAGCCTCAGTGTGCAGGGCCGGCCTGTACCGGCCAGCTGGATTCAAAAATTCGTTTCTCATCAATGCTGAGGCCTTTTCGTGGGATTCTTCTTTTCAATGGTCACTAATATGATGAATATATATCAGAAATTATTATAAAGGAACGGCAAGATTCGTGCTGAGCTGAAGAGAAGGAAAAATTGGCAGGTCCTGAACTGATATATATTGATAATATTTCAGTTATAAAGATTGAGCAAAAAAAGGAAAGGAAATATCACTGCAGCATCATTAATACAGAAATTATATGATACATGGCTGATTTTGAGCCTCAATATCTTTTCTCTTTCCGGGTTTAATTCCCGGATGAAGTGTATAAAAGGGAGGGGGCGAGAGGTTCCAATGGGGGGGCTTCTGACCAACATCTTTTTCTCACGGATTGCTCCATATTACTGAGATTGCTGAGCCCCATTGATTGAGGAGGACGTTGCTGCTCAGGTCAACAACGCATCGAGCCAATTCCGCTGCGGGGCTAGGTACTCCTCTTCGTTTCTCTCTTTTGGTTATCAGACGATTGTTGCTTTGATTTCATATTGTTACTTTGCTGCTATTTTGCTCTCGTTAATCCTCATATTTGTCCTACCATTGTTGTTCATCACTGAGCCTCATGATTAGCCGTTCATTGGTTTCATTAGTAACATGTTAATTTTTTTCATTGTCCGTTGCTCCCCATGACGTGTCTTATAATAGGTTGAATTGTTTGAATGATATTAGGCCGTTGGTATTAGGATGGCTATAGCCGATTGCTTGATTTTTTTTTTTTTGATTTCCTTGTCGTGGCCGATTATGGATTCATGATTCATTAGGTTTAGGATTAGATGGGTCATTACCGAATCTTATTTATTTAAGTCTTCTTGGTCTGTAACTTTGTCGTTTGCTTCATGGAAGGACATTGGTTCTTTTTTATTAATACTAAATGATATTATGTCGATAGGATTGTCCTTGTAGCAACCCTGATCTAACGGAATACAATTTTGATGGAAGATCATTCCCTTGCTTGTGACTTCTTGATTTGGATTGATGATTGGTTTGAATAGATTGGTTCATAGATGGCTGACTTGTAAATCATTAGGTTTCATGCTTGATTGGTCCATCGCCTGTCCATTCTATTTTCTTTCAAGAATTTTTGACTAAGCATCTGTCATATTCATGAATTAATAGTGGACTCCGAGCAATTGTTATGGTGTATAAGTTGCTTTCAATCATTTACCATTATCATCACAGTGTCAACATGCATATGCCGTATAATTTGAAAAGGTAAGTGTTTTGTTTTCTTGAAATATTTCATGCATCGTCTATGCATTCTTCCGCATATTTGGTCGTAGGATTAGAAAATACAAGATTAAATAAAGAAGGAAAATTTAGAAACATTGCTAGGGTACCGATTTAGGGCGTGTCGATGGGCTTGCGAGCCTTTCGAGCGTAATAGAACCCCCGGATCCAACTTTGGTTCAAGACCGACAATAAAAACCTAGGTGGTTAGTGTCATGCTCCCTTAGGTGAATAACAGGTTTCTAATCGACCCTAGGATTAGTTCCATAAACGATTAGTGGCGACTCCTTTTTGTTTATTTATCAATTTTTAGCCATGATATCGTAAACCCGATTTATTTCGGGGTTGCGACAAGTGATATTGGTTTTGAGCTTTGAACAACTATTAATGCCAATGTTGTTCAACTTAAGCTGTTGTTTAACAACCATAAAATAACCATTTGAATATCAGCTTACTCTGGTAATTTTTTTTCTAGTTATGTCCATTTTAATTGTCCTTTGTGAATCATAGTAGAAATTGAGTGTGGATGATAATACCGTATTAGAATGCATGCCATCAACTAGTTTTCATGAAGTTTAAGCTTGATAATAAGGAGAACAACGAGTAATGTATTATGAAGTAAGCCATTTTGATATGACAGAGACAAGAATACCACCTTATGCACGGTTTGAGCTGCTTTTTCAACTTCCTAGCTTCTCTTGCCTTGTGACTAGTAGTGACGACGGGCCGATTCAGACACTTAACCCTCCCAATCAAAACCAGCCAAAAATCAGAACTGGGCTCAAACCATGAGATCCAAGGTTCAGGGCCGGTTCCACCGACCTCAGAAACTGGAACTGCCTTGAAACTAGTAGGAAACATAAATAAAAAAAAAAAGGGAAAAATTAAAATTTCCTACCCTTTTACCTACAAGCTCTAACAAACAACCCCCCCCCCCCCCCCCCCCCCCCCCCCGGGAGACCAATTTCCTAGCCTTTTAGCCACAAGCCCCAGTACCCCTCCCTCTGCAGACTTACCCCACCCCCACCCCACGCCCCTGGTTAGGTGTAAGCCCTACCCCCACAACCCCAGTCTTTAGTTTAATTTTTAAATAAATATATATATTAAAGTTTTATTTTGAATTAATTTTAAGAGAAATTGAACTGACAATTCAGAACCGTGGTTCTAAATTGTCCAAAGGAAGGTTCAAGGTGGTTCCGTGGCCCATTGGAACCGAAACCACCGGTGTTGAGTTCGAAAATGGCAAGAGAGTGATAAAGATAAAAGAGAGATCTGAGTTATGAGAATTGTCTTATATTCATCATTTTGATTGTACAGACCCCATTTATATTAGGGGTGGAGGGAACACAAGTATTAAATACACGTCATGTATCTTGTGGGACAAGCAATCTCTATGGTACGGAAAATGTCAGACTGCGGAGGCGCAGGCGGCGTCAGCCGTACGGATTGACGTAGCTCTGAAGCGCCGCTGGTGGTATGGGCGCCGCCCTGGCTATGCGTGTAGCTAGGCTTAGGCGTTGAAACTGGCGGATGGGCTTATTTCCTGGGCCTTGACTTGGGCCGCACTTCTTCAGGGGCGAGGGCCTTGGGCCCTGACCCTACACTTGCCCCTGAGTTTCACGCCTCATAAGGCGCGGGAAACTAATTTTAAAGTTCGAAAATCGATGGCGAACCCGGGGGTGACACGTGCCCGTTCGGGGGTCACAAGCCGTCACATTTCGGGCAGTGGGAAGGTCACGCCGCCTGTCTCGCTTCCAGTCGCCTCGTCACTCCTGCCGTCTCGTCTCCCTCCTCTTGAGCCCCTCCTCTGTCTTCTTCGAGTTTCTTCCTTCTCGAGCCGATCCCAATGGCGTCTTCCAGTCGTCCGACCTCGGCCTCAAGTGAGGAAATCTTCGAGAATAAGCTTACCACCTCCTGATTTCTTTCGACCTTGAAATTAGGGAGAATAGGAGCCGATTTCTCTCCTAGGTTTCCCCGCGAGGGCGAAGAACCCTCGGAGCCACAGCCAGGGGAGTTCGCCATCTTTCCTGACCAAATCAGGGCCGGCCTTAGGTGGTCGTTGGCCGAGCCGGTGGCGGCCATGCTGAGATATTATCGCATGGCGCCGGGACAACTTTCCCCCACCTCTTGGCGCGTCTGGACAGCCTTCTACCTATACTGTAGAGAGCAAAAAATAGGGTACAGTAGGCTCCTATTTAGGTTCTTTTACCTACTGGTACAACGCTCCGAGAGGGGTTACTATCACTTACAGCCACGCCACAAGAAGATATACGGGGTGTTGGTGACAAACTACGGGTCCACCAACTCCAGCTGGAAGGAGGCTTTCTTCTTCATGAGGGACGCGAAAGGGTGGAGGTGGCGTCAAGACCCTCGGGAGGAATTCCACGATGGAGACCCCTGGGGGTCCATGAAGAAAGAGGAGCGAGCCCATGCCGAGAAGTTCCGCGGCGTAAAGATCGACGCCCGTAGCATCATAACGGACGAGAACCTGATGAAATATGGTCTCGTGTCTGAGGCGCCCTGGAGATGGAGCGTTGGTGAAGACATGTGCGGGTTGCCCAGGAATATCTTGGTAATTTTCTAACTCTTCCTTTTCGTTCTGTTTCAGAGAAGGGCGAGTGGGCCAAGATCATTGATAAACTGCTGATGCAGGAGAAAGCCCTCATGGAGGTCAGGAAGAGGAAACGTGAGGAGGAGGAAGATGTTCTCTTGATCTCCTCTTCCCAGGCTGGGGGTACCAACACTGCCGCTCAGGCAAGGGAGGTCCCCTCTGAGCGGGAGTCTAGCGAAAGTGGGGCGCTGGTGCAGAAGCGGCGCAAGATTCATTTCACCTCCTCGAGCTTGGCCAGCGCTTCTACTCTCGTGGCGCCCCAAGGAGAGGCTAGCCCTGTTTCGCCTCAGGCTCCTGCTTTGGCGACTCCAGGGTCAGCGGCGCCGCCTTCCCTGGGACTTGGTGCCCCATTGAGGCATGCTCCCGAGCCAGTACCTTTGGTGCCCTGTCCAAGTCCCATTTAGGTGCAAGAAGAGGGTGAGGGCTCAGAGCGGTCCGCTCCTCCCGAGGCGGCCCAGGGTGAAGTTGAGGTAAGCGACGCTTATTGTTGAATTCAACATCAGAGTGATATCTTTAATCTTCTTACTCTCACATGCAGGCGTCCCTCCCTACAGATGGTTCTCCCATCCGGGGACTTCTAGGGGATGTGGAGGCACAGCTGCGCCTCACCAGGGCTCTGCAACGCCTTGTGGGGGAGTTACCCCAGCTGGAGACGAGGGAGGACCTCTTCTCCTACACGCGCTATTATTCGTTGATGGTGAGTATTTTTGTGCCTTTCCTTGATCTCAAATCTCAAATGGACTGCTGACTGTAAACTTTGGCAGGGTGCGATGATTCCCGGGTTGCTGATGGAGACCTGGAGCCAGGAGCGTGCCCTCGTTCCTGAGTTACAGGCCCAGATCCAGCGACTCACAAATAAGAGGCGCAATTGGAGGAAGCAGCGCCAGAACATGCGTTCTAGCATCCAGGACTTAAAGTCCCAGGTGGATGCTGCGGAGGAGGAGGCTGCTGGGGTTCGAGAAGAGGTTGAGGCGCTGAAGATGCGACTCGCCTCTGAGGAGGCGGGAAAAGTTGAGCTCCAAGAGGAAGTGAGAGTCCTCAAGGAGCAGCTGGAGCGGGAGCGGTCTGACAGGGCTGCTGAAGAGGGGAGACTCCAGGCGCAGCTACAGGAGTCTGCTCTGGCGCTTTCTTCAGCGACCACGGAGAGGGCAGCGGAGGTGGCGCGTGCCAAGCTTGAAGCTGTGGAGGAATACAAGGCTAGTGACACTTCACAGAAGAGCTGGCAGCGCGAGGTGGCAGAGCTATAGAGGACTCCCTTCGCTCTGTCAAGGATGACCTCCAACGCCTATATCCAAGCGTTGACCTGACAGAGATCCCAGGCCTCAACTGTCTCCACCTCCTGGACGAAGCTCGTGGCGCTGCAACTCCTTAGGCCTAGAGATAGTTTATGTAAATAAGGCTATGTAAAGATTGCCGTTTACTTAATGAAATTTGCCTTCTTTTCGCTTGTGACATTGTGAGTTTGTGACGCCTCCTTCGGTTAATGTTAGCCGCGACTAACTTCCATGCTCTCGCTTCCAACGTTTTCGCTGTACTACTTTTAATACCCGCTTGCTACCGCGTCGGGTACTGATTCTGTCTGACCAAAGTGTCGAACCATAGTGTTGAAGTGCTTTATAGAGCCTCTCTAGCATCTGCTAAGTTCAGCGGCGCTTTCTACGGTGTCTGTTTTAATGCTCTGTTTTTGAGTGATGTATCACAAGGTTCACGTGTTTTGCGTTGTTTTGTGTCGATGATGGTTACGGCAACCCATCATAGGTCGAACCGCAACAGGCTATTAGATTATCCCAATGTCACGTGCCCCGCTGTAGCCAGTTTTCCTTAGTTGTAACGCGTTGACACACATTTTAAGTGGGTCTCCACTTCTAGCTACATCCTACGTGCTCAGGCGTTTTAGTCATGCCCCTCGTGCCCCCGAATGATGGAGGTCTTAGCGTGCCTCAGGATGACTGAGGTCTTTGTGCCTCCGAATGATGGAGGTCTTTGGGTGCCTCAGGATGACTGAGGTCTTTGATGCCCCAGGAGGTCTGAGGTCTTGGGTGCCCCAGGATGACTGAGGTCTTGGGTGCCCCAGGATGACTGAGGTCTTTGATGCCCCCGAATGATGGAGGTCTTTGGGTGCCTCAGGAGGTCTGAGGTCTTGGGTGCCCCAGGATGTCTGAGGTCTTTGGTGCCTCAGGATGACTGAGGTCTTTGATGCCCCCGAATGATGGAGGTCTTTGGGTGCCTCAGGAGGTCTGAGGTCTTTAGTGCCCCAGGATGTCTGAGGTCTTTGGTGCCCCAGGAGGTCTGAGGTCTTGGGTGCCCCAGGATGTCTGAGGTCTTTGGGTGCCCCAGCATGACTGAGGTCTTTTTTTTTTTTTTTGGTGGAGGACGCTTGAGAAAGAGGGGTTAGATTTAATCAAGTACATAGGGGTACACATGAAATAAGGCATGCTAATAAAAGAACTTTTTGATCACCTCTGCATTAAAAGTATGTGGCAGTGTACGCCCCTCCATATCTTGCAAGATGTATGCGCCCGGGTAAGGGATCCCTGTGATGCGATATGGGCGCTCCCATTTGGGTGCAAGTTTGCCTTGCTAGTGCTGAGAGAATTTGTTCTGGCAGAGGACCAGATCCCCCACGCTGAATTGTCGCGCTCGGACCCTGCGATTGAAGTATCGCGCCGCCGCTTGCTTTGCTTTGTGCATGTTGGTAAGAGCCTGCATGCGCCTTTCTTCGACAAGGTCCAAGTCCTCCCTTCGGAGACGATCGTTGTCTGGTTCCCTGAACATGGCCACTCGGTGGGTGTTTACTACTACCTCGGCAGGGATAATCGCCTCCGACCTGTGGACTCCGCACGGGGCGTTACTCGATAGGCCCATAGCACGTTATCTAGCTCATCGACCCACGACCCCCCGAGTGCATTTAGCCTGGTGCGCAAGCCATGTAGGAGGGTCCTGTTAGTGACCTTGGTCTGCCCATTTGTTTGAGGGTGCACCACCGAGGTGAAGCGTTGCTTGATTCGAAGCTCCTGGCACATTTCCTAGAAAGCTTTTCCTCTGAACTGCGTTCCATTGTCTGAGATAAGGATGTGGGGGACGCCGAAACGGTACACTATGTGTTTCATCACGAACTTGCGGGATGCTTTGTCAGTGATGGTGGCGACTGCTTCAGCTTCCACCCACTTGGAGAAATAGTCCACCGCGACGAAGAGGAAACGACGCTGCGCAGAGGCCATCGGGAAGGGACCTAATATGTCGATTCCCCATTGGGCGAATGGCCAGGGAGACATCATACCAGTGAGCTCGGTGGGCCATCCAGTGAGGTGACGCTCAAATGCCTGGCACGCGGGGCAGCTTCGAACCAAGGCCTGTGCATCATCCATCATTGTCGGCCAGTAGTACCCTTGTCGGTGGGCTATGCGGGAAATCGCTTTGGCTCCCTGGTGACTTCCTGCAATTCCCTCGTGAATTTCTCGCAATACATAGGTTGCCTCCTTCAGACCAAGGCAGCGCAAAAGGGGCTGGGATACCCCGCGTCGATAGAGCGTTCCCTCCAATATAGTGTATCTCGCGGCGCGTAACTTGATACGTCGAGCCTCTACGGGGTCGGTGGGGAGGTGATCTTTCTCCAGGTATCTACGAATGGGCATCATCCAGTTCTCCTCATTCTGGGCACATAGCACCGCGAGAGGCGTGTACGTTTCGGAGACCCGACGACGCTCAATGAAGTTGAGGGGAGAATAAGCTTGCCCCGTGGCTACCTTGCTTAGCAGGTCCGCCCAATGGTTTTCCTCTCTGGGGACTTGGACGATTTTCGCCTCATCGAACTGCCGGACCACTTCCTTCGCCCTCTCTAGACAACGCTTCATGTTGTCCCCCTTTGCCTCACACTCTCCATTTAACTGGCCGACCACAAGCTGTGAGTCGCATTTGGCAAGGACTCGACGCGCCCCGGCCCCTCACGCTATTAGTAGTCCAGTGATTAGGGCCTCATACTCCGCCTCGTTGTTAGTCGCGGGGAAGGATAGTACGAGACTGTAGGTGAGCGGCGGCCCCTCCGGGGGACCTATCACACAACCTGCCCTAGCGACGCCTCTGGTGGAGGACCCATCGGCGAGTACTTCCCAGACGTCAGCAGGCGGGTGTGTTGTGGGGTCGTTTGGCCCGGTGTTTTCTGCGATAAAGTCTGCCAGCGCCTAGGCCTTGATAGCTCCTCGTGGCTCGAAAATGATGTCAAATTCACTGAGCTCGATGGCCCACCGCACCATTCTCCCTGATAACTCGGGCTTGCGAAGGACTTGTTTCAGGGGTTGGTCCGTGCGGACAGCGATGGAGTGCGCCTAGAAGTATGGCCTCAGTTTCTGTGCTGCTAGAATGACGGCCAAGGTGAACTTTTCCATTGGTAGGTAGCGGCGCTCCGCCGGGATCATGACTTTACTTACGTAATAGACTGGGCGTTGTGCTCCCTCCCGTTCCACAACAAAGACGGAGCTAAGCGCGACGTCGCTTACGCCCAGGTAAAGCCTGAGTGTCTCCCCCAGCATCGGGGTCGCCAGACATGGGGGGGAACAGAGGTAAGTCTTGAGCCGAACGAACGCCTCCTCGCACTCTGCCGTCCAAGTGAAGGTTTTTCCTGCTTTTATCGCTGTGAAGAAAGGGAAACATTTATCCCCCGCCTTGGAGAGGAAACGGGAGAGTGCCGCAAGACGGCCTGTGAGGCGCTAAACCTCCTTGATCGTCGAGGGGGATTTCATGTCTTCTATAGCTTTGATTTTTTCGGGGTTGACCTCAATGCCCCTGTGAGTGAGCATGAACCCCAGGAATTTCCCCGACTTCACCCCGAAGGCGCACTTTTCAAGATTTAGACGGAGGTTATAATGCCGCATGACTTTGAACGCTGCCCGAAGATCCCCCTGGTGCGCAACCACCCGTTCGGATTTGACGATCATGTCGTCAACATACGCTTCCATGGTTGTCCCCAACTGGGCCGCGAACAAGCGGTTGATCAATAGTTGGTATGTAGCTCCTGCGTTTTTAAGGCCGAACGGCATCACGTGGTAGCAGTAGACTTCGTCTGCCGCGTAAAACGCCGTTTTTTTGCCTATCTCCTGGATGCATCGCTATCTGGTTGTACCCGGAATAGGCGTCCATGAAGCTGAGCAACTCGTGGCCAGCTGTGGCGTCAACCAGCTGATCTATGCGGGGCAAAGGGTAGGCATCTTTGGGGCACGCCTTGTTAAGATCGGTGTAATCCACACATCCTCCATCGTCCATTTAGCTTGCGTACCAGGACGACGTTGGCGACCCACGTTTGGAAACGGACCTCCTCAATGAAGTTTGCTGCCAAGAGCCTTGCTACCTCTTCGCGGACGGCCTCCTTTCGCTCCGCCCCCATAGACCGCCGCCGTTGGATGACGGGGCGGGCGGATGGGTTGACTGCCAGGCGATGGGTGATGATTGATGGGTCAATACCCGGCATGTCTGCAGGTGTCCATGCAAACACGTCAGAAAATTCCCACAACAGCGCAATTAAGTTTTGCTTACTGGAGGTGTCTAATTCTGCGCCAATCCGGACGCTCCGTGTCGGTGCCAGGAAAACCTCCTCCAGCTCTCCCATTGGGGCAGGTCGCTCAACCCCATCACGAGGGTCGGGCTCAATCTGTAGTGTGGGGCGAACACAGGTGATGTGAACCTTACCAACATGTGGCAAAACCCGACAACAATATATGGAAGAGAACCCCAAGATCTGCAAAGAACAAGCTCTGAAGGCGAGCTTTGACCCACTACCTAGCGAGATAGGAACCAAAGCTACGGTTTGGAAAGGACGCCACACCCCGAGGATCGAAGTGATAAGTCCGGTTGTAGAATGCCACAAGAAACCTTAATAAGTTCTACGAGTCTTCTCAAGAACCAAAAAGAGAAAATTCCTCACAGAATTATGTATTGAATAACAAAAGAAGTTTGAAAATTCGTCCATCCTCAGCCTTGACCTATAAATAGGCCACAATTATAAGATATGCGAAATATTG
Source organism: Lagerstroemia speciosa (assembly GCA_037672795.1). Taxonomy (NCBI): domain Eukaryota; kingdom Viridiplantae; phylum Streptophyta; class Magnoliopsida; order Myrtales; family Lythraceae; genus Lagerstroemia; species Lagerstroemia speciosa. The sequence goes on along the minus strand of CM075287.1, from coordinate 7,959,379 downwards.
TATCTCCAAATTGCGTCCTATGTAATAGGCAACAAAAATATTCTAACTATTCTTTAGGAAACAATGAAATATTACCCTAATATTCTGACTTAGAAAGGTAATATATTACTTAGCCATGTAATATTCTTCTTTGACCAGAATTAATCAACTTTGACTAGAATCTTCGAGAACTTTAATAATGTTAACATATGTTACTGGCACATGTGGACTTGCTTCAGCATGCTTCATTGAGTTCGCCTGAGTCCAAATTCTCCGAACCAGCCCGGTCACATCTTCTCTAAGCTTCTTGGCCCGTGCCCTCGTAATTGGCCCATTTGGAACTCTAACCAGATTGCTCGCACCATGCTCTTGATTTGCATCATTCTCCCCCTCTTTTAAAGGATTTGTCCTCAAATCTTCATCTACATCAAACAGAGACAGATCAGAGACATTAAAACTTGCATTGACACCATACTCACCTGGTAAATCCAACTTGTAGGCATTGTCATTTATTCGCTCTAGCACTTGGAAAAGTCCGTCACCCCTTGGAAGGAGTTTGAACGTCGTCTTTCAGGAAACCGTTCCTTCCTCATGTGCAACCACACCCAATCTCCAGGTTCAAACACCACTTGCTTACGTCCCTTGTTTGCTTGTTTGATATATTGCTCAGTCCTCCTTTCTATGTTCAAGCGTGCCTTCTCATGGATTTGCTTTACAAATTCAACTTTCTTCTTTCCATCTAAGTTAGCACGTTCACTCAAAGGTAAAGGAGATAAATCCAAGGGTGTTAGTGGATTAAAACCATAAACAATCTCAAATGGTGAAAAATTGGTTGCAGAATGAACGCTCCTATTGTAAGCAAATTCGACATGTGGCAAACAATCTTCCCATGATTTCAAATTATTCTTAATAATAGCACGTAATAAAGTAGATAAAGTCCTATTCACTACTTCGGTTTGACCATCAGTTTATGGGTGACAAGTTGTAGAGTATAATAATTTGGTGCCTAACCTTCCCCACAATGTCTTCCAAAAGTAACTCAAGAACTTTGTATCTCTATCGGAAACAATGCTTCTAGGCATGCCATGCACTCTAACAATCTCTTTGAAAAATAGATCAGCTATATGAGATGCATCATCAGTCTTATGACATGCAATGAAATGTGCCATTTTAGAGAATCTATCAACAACCACAAAGATTGAGTCTCTTCCTCTCTTAGACCTAGGTAACCCTAAAACAAAGTCCATGGAAATGTCAACCCAAGGCTCTCTAGGAATAGGCAATGGTGTATATAATTCATGTGGTTGTAACTTAGATTTAGATTGTTTACATGTAATGCACTTTTCACAAATCCTCTCAACATCCCGTTTCATATGGGGCCAAAAAAAATGTTCATGCAACATAGCCAATGTTTTAGCTACCCCAAAATGACCCATCAAACCACCACCATGTGCTTCCCTAACTAGTAACTCACGCAAAGAAGAATGGGGAATGCAAAGCTTATTTTCTCGAAATAGAAACCCATCAAGCAAGTAATACTTGTCATGAGATCTTTTTGCGCATTCTTTAAACACATCACCAAAATCAGAATCTAATGCATACAAATCCTTAATGGACTCAAATCCAAGCAACTTAGCATCAAGTGTGGAAAGTAGAGCATACCTTCGAGATAGTGCATCCGCAACAATATTTTCCTTACCTTGCTTGTATTTGATCACGTATGGAAATGTCTCGATGAACTCCACCCACTTAGTATGGCGTTTATTTAGCTTGTGCTGCCCCTTCAAGTGCTTCAACGATTCGTGATCTGTGTGGATCACAAATTCTTTTGGCCAAAGGTAATGTTGCCAAGTCCTTAATGTCCGAACTAATGCATACATCTCCTTATCATATGTTGGATAGTTTAGGGCTGCTCCACTTAGCTTTTCGCTGAAATATGCGATTGGTCTTCCTTCCTGCATTAAAACTCCACCAACTCTAATACCTGAAGCATCACACTCAATTTCAAAAGTTTTAGTAAAGTTAGGTAAAGCAAGTAAAGGTGCATTTGTTAAGTTCTCCTTAATCACTTTGAATGCCCTTTCTTGTTCCTCTCCCCACCTAAATGGAGCATTCTTCTTGATCACTTCAGTTAAAGGTGTAGCAAGACTACTAAAATTCTGAACAAAACGTCGATAAAAACTAGCTAACCCATGGAAACTTCTTACTTGACCAATAGTTGTAGGAGTTGGCCAATCTTCAATTGCTTTCACCTTTTCATGGTCAACTTGAATACCTTGGGCACTCACAACAAATCCAAGAAACACAAGCTTATCCGTGCAAAACATACACTTCTTCAAATTTGCATACAACTTTTCTTTTCTTAAAATATCTAAAACAAGTTTTAAATGTTCCACATGGTCATTCAAATTTTTGCTATAAATCAGAATATCATCAAAGTAGACAACCACAAATTGTCCAATGTAAGCACGCAAAACATGGTTCATAAGTCTCATGAAAGTGCTCGGTGCATTAGTTAATCCAAAAGGCATAACTGACCATTCATATAATCCATGTTTTGTTTTGAATGCAGTTTTCCACTTATCACATTCTTTCATCCTAATTTGATGATATCCACTCTTAAGATCAATCTTAGTAAAAACACAAGAACCATGCAATTCATCAAGCATATCATCTAATCTAGGGATGGGATGTCGATACTTTACCGTGATATTGTTGATTGCACGACAATCAACACACATCCTCCATGTCCCGTCCTTCTTAGGTACTAGCAGCACCGGAACCGCACAAGGACCCATGCTTTCTCGTACATACCCCTTTTCCAATAACTCACCTACTTGCCTTTGAAGTTCCTTTGTTTCCTCGGGATTACTCCAGTAGGCCGGTCGGTTTGGGATTGATGCACCGGGTATGAAGTCAATTTGATGCTCAATTCCTCAAATTGGGGGTAAACCTGAAGGCAACTCCTCAGGAAACACATCATCGAACTCCTGCAAAAGGGAAATAACATTGCTCGGCAAAGAACCGACAAGATCATTAGTGTTTAAAAGGACCTCCTTGTACATAAGTACTATAAGGGGTTGATCAGAAAATAATACTCTCTTGATCTCTCTTTTCTTTGCAATGAAACTTAATTTTCCTCTCTTGCTCTCCCTTTGGCTGAAACTCTCTCTTCTTCTCTTTCACTCTTTTTCTTATCCTTTCCTCTTTCTTTTTCTTCTCTCATACTTTCTTTTCTCTCAGTTTCTTTTCTCTCAATTTCAGATTTTGTCCTTATTTTCTTTTCACTTGCTCTTTTCAGCTTCGTTTGATCATCAAGAACTTGTTTTGGAGTTAATAGCATAAGAGCTATGGGCTGCTTATTCATTACAAAGGAGTACCTATTGGTAAAACCATCATGTGTAACCCTCCGATCATATTGCCATGGCCTTCCCAATAGTATATGGCATGCATGCATGGGAACTACATCACAAAGCACCTCATCCACATATTTTCCAATAGAAAAAGCAACCAGAGCTTGCCTTGTCACCTTGATGTCTCCACTATCATTTAACCATTGGAGTCGATAAGGTCGTGGATGCTTCAAGGTGGGTAATGCCAATTTCTCCACCAATTCTGTGCTAGCCACGTTGGTGCAACTCCCTCCATCAATTATGACGCTGCACACTTTGTTGTTCACAAAGCATCGAGTATGGAACAAGTTCTCTCTTTGATTATTTTCTTCCTCCTTAACCTGCATGTTGAGAGCTCGTCTTGCCACCAATATCTCGCCTTCAACAGCATACTGCCCATCATAAGCATCTTCTAAGGGTGGCATGTCGGGATCGTCTTCTTCATCTTCCGACTCTAGCTCTCCTTGGGCATTTATAATCATCACCCTCTTGTTTGGGCATTGGTTAGCCATGTGTCCCCTGCCTTGGCATTTAAAACACTTAATATCACGATTCCGAGTAGTAGAGATATCGGTTGTACCTTGGGAATCGCGGCTGGTGTTTCCCGACTTAGGCTCAGTTTTAGCCTTAAGAGTTGAAGATGTCTGTGGCTTTTCTTCCTTCTTTGAGGAGCTCAGCTTCCAAAGATTAGACCCCAAGTTGGGACCTGATCGTGTGCCTCCTCTCCTGAGTTGTTGTTCCACTTTCATTGCCATGTGCACCATCTCTTCCAACTCTACATAATGATGCATTTCTACTCTATCATGAATTTCTCGGTTCAAGCCAAACAAAAATCTGGCCATAGTGGCTTCTCGATCTTCCTCCACATTAGCTCGTATCATTGTAATCTCCATCTCCTTAAAATAATCTTCAACACTTCGACTCCCTTGTCTAAGAGATTGCAACCTTTTATGCAACTCTCGGTAATAGTAGCTTGGAACAAACCGCTTCCTCATCACCAATTTCATGTCCTCCCATGTTTCAATGGGACGTTCTCTATTCCGTCTCCTGCTCAAAACAAGCTGGTCCCACCATGTAATAGCATAATCAGAAAACTCAATGACAGCAAGTTTTACCTTCTTTGCTTCGGAATAGTTGTGGCAATCAAATATGAACTCCATCTTCTTCTCCCACTCAAGATATTCTTCTGGATCAGATTTGCCTTGGAAAGATGGAATCTTCATTTTGATGCTACCCAAATTATTATCTTCTCGATTCCTAACTTCTCCATTCCGATGCCCAAACCTGCCTCGTCGCTTGTTCGGTTCTTCTAACTCCTCATCATCCTCGTTATCTCCCCATGGAACATGTTGCCCATGCCCCCTATTGTTGTGGCTGTGATGTGGCTCACTCGATACTCTGTCTTCCACCTGATCCAACCTATTTTGAATTGGCTCCAATTCAAGTCGCATTATCCGTCTCATCTCCCCCAACAATGCTTCCATTTGAAGATTCGGGATGGTACGTTGTTGAATCTCTTCGGATGGATCTCTGTCTCGATGTTGAGCTATGTATAGATTCTGCAACTAGGTTAGTATGAATATAGAAAGAAAAAGGACCTCACCTCACTCCCTCACGTGTTTCACTCAAAAGATGATTCACTCAATTCACTCGTGTTTCTCTCAAGTATTCGGCTTTTACCCTCTAATATGCTCACCACTCTGGCCTTTTTCCACTCTTGTTGCCTTCTTTAGTTCTTAATCGGGCTCAAGGAATAACCAAGAAACTTGTAGCAATTCAAGTATGAATCCAGCCAAAACAAATCACAAGGATCCTTAGTGGTGAAGAGTCAAGGAAATAGACGAGTATGAATCTTAAACATAAGAATGATGGAAAAGGAATGATTCTGAGCAAGAAAACTAGGTGGATTTATGATTGATAAGTTGATGCTAAGAGAGTATGATATCTTCTTCGCTTCCCTTGATTTCTTTCTTTCTACTTTTGCTTTCTGTCTTTCTTTCTTTTCTTTTTTTTGCTGTTGATACTTTTTTTTTCTTTCTTTTTTTTGGCAGGAATTTTTTTTCCTTTGTTTTTTTGCAAGCAAACTCAGGAACGAACTAAGAAAAGAAAGGACAGATTTTAACAAGAACGAAGAAGAAAATAATGAAAAAGGATAGATGAAACTTGTCTTAGAACCAAAGCTCTGATACCAACTGATGTGAACCTTACCAACATGTGGCAAAACCCGACAACAATATATGGAAGAGAACCCCAAGATCTGCAAAGAACAAGCTCTGAAGGCGAGCTTTGACCCACTACCTAGCGAGATAGGAACCAAAGCTACGGTTTGGAAAGGACGCCACACCCCGAGGATCGAAGTGATAAGTCCGGTTGTAGAACGCCACAAGAAATCTTGATAAGTTCTACGAGTCTGCTCAAGAACCAAAAAGAGCAAATTCCTCACAGAATTATGTATTGAATAACAAAAGAAGTTTGAAAATTCGTCCATCCTCAGCCTTGACGTATAAATAGGCCACAATTATAAGATATGCGAAATATTGTATCTCCAGATTGCGTCCTATGTAATAGGCAACAAAAATATTCTAACTATTCTTTAGGAAACAATGAAATATTACCCTAATATTCTGACTTAGAAAGGTAATATATTACTTAGCCATGTAATATTCTTCTTTGACCAGAATTAATCAACTTTGACTAGAATCTTCGAGAACTTTAATAATGTTAACATATGTTGCTGGCACACGTGGACTTGCTTCAGCATGCTTCATTGAGTTCGCCTGAGTCCAAATTCTCCGAACCAGCCCGGTCACATCTTCTCTAAGCTTCTTGGCCTGTGCCCTCGTAATTGGCCCATTTGGAACTCTAACCAGATTGCTCGCACCATGCTCTTGATTTGCATCAACAGTTCTCCTTTAGGGTTGCCAGATGGCAACGCTTCGCCACCTGGTGGTTTCCCCGAACGCCTCCTGTGCCACGGGCGGTAGGGAATTTGACCATTTGATGATAGGTGGACGGTATGGCACGAAGAGCGTTCATCGTGGGGCGTCCCATGATCGCGTTGTAGGCGGACTGGATGTCTACCACCAGGAAAGTAGCCACGCAACTTGAGGTCCTGTCGCCGTCTCGCAAGGAGAAAGGTAGGGCAATAGTTCCCTTTGGATACATCGTCCCCCCGTTGAATCCTATCAACAGCGTCTCCGCTGGGGAAAGGTCCACATCGGCGAAACCCATTTTCCTAAAAGCATCATAGTACAAGACGTCGGCCGAGCTCCCGTTATCAACGAGGATCCGTCGTACCTCGAATCCCTCGACGTCGGCCGCAATTACCAACGCCTCATCTCGTGCCGAGGGAGGCACGAATGCAGCGTCTTCGTTTGTGAATGTGATCGAATAATTTCGGCCGTGCCCCAGGCATTGCATCTCGTGCGCGGGACGCTTGCTTCCGGAGGAGCGTTCGCCGGTGATCATATGTATCGTTCCTCGACGCTCCCGGGGTGATGGCTCTCTGGTCATCGTCCTTTCATTTTCCCGCCGATCCCCCGCCGTGTTCCTTGCCTCCGGGTCCCGGCGCCACGTGTTCCTGGCAAGCGGGCGCTGCACGTACTCCTGTAGATGTCCCCCTTGGATCATTCATTTGATCTCGAACTTCAACTGCCGGCAGTCTTCTGTATCGTGGCCCGCCGCCCGGTGATATCGGCAATACCGATCCACGTCCGGACCCAACGTTTCTTTAGTTTTACGAGGGGCTTTGATCAGGCGCCGTTTCTCTCCTTCTGTGAGGACAACGGCGCGCGGGACCATCAGCGGGTTGAACTTTTCCCGTTTGTTGTCCCGTCCGCGCTCTTCTTGTGGGCCCATAGAAGTTTCTTTGCGCTTGGTATCCCTGCGCCTCCAGTTAGATTCTTCGATGGTCATGAACCGTTGGGCCCGCGCCGCTAGGTCAGCGAAGTCGTTGGGGGGATCGATGATCAAGTTCTTCGCGAACTCATCATCCCTTAGACCGCGCTGAAATGCGGCCATCTTCTCCCGCGGAGTCAAGTCATCCACTTCGGCCGCCACTCTTACAAATCGCTCGTACCAATGGCGAAGGGACTCACAATCTCGCTGCTGCATCCCGAAAAGTTCCATCGGGGTGCGCTTGATCCGAAGTGAGCCTGCGAAGCGCTCCAAAAACCTTTCTTTTAGTGAGGCGAAGTGGGAGATGGACCCAGGTTCTAACGAGTAGAACCAGTCCGCTACGAGGCCTGTCAACGTCCCCGGAAAAAGGAGGCACTGAATCGCATCTGTGGCCCCTCTCCCCAGGAGGGAGTTGACATGGGCACGCAAGTGGTCATGAGGATCGGATTTTCCGTCGTACGCATCAATCTGCGGAACCTTAAACTTAGGAGGTAAGGTGACCACCTGGATTTCAGCAGAGAAGGGGCTGGCGACATCCTCCTTGACGGCCGGGAGCCCATACCGGCGACGGTTGTTGGCTTCGAGGGCTCTGGCCACGCGATCCTCGACCAGTTTCTGCACCTCCCTCGCGGTCATGCTGGTGCCAGCTTGGGAAGCGTCATCTTCTGAGGGAACGAGTGTCAAACGCGAGCTTGCAGCCGCCGCGGCTGGAGGGGGAGCGCGCAGCGCGCCTGAGGTGTCCCCGGCGCCCTCTTGACGCTCGTTCAAATGGCAAGATAGCGCGGCCTCTACTAAGGTGGTGACGCGGCGCTCAATGAGTTGCTCCACTGCCTGGCGGGTTCGAACGGGGAGGGCCCCCAGGAGCTCGTCCTGATTGGGATCAGCACGTGGGGGGCCTTCTGGTGTGTTTTCCGTGGGTGGGAGGTTAGGGAGGAATGCTTGTTGATCACGAGTGGAACTGGTTGCTCTGCGGTTGCTACGGGTGCGAGCCATGACTTCTAGTTCGTTCCCACAGACGGCGCCAGATGTTGAGTTCGAAAATGGTAAGAGAGTGATGAAGAAAAGAGAGATCTGAGTTATGAGAATTGTCTTATATTCATCATTTTGATTGTACAGACCCCATTTACATAGGGGTGGAAGGAACACAAGTATTAAATACACGTCATGTATCTTGTGGGACAAGCAATCTCTGTGGTATGGAAAACGTCAGACTGCGGAGGCGCAGGCGGCGTCAGCCGTACAGACTGACGCAGCTCTGAAGCGACGCTGGTGGTACGGGCGCCGCCCTGGCTATGCGTGTAGCTAGGCTTAGGCGTTGAAACTGGCGGATGGGCTTATTTCCTGGGCCTTGACTTGGGCCGGACTTCTTCATGGGCGAGGGCCTTGGGCCCTGACCCTACAACCGGTTCTTGAACCATGGCCACCACTACTTCTGACCTTTACCAAAAATTAGAAAAGAGTGTGAATGAAGCCTATATTTACATCACATATGCCAAATAGCAAACCATTTAGCTGGGGAAAAACTAAAATTCACTTGCTATGACAATATAACACAAGTCCGAGGAATGTAATGGAATGAGTTTCAAAGAATAAAATGTATAGCATGCAGATAAAGTTGGTGATCTTTATGTTAATCTTAGTAATTAAAGGGAAATGCAATTATGTGAAGTGATGAAATCTACATTTTCTAACCTTTATTCAAGGAAAAATCATTCCGTGAAGATGATAAAAAAAGTCTATCTCAATAAAATGTATATAACAACTTTCAAAGTACAAATAAATCAATAAAAGAATATGTAATGGAAGACCGAATTCCCATTCTCATCGCTTTCATTTGATTCAAGTGTGCCAAACATAATATATGTTGCATATGAAAACAACCTATTTAAGAAGTTCACAAAACAATGAAAAATGCTTATCAAGTTCTATATTTTGATATTTTTCAAATTGTTCAATCACGTATACAATCCTTTTATTATATGTATCGAAATTATCTAATACAAAGACAACCTGTTTATCAGGTTCATACAAACATGATACATTTAATTCATATTACTAAACATTTAAATTATAAATTCACACACATATAAATGATAACACTTTTATTTAAATGTACATTTACACTGCATAATTGATGTATTCAATGCAGAAGTTAAATGAGATATATTTGCTAAGTAAATGTACTCAGCTTTTGGTAGTTATTTATGTATGACGGTAGATGATCATTCAACATGGGATTCATTACCTCAAGCAAATGAGGATAAGACCTACAGACACAAAGTTATTCCTGATTATGAAATACTTGGCTAAGGTACTTTAACTTAAATTTAAACGAATTTCTAGTTTAAGTCCCATCGATTAGGAATTGGAATTGGGGTGCATGCATATGGTCTAAGTCGATGGGGTTTGACATCATCCATGGTCAGGGTCTAATTGTGATCTTGTAGTAAAAGGATTCAAGGGCATAATATGTATGATTAGGTTCACTCGAATGTTAACATCATGCTGACACATTCATCATTAATTGGATAGTCATGACATGTTGTGCTAGGCGTCAATCATGACCTTTGAGAGTCAAGAAGATAATGTTATAATATCATTGCCCATTATTGATGACCTAGTCGGTTTAACACAACAAAATTATTCTAACTAAGAAAGAGTTGATTTATTTAAAATAGTTTAAATAAAAATTAATTACTAGTTTTGACTTGCAATATGATTGTGAGGTTGCTAGCACATCTAACACTTATGGGAGATGTTTACATGAGATATAAAAGACTTAATCATTTGAGTGGCTAAATATGGAAAGTTCATATTCGGTAAGAGAGATGAATGTATAAAGGGTACTTTAAGTTTTTTTATCATTGATTCATGAGATGGATCATGCGATTTTTAGAAAAGTTGAAAACTTGAAAGACTTATTTGTTAAAAAGAATAAGTACTTGACTTATTCTTATTGCCAAACAGTTCTTAGGATTACTCTATAAATAAATGAGTCATGCAATTCCGTAAAAAAATGCCATTCTCTCTTCTACCGAAAGCCTCCATCTACATTGATTGAGATCTCAAAGGCTTCCTTTCTGTTGAAGAGTCAATCAAATATCGAATAAATAAGAGATTGAAACTTGGTTTATAATAAAGCGGGTACTACCGGCCGATCAGCTTAATCTTTGGGTTGGACATAGGCTTGGCCTCTTATAGGCCTAGGTGGATATTTAACACTCTCAAAGGGTGGCATTCAAGAGAAGGTTCGGGTTCAATAAAGGTGACTTCTTGGCAAGAACAATCCGTGTGGATGAACTAGAGGCCGAAGACTTGGTGGGCAACATCAACAATTGCAATAACAATTTTTATAGTGGATTGGTGACATCAAAGTAGCTGCATTATAAGAGGTATAACAAAGTGATAAAACTTATTGTGTTATCTAATTGAAGAAAAGGTAATACCATCACAGTTAAATGTGATTCATCATGTACATGATCCTAAATTGATACTCTTAGGTGAACCTACAGGCTCCTCATCTTCCTTCCTAAATGGAGGAGGTGACTTTTTATAGGCACTATGATGGGGCCATATGATATTCAACACATTATCATTGTGTGCTCGTCCTAATCTGGAAATCCTAAGCCTTCAATGCAGTGGTTGGCAATGTGACTTTCAATGTTAAACAACACAAGATTTGGTTTTGCAGTGTAGTCCTCTAATTTCTATTTTTGACTCACTAGTCCTTATTCTTTCCTTTTATGTCATTTTATAGGCTTTTGTTGTAATGGTCCTCTCCCCCATCACATTTGGACTTTGCTCTAGAACATTTCGCACATGTTGTTTGTATTCAACCTAGGGTATGATTATTAAGATGTTGCGTCATGCTAACAACCCATTTAGTCATTATTTGAATACTAATATATTTTGTTGAGACCTACTAGTTGCATAACAATATATTAGCTTTTTGAAAAGATAATAATTACTCAATATATGAAAAATTGAATATACATGGATCTTAAATTAAATGCATGATAATGGCTATGGGATAATTATACTGATGATACAAAACCTTTTTAAAATGCTTCATATTAGTGCAAAATTTTTTTCGTCACATTTCAATACAAAACTTTTCAAAAGTGTCACCTTAACACTTTTCGTCAACTTTCAGCTAACGATGTCAATTTTTGCTTATGTCAGCTGCTGACATATGCGCCAAACATAAACAATTGCTGACATGACATGTATTTATTATATTTTAATATAATAAAAAACATAATTAAAAAAACTTAAAAACACATAAGAATTTAGTAAAATTCAGAAAAAATTAAACTTTTTTTAATTTAATAAATTTTCAAAAGTTTTCTAAATAATTGGGAAAAAACTTCAAAAATTCAAAAAAATTATCTAAATGCTGATAGGTTGAATAAATAATTCAAAAAAATTTAATAAACTTTCGAAAGTTTTGTAAATAATTAGGAAAAAAAACTTTAAAAAGTCAAGAAATAAAAGCATGATCTAAATGATGATAGATTGAATAAAATTATAAAATCTTCTTTTTTATCATTAGACTTTCCTTCTAATCCCTACCTAAAAAACCATAATTTCTTCATCTTCCTAATTTTCCCGTCTAAAAAAATTCTAATCCTCTGATCTTCTTCCTCCATGACTTCCCCAGCAAAAAAACCAAAGTTTTTCATCTTCTTCCTCCTACTCTCTCCCTAGCTCAAATACGAGCACGATCCGAGGACAGCACCTAAAAGTCCTCAGACTCCCTCTACTTCCATCCCGCTATTTGTCATCCCACTTTTCTCCGCCATGGAGCCAGGAGTAAGCAAGCAGTGGCGACGAGCTACTGGGGGTGGAACAAGGCGGAGTTCTTCCCCGAAGTAGTCGTTCGAGAACCTAGTCCCTCTAGATCTAACCTCAGCGACTCGGGTTGGGGGATGGCCTCATCCCATGTCTTCCGTCCTTTAGCCAGAATAGGGTTGATAATCCCACTAGATCCCGCGTCGACCCACCATGGGGAGGTTGTTGCGCCAGTTACTGCCGCCCACCCAACCACCTCCCTCACCTTCTCGCCGCCCATATCCAAGCCCGACCCATTCCTCAAAATACATTGCTTCGTCTTCAACCTTCACCTAGACCCGAGCCTGGCCTCCATCTCTTCTACCCTCCACAATTTTTGCTTGAATTTGGCTTTGTTTAGTTATTTGTTTGTCTTGATTGGATTGGGGATGCTTCTGCTTCCATCGGGATTTCTAAGGTTTTAACGAGAGGAGGAAGACTGGCAGCATTTAGAAAAAATTAGGGTTTGGGAGAAAAGAGAAAAGGGTATTTAGAGAAATTGGTGTAAAGATAAATGAGTGATTAGGGTTAGATTATTATAATTTTATAACTAGTCGAAAGGCCCGCTCTTTGCTACGGGGTAATTGGAGGTACAATATGCAAAATATTTTTACTTTAATAATTATTTCTGAAATGTTTCTTTACTAAAAATTATGTTCGAACTGGTAATGACTGAATTCAAGAATAATAGTTTTATATTCATATTAAAAGAGAACAATGAATAATACTTATTTTAAAGATAGATAAATTAATAACTATCCTTGAAGTATAATTGTGCCTAGCTGCGAGGGAAGCAGTCTTTGAAGGATAGAAAATTATTCTGTACTAATAACCGCCCTTGAAGTACTCACATATGTTGTGTTGGTAAAAGAAAATAATGGATAATAACTATGCCATTCAAAGGCCAAGTGTTACGACTTTAAGATGCTGAGAGAGTCCCTTTGTAATTCCACTATCTTGTCATCCACAGCATCATAAATTGGCAATTCACCTAGAAGTAAAGTTAAGAGAGAATATATGCCGAAAACCCTCTCTAAGAATGTTGGTCAGTAGAAACAGTTCAGTGCTTCAATAGCTAGAGATTAAAAAAAAAAAGGGTCTCCAATATGCATGATACTACAATCATAACTATTGAAAAGATTTAAGTGAAAAACTTGAGTTTAAATCAATCATGCTAAAAAAACTCAGAAACTTATTCAGTATCACTGTTGGACAAAGTTCCCTACAAGGGAAAATAGGTACAAAACAGCAAACTTGAGGTAATAGCATGTACTTCAACGTAAGCAATAATAAGCAAAGCTTAAACCAAAAGATTGTCACACGAACTGGACACATTGCAATCAAGAATATACTTTCTAGTGATGCTCGAAAGGGAGCCTTGCTTCTTCATGATTGGTTGTTTCAGCACCAACCAATTCCACTTCCATAACAGAGGCAGTAACATCAAGCAAACACGGGGAGACTCCACTAATTTGTGCGTATCTGAAGTTGATCTTCTGATGCCATTTGTCATTAAACCTTGCTAGCATATGATTATATGGAGGGAATATCAAATGAAGCGCAATGTGATTTAACAGCCATAGCTTTTATGGTCTTCCTTACTTGCTAGTTAATCTAAAATTACAGGAGGATAGAAAATGTACCTAACAACTAAATTTTTCATATGGAATACAGAAAAACTTGCTCTTGCTTGTGATTATGCAAACCAAAAGACTATTCCTCTATATAAGTTCTTCCCCAGATTATTAGAATTACCTGTAGATTGTATAATCATTCATCACCAAAAGAAAACGGAAAGAAATGACAGTTCCTTGATATGCACTTAAGACTATAAAAGTTTAGGCTTCCATACCAATAGCACATCTAATCACTTGCAATAACCTGTAAACCAGCCTTCTATTGGATTTTTAGAGCCTATATAATATCACAAAGTTTGTTTAATAGAAAAAGGTAAATTTCAAGCGAACCCATCCGTCACACTGCACTTGCCAATTGTCTTACAAAAGGATGTTATCACTGTGAATATCATTGGTGGAGAAGTTGCTGTTGCTATATTGGCAGGTACAACTAAGCGGAATTAAATAGAAGATAATATAGAAAAATGAATTAAATAGTTAAAATCTATGGTTTAAATGTGTAAATAAATACCTGAAACGATAATCGGAACTACCCAGAATCCATATGCTTTCATGGTAATTTAGCAGTAATTGAATTAATGGAATATATTACATACATATTTAAATAATGACTGGATGACTTGTCACAAATATTCATGGTAGGGATAAGATAAGATAACTAATTAAAAAGCACTGACAATCACATTTTACTTACCACTAATAATAACTTCACATAACAATAAAATCACATGGTATAACGAATTTGTAAAATTTAGGAATCCTATATTAGCAAAACATATACTAAATATAAGGCAAGATCATTGAATTAAGCACTCAAAATTTAAATTTTGATTTAGATGTAAAAAAATTAGAACCCTGGCTCCAAGCATGTAGTTAATGAGCAGATACCTTGCTAATAATAATAAAAAATTTTAGCAAGCATGGAAGTACTTGCTATATAGAAAGAATCTGCACATTACATATATAAATAAATAGATGAGAGACCGAAGTGTATTAAGCAATAAAAGATTATGACCTAAACCATTGTGTAAATCCAATACTTCAATCGACATGCCACTAAAACTTGTGTAGCTATTGCTGTTGCACTAAAGAGCTACAGATTCAGCACAAACTAATTTAAATAGCTAGTAAATCTTTAAACCATAAACCAAATTACCAAGATTGAAATTGCATATATAATGAGTGACATAAAGTTAAAATGACTAAAGTTGGATAGATAATTGAAGGTCAGTGAATTTCAGAAAATCTAAAATCTAATAATGCTTAATCAAAACTTATTAATGATCGACACAGCTTTTTCCCCTCCAGTGGTGGAAAATTAGCAAGTAAAGACCACTGGTTGGTGAAAAACACATGCCAGAGGAGGAGCCATTGTTTATATTTTTCAATAAATGAAGCACCTAGATATATTGGAGAAAACAAACATTACATCATTAGCAGCATAATATGTAGAAAAGGTCAAAAAAATGAGGAGGTTACTTGATCAGGAGGTCTAACAACTCGATTCTTTCCATTTGATTGAGGAATTCGAACTGATTCAAATGATTAAAGGTAAAGAGAATGCGAACGTTATGTCCCCTTCCTCATCCAATATGCGCATCAACCCTCCATACCATTTGGAGGAAGAGAAACCAAAGGCAATGAAAATAATGTATCAGTAGATTGTGCAAAATCAATTAACTAGATAAGATGGTGCATAACAGATAAAATTAAATAGCTCAAAGGCTTGTTCATCACAATTGTTTTGGAAAATGAATACAAAAGATATTGCACATTTCTCTATATGTCTAGAATAGAAAGTCAATTTTCATATTTGTCTTAAATCGCATTTGTTTTTCCTGGAAAGCATACTAAATTTCTTGCCCAGCAAAATCCAATGTTGACCCCAAAAAAGAAGAATGGACAATAGTTTAGAGCCACATTTATATGAGTTTACCTGGCAAAGATTCATCTGGATGCACCTAATTTAGTTCATCATCCAGTCCACTTTCCACCATAATTTAGTTCATCAAGATGCACCTAAAGAACACAAAAAGACCAAATGTTGGATAAGATTTAGCTTGGAAATAGTCCCCTTCGCCAAACACGTTGAATCAAAACCTTTATCCTTTTCTAAAAGTATCAAGTAGGGTTATTGGCAATGAATGGTCTCATTTAAATGATAAAGATTTATCCATCCATACGGAAAAGAAATTCATTTGAAAAATAAAAAGCACAACACCCTTTTTGAGGAGTGCAGACCAGAAGTTTACCTTGTCAAATAGGACTGTAGCATTTAGGTCATGATACAGAGGCTGGCTCTTTCCGCTGTGAGCAAGAAGAAATCTCCCTCAATACTGAGCTCAGCAGAAGAAGGTACACAGGCACCAAAGTCAAGCACGGAGAAAAACAGGCATGAGCAAGAGGTAAGTAACAGAAGAAATAAAGCAGAAACAATAAATGGGAGAAGACTAACACCAATAGAACAGAACATCAGGCACACCACTTGGAGTGATGAAGTGAGAGGGGATACGGTAGATGGCTAGCAAACCCAAGAAGGGGAAAGACGGAAAGCTTTAACGGGTCCGTACACGCTGTGGTTCAGGAGGTGAAAAAATTGGTCATTGTCCGAACAATCAGACCCTAATCACGGTTAGGTCGGCAATAGAAACACCATCACACTATTGTAATTCATCGACTTATGAGGGGAGCAGTAAGAGCATGAGCCACAACCTAAAATGAAAATAAGAGACGGATTGTGTTCGTATTCACACTGGCAACCGAAAGCTTGCCACACTTCTTCGAGGGAATCGATTGAGAGGAAGAAGAGACAGATTGGCATCACTGAAATGCCAAGGAAGCACAGATGAGCACAGACAAAAGGGAAAGCGAAAGGAGAAATGGTCAGAGGCTCAAAGTAAGCATGAAACTTCCTCGAAAAGTCATTCTAATTGAAAAAAGGGGAAGGTTACAAAAGACGCGGAGGCATTGGATTTTTGAGAGTAGGAAATAGAGTTCTTACTCGCCACACATATGCCCTTTGATACTCTCTTTTAGATTTTAGAATATAAAATATAGAAAATATAGATTTTTTAACTGTTAAATGGGTGATTAGGATTAGATTTGTGTATTTTTATTTTTTTATTTTTTAACTATTTTAATATTTTATATGTATTTTTCATTTTTAAATGGTTTCTCTTTTTTTAGTTCTTGGATATTTTAAATTTTATGTGAATTTTTTATTTTTTCTAGAATTTTATATGTATTTTCTAAACTTTTATTATTTTTTTCTATTTTATTGCATTTGAAAATGTTACGTGAGCATGAGACGTCACATGTATACACACATGGCATCCATGTCAGACTGTTGAGTCAACGAATATTAACACCGCCAGTAGGAAGTTGATGAATTGTACTAATTTGACACACTTTTGAAGGATTTTGTACCAAAATGCGATAAAAAAAGTGGTATTGCACTAACATGAAATATTTCTAAAGGTTTTGTATTGCCAATATAATTATCCCTCATGGCTATACATAGAAACATATCTAAGAACTTTTAAATGGACCAGTAAACTTCATTACAAGCATCAATTAAACTCATCTTTACATAATTCTAGAGTTTTTTCTTTATTAACATTGTCAGGTTTTCTTTTTTTGATAAATGAAAGAAGTGTAGTAGTAGCAGTGACTGAGGAACAATATTCATGTTTTTGTATTTAACAGCAAACATATTAGACGAATTAATAACTATTGCTCCCACTAACTTCGTCAACACATCACTATGGAGGACTAATATAATTTAAGAATCCAACATTTGCTAAGGTTCAAGTAGAAAGAGTCCATTCTAATAATTTTGTTTAAAAGGGAATTCGAACCTGTAATCCTGGCTTTACCAAATCATTTGAAAGTTATTTTTGAGCTAGGGGTTTATACGGGTATCGGGTAGAGCTAGAACCGGTTGAGACGTACACGATAGGGTAGGTTTTGGGTAGATACTAATGACATTCGGGTAGGGTTCATGTAACAATTTAGGAACCGGTTAGAATAAGTTCCGATTCCTGTTCTCATACAATACTTGGAACTGAAACCTGAACCGATTATATATTCAATTAACGACAATTTCCTCAGTCCTAGTTTACTTCTTTTGTTGTTTATACTCTTAAATTCCTAATTTGGTATATTTTTAACAATTATCCATTTATTATATTCAAAATATTAATAGAATTTATGAACGAATAAGATATAAAAATGAAACATATTAAAATTTTATATAAATATAACTGACATTTACTAATCTTATGCCGATACATTAACCTAATAATAACAAAATGAAAATTGTAAAAAGTTATTATAAATCCGGTCTCTTAATTGTAAAATATATAAATTATAGATATATAATCACAAAGTTATTGTCATGAGAAGAGGAAAAGACTGGTTCCAACATGATACCCGGAACCTGTAGTATAATATAGGTTCGGAGTAGGGTCTAGTTTCTAATTTCACAAGGTAGGATTCAGATTCAAAAATTAGGAATTGGTCTTATATATAATAGGATCCGGACATTCTCCAAAATATTGGATATTCGAATCCGATCATCCCCATTTTGAACCATTAAATTACAGCAAGTGCGGAACATTGTTAACTATTATTAAGGAAATATTACAGTCTGTCGGACCGCACTAGGTGGGCCAGACTCGAGCTATTTAATTTTATTCTTCAATTTGGCTGTCGAAAGTGCTTTTCAGGAGGTATTTTACAGAGAAAGTTCTTATATTAATTTTAATTCTTTCTGAACAAATTTTAAACGGAAAACGATCGCGTCACCGGTTACGACATGGAGAACGTAAGGGCGGGCGAGCTCTGATAGCCGACGCAAGCGATGGCGTCACTGAAACGACTTCACCTTCGAAGGCTAATCCATTGCTTCGTCATTCATCACATCACAGAGCTCCGGTCAACAATCAGTCCTCATCCATCCGTAAGCACAAACTTAAAGTACTTGCCCACTTTCTCCGCTTAACTGTGCTTTTTCCATGTTCTTGTCTTTCTGACCGTGGTTGTTTCTGCAAGCGTCAAACAAGATACCTCTGACGCAATTGATTGATTTCGCCACCTGCACCTTCCTCCTCCTTTCTCGCTTTACACCTCCCGACTCGCTCTGCGTCTGTAAAGTTGATAATTTCTCGTGCCCTGTTTCTGAGCTTCGGAAAATTCGCAATACATGCGGTGACCTTTGGTTTTGGTTTGGTTTGGTTTTGCTATTCTCTCATGCCTTTGCTCCTGGGTTTTGATTTCATCTTTGAGGCATCTGATTAGATCTGTCCTACCGGACAAGGATAGTTAGTTATTTTGGCAGTCTGAATTTGACATATGTGACGTCCCTTTCAGATTCCTTCTCTTTTCCCTCCCAATTGATTCGCTGCTCCAGTCCGATGCTTGATAGGCTTATGGCGTGCTCTGATCTTAATGCTCTTTCCTGTTATTTATAGCTTTTAGCCAAGATTTTGAGCTCTTGCGACTTGCAACTCCTCTTGGTCATTCATGACACGATCTCTGATGCCAGTTTTTATCCGAGTTTTGTGGCCCAAGTTTATATTTGCTGGAGCTTCTTCTGCCAGAATTTTGACTTGACTACTCTATCTGAATCTGTATCTATATTGCCTGCTACTTTCACCTAGACGTTTCACTGGAAATTATTTTTGGTTTGTTCTACTTAAATGTCAATATTTTCACCTAAATTTTCATTTGGATAGGATTTTGTTGCATTATATCGCCCATGATCAATCTCTAGACTTGAGGGATACGCTGCTGTGATTGCCGGAATTGTAGGTTTTACTTTTAATGTCAACCTCAAAGGAACCCTGTTCTTCTCTTAGCTTCACTTCCTCGTGCCGCTTATCAAATTACTCCGCTAGCAATGTTTACCTATCAGAGTCATCTTTCCCCGAGAAAGGGCCCAGCCTTGAAACCTTTAGTCTGAGTAAGCTCAGCTCCAACTTAGAGCAGCTTCTCACTGACTGCAGTTTCAATTATAGCGATGCTGATATTGTTGTTGAAAACATCCCTGTTGGTGTTCACCGGTGCATTTTGGCTGTTCGAAGTGAATTTTTCCATGAGCTTTTCAAGCAAGAAAGGGGGTCTAGTAACGAGAGGGAGAGTCGACCAAAGTATTACATGGGTGACTTGTTACCTTATGGTATGGTCGGGTATGAAACATTCTTGAATTTTTTGAGCTATGTTTACACTGGAAAGCTGAAGCCTGCACCATTAGAGGTGTCAACTTGCGTTCTTAGTCCTTGTGAACATGAGGCCTGTAGACCTGCCATCAATTACCTAGTGGAGTTGGTATATGCATCATCCATCTTCAAAATCTTTGAGCTTGTCTCACTACTTCAGGTCAGCTTGCTCATTCTTGTAGTTCTAATCAAAAGATTTGCCACTTCAAAAAACTAGTGTCAGGAAGTTTGGTAGCAAAATTTAGTAGGTTTAGGGCTGAAAAGATTTTGTAAAATTACTTGCTTGTTGAATTGGATTTGGGGCTAGCTCTTTGCATTTGCCAACCAAGGTGGGATGTGGAAGATTGAGAACTCCTGGGTGATTATCCTTTACATATATTAGAATCTACATATCTTGATCAAAAGAAAAGGAAAAGTACTTTCATGGAATTAGAAGGTGTCATGTTTCATACGACATGAGAAGTTATACTACTTTGTATAAAGTTGTCACTTTAGCATGGTGATGAGTTGATGACCCTAAAAATCTCTAAATTATCGTAAGGTGCGAATGAAAAAACAGGAAAAAGAAGGAAAAGTAAGTAACTACTACTATTTTGCAATGCCATCTCAATGAAAGGGAGAATTTATGTGGAATACACTACTGGATAAATGGTAACATTGTTTGTGTAAAATATGAAATGTTTTAATACATTGAAAGAGCCAGATGCACAGTCCTCCTCCATTTGCTTAATCATTTCTCTATAATATCATAAAGAGTACGAATGTTCTTGTGCTCTGCTGTAGCTTTTCATGGTTACCCATAAATATACCTACCGTTTCAGTTGTTACTGGAATGAAGGAATTTGTTTTAACTTGTAATTACCTGCGTCTGCAGCGACACCTTCTCAACTTTGTTCTGAAGATACAGACTGCAGAAGATATTATCCCAATTCTCTTGGCCGCCTTCCGTTGCCATCTGAGTCAACTCATTACAGTGTGTGTAGAAAGACTGGCCCGATCAGACCTGGAAAGCATTTCTCTCGAGAAAGAGCTTCCCCATGAACTGGCTGACAGTATCAGGGTTCTCCGAATAAAGGACCAACCAGATGAAGAGGATAACACTTTGCATGAGAAGAGAGTGAGGAGAATAATAAAGGCATTAGACTCTGATGATATTGAACTCGTGAAACTTCTTCTCACTGAGTCCAAGGTCACATTAGACGAAGTGAACGCTCTCCACTACGCTGCAGCTTACTGTGATCCAAAGGTTGTCACTGAGTTGCTCGCTTTAGGGTTAGCTGATGTGAACCGCCGAAACTCAAGAGGTTTCACAGTGCTGCATGTTGCTGCAATGCGGAAGGAGCCAAAGATAATTGTGTCATTGCTATCGAAAGGGGCATGTGCATCAGAATTAACTTTGAATGGTCAGAGTGCTGTGAGTATTTGCCGGAGACTGACAAGGCCAAAGGATTTTTATGCAAAGACGGAGCAGGGGCAGGAGGCAAACAAGGACAGGATATGTATTGATGTCCTCGAGAGGGAGATGTGGAGGATTCCTTTGACTAGAGAACCTTCGATTTCGTCACCAATGATGGCAGATGATTTGCAGATGAAACTGATGTACTTGGAAAATAGAGGTCTTCTTCTTCTTCTTCTTCAACTTATTGTTGGCCTCTTTGTCTTCGTAACTAGAACTTATTCTTTAATGAGGGCTCCTTCATAAACTAAGTGCAGTCACATAGCACATGTTATGGACTCGCCTGAGTCCTTTGCAAAGCCCAAGTGGGTGGCTATACCGTATTAACCTAGTGCATTGGGAATGAAACCTGAAACTATGCTGCCATGCCTCGGCTGCATCTATAACCACTTGATAACCTGCAAATCAACAGAGCTTTTTAGGCTGAATCACTAATTCAAATGTTTTATAAACTTGCTTTGAATATTGTAGTCCACTAAAAATAGACAAATAACATGACGGTGATAAATTTTCTGAACTATGTCGAGGAATCATTGATTAGTTGATTGTTGTCTTTTCATGGATGAATTACTCCTCTGATACCATTTATGTGCGTATATTCTGTCTGACTGAAACAAATGAATGGAGCCTGTCCCAGCCTAACCTGTTTCTATGTAAGATAAAGAAGATCCCATGTCTATTTCAAATACAATATTTCTTAATTTGACCCTGTTCCTATAAACAGAAATTTAGTGTTCTTGCTGCCACCTAATTTTTACCGCTAACAATTTTATTTGGAAACGACACTCTTTTCTTATCAATAAAGAGGTTAGAGCCTGTTATCATGGATCCACAGAGACACTGACTTCAACAGATAGCCATTCGAGGAACAGGCCTCTGAAAGCTTCCTTTTAGGATTAAGTATAAGATCAAGTTATTGACGAAAAAATTTCTCATTATCCTTTTTGTTAAATTTGATTGTTTAGAATTTTTGGCTAAAATAGATCTTGGCATCCTTCCAATGATATCCACAGTTAAACCTAATATTGGTGCTTGAAATATTTGAATTCTCACTTGAGAAACCATAGATTATCTGTTGCTCAGTATATAGTCTTGAGCCACTTACATTGCAATGTTCTCGAGATCTATTGGTAGCATGATGATTAAATAGATTGTAATATCTTAACTTGCTCCAATTTTTGTATTCATTTTAGATGAAATTTTATATGGGTATCTTAGGATTTTCAATTCTGCAATTTATCCTGTTTCATGATTAATATCTGTATTTTCTTTGGACATTTTGGATTTAAATAGAGTTTCAAAGAGGAAAGATTAAGCAACACGAATTGCCTGATAATGAAACTGAAAATCTCAAGGAAGAAGATCCTGCATACAGGAAGTTTTCAGTTTGATCCATCATATATACATATACGTATGTTGATTTTTTATGTTTCATCCGATCCATTGAAATGGTTTGTCAGTATTTCATGCTTGTTCCCTTTATACGCAACAAAATATTTACTCCATCTGCATTATTAAGTCAAAGATTAGTTTCAGGATTTTGCCTGCTCTCTGAATGTTGTGGAGCATGAAGGCCTGATATTTTTCAAGTGTTATTCTGATAACACATTAGTATTGAAAAAATATAGCATGTTTGGTGCACATGAGCGATGCATGCAATTACCTAATGGAAAATGATACGTACCTTTGGGGGCTAGTGATAGTAGCATTGGTTATGGTAAACTGCAGTGGCATTTGCACGGCTTTTCTTCCCTACTGAGGCTAAGCTAGCCATGGACATTGCTCATGATGAGACCGTGGTTGAGTTTGCTGGGCTTTCTGGTTCAAGAGGCTTGAGTTGCACTCTGAGGGAGGTTGATTTAAATGAGACACCCATTGTGCGGAACAGGAGACTACATGCCAGGATGCAAGCTCTGCAGAAAACAGGTACTGTAAAACTTTCCTTCAGCGGTACACTTTTTGTTTCGGCAGAAAATAGATCATTCAATTGAGGCAATTTTGTGTTTCTAAATTATACTTGTTATATTGGAGACTGCCGGGCAGGCGGATAGTTGCATTTTGTAGGAAAGGACAGGTGCAGTTCTCTGTTTTATTTGTTACACCTTTCAATGGGTTGAGATTTTCTAAACAAACTCGAGTTTTGTTGGTTTCTGTCCAGTCGTTCTGCTTGATCCTATAAAAAATAGGAAAATGCTTTGAAATGGAAATAAAAAGAGTACGTGGGTTGCCCTTGCACTTCCCAATCCCAAGCAGTGGCGAATCATAAAAGGTCTTGTATAGTGAATTGAGTGTTGTTTTGTGGTCTTATTTTCCATTTTCTTCAAGAATAGAGAAGGAAACTGAAATTCTTTGTTTACCTAGCTGTTTCCACTATCTGGTAGGCATTTCCCCCCTTGTTTTCCAACAAAAACGAAAACCAGATACACTTAAATGTTTCGCTACCTATATTCCATAACCAGACGAACTTGATTGAGTTCTTTTGGTTCATTTTTTACTGACATCTAAAGGCAGTTGGTAGAAGAAATTTTTTTTTTCTTTTGGCTTGCTTAAAGTGGTCAGTTGACAGTTCTCCCACCATTCACATTTTACTTTTTACTTATTGCTCTTGTTTATGCCAGTGGAAACTGGAAGGCGGTACTTCCCGCATTGCTCGGAAGTGATCGATAAATTCATGGAGGATGATTTGCCTGATATGTGCTACCTTGAGAAGGGCACACCGGCAGAACGGAAAATAAAGACTGCACGGTTCATGGAACTTAAGGAGGATGTCCAGAAGGCCTTCTGCAAGGATAAGGAGGTGTTGACACGTTCAGGCCTGTCTCCATCATCGTCCTCCAATTCCTTAATAGACAAAGCCAAACACAAAATTACCTCGAACTCCTTGAGGAACGGAGCCAATCACAAAATAAGAAAAGTGTAAATTATATTTTATATGGGTACTGGTCCTAATAAGTTCTCTTCATGTTAAATTGGAGGAAGTGAAGGAAACCCTGCTTTAGGAAATCTATCTAAACCTCTACTATCTGTTGTGGTAAAATAGGAAAAGTTTATAGAATGCTTGCGTTCTTGTTGAATATTAGACGGGATGTATAGTACAAGTGAATAGGAAAAAAAGGAAATTACCTATCACTTTTTAAAGAAATTAATATTAATGGAAAATCTATTGAAGTAAAATTAGCATGAGTAATTAAAGTGGATTGATTGAGGTGGGTGGCAATGTCTCTTTTTCTTAAGTAAGGTCTCGAGTTTGAGTCTTGTGAGAAAAAATTCACAATGGGAGAGATTTACTTTAGGCTCCATTTGGTACAAAAGAATAGAATGGTAATGAGAATGAGAACGGAATTGTGATTATTATTCTTTGATTTGGTATCAATTTTAATGCCAAGGAAATAGAATCTAAGAAAAGAATTTATTTTACATATTATTCATTAATAGTTATGTACTTATTGAATCCAAACAATCAAGAAAACCTTTAAAAAAGGTAGAAAGATGAAAATTTTTATCCTTTTTGAGAAGTTATATTTTCATAATTTAGTAATTTGAGTAAAAATGTAACGATAAAATTAGCAATTTTGGCATGTCCAATTCGACATAAGAGAGATCTAATAATGTCAACAATGATCTCACTCAATTTTCTTATGGTTTAATAGGCCAGTAACATATTTAAAATATTATTTTTTTTTACATATTTGTTGAATTTTTTAAGCATATATATATTGTTAATATATTTTAGATTTTTTAATTTTTAAATTATTTCTTATCATGTAGGGACTAATCAATTGGGTCTGCACATTCCAAAAATATTTTTTAGTTGCTCCAACTCAATAATGTTCCGACCCAATAAGCCTAGCACTTTTCGCTGCGCATAAGAATGATCATTCATTCACTTATATGAAGGCATGGTCATTCCCTTGATAAAGGAATGACCATTCCGATGGATCATCATTCCACCCTCTTTTAGCTCAACTAAATGCAAGGAATGGTATGGAGATCAAAAACATGATCCAGATTCCATTCTATTCTTTCGTACTAAGAGGGGCATATGATTAATAGGAAATCTATTGAAGTAAAATTAGCAAGAGTAATCTAAGTAAATTGGTTGAGGCGGTAGAGTGCGTCTCTTCTTAAACAATATGTCGAGTTCAAGTCTTACAAATGGAGAAATTCATCTTGAGAGAGTTTTACACCATGATGGGCCCATACAGCTCGATCTAAAATAGTCAGAATCCGTTTAGATAAAAAAGAAATTAGGTGCAAAATCTACATGAACTAGCAATAATGTTGATTTTGTCACTGTAGTCAATATACACTAATTTATAGCAAAAATTCCTACTATATTCTACACTCCTCCTCAAGCTAGGTGGTAGATTATTGTCGGTCCCAACTTGAAATTAAGATCTTGGAAGTTTGGTGGTGGAGGGTTTATCAGAATGTTTATTACTCGAAGCTTTGAAGGACTGTACTTCAATACCATGATTTTGTTTTTAATTTTCACTAATGAAGTAGCAATCAATTTCAACATCTTTTGTTCTATTATGATGTACCGGGTACTTGGCTATGCTATTGCTAGCCGATTGTCATGGAACATGATGATGGGAGTGTTGTACTCAACCTTGAGGTCTTCCAGTAGTCTTCTTAACCACATTCCTTTGTAAATGCTGATAGCCAAGGATCTCAACTCGCTTCTATGCTCCTTCAAGATACAACTGACTGCTTCTTGCTTCTCCATCTAAAAAAGTTTCTCTCACAAAGAAGCAGTATCCAAAGGTTGATTTGTGATTTGTTGGAGAATCGACCTAATTTGCATTTGTTAGAACTTCAACTTCTTTGTTGGTTGTCTTTCTAAACAATGATCCTTTCCCAGGATCCTTCTTTAAATAGCTCAAGATTCAAGAGACAACCTATAAGTGTTCCTCAAAGGGATCATTCATGAACTAACTAACTAAACTCATAAGAAAGCTTATATTTGGTCCAGTATTAGAGATAGGTCAGTTTTCCAATTAGACTCTGATAGTTACCCTTGTTTACTTGGGAATTATCCTTCCTACCCTCTAGCTCAGTGTCCAAGACCATTGGCGTGGCGACATGCTTGTAGTCGAGCATTCTTGTTTCCTTAAAAAGAACAAGCACATATTTTCTTTGAGAGACTAAAATGTTTGTACTGAATATAGCTATCTCTATGTTAGGATGGTACCTTAACTGTCCAAAGTCCTTGATTTCATATTCTTTAGAATGTAATTTCTTCATCCTGTTCATTTCATCCTCATGGTTCCTTGTGAGCACTGTGTCTTCTACATAAATAATGAGGATGATGACTTTTCCTTCAATAACATGCTTCACAAAAAGAGTGTAGGAGCTAACTAGCATTGGTTGTGTCCATCACCTTTTGGGAACACAAGTGAACCTATCAAACCAAGCCTTGCAAGATTGTTTGAGGCCATACAATAATTTTCTAGGTTTGTAGACTTTATTAAGTTGGACTTATCGTCAAAGCATAGTGGAATATCCATATAAACTTCCTCTTCAAGATCTCCATTTATGAAGACATTCTTTACATCAAACTAGAATAGTGGCCAATCTCGATGGACATCTAATGAGAAGAGAACTAAGATCATATTGAAATTTGCCCACTAGAGCGAGCGTCTCTTAGAAATCAATTTCATATGATTGTATGAAACCTTTTGTTCCCATCATGTCTCGTATTTCTCTAGGCCACCATCTGCTTTATACTTAATTGAAAATATCCACTGACACTCCATGGTGAGCTTCACTATAAGAAGGTTAGTGATCAAGCATGTCTCATTTTTCTCTAATTTCTTCATATGTGGCAACTTTCCACCAAGGCTCTTGAAAGGATTCTTAAATGGTTGCAAGAATTAAAACTTGATTAATTTATGACATAAAAGCTCAATAGTTTGGTGGTAACTTAGCAGAAGATAGGAATCATGAATAGGATGCTGAGTACAAGTTCGAATTTCTTTTCTCAAGCCAACTAGTTCATCCAATTTGACTTCAGTAGAAGACGGTCAAGTTTTAGCTTTACCTTATGTGTTCTCAGTAGATTTTGGCCTCAGGGGAAGGCTCGTGATTGGTTTGAGCTTGCACAGGCTATGGAGGCTCCTATTAATGCTTGCATCTCCTATAATATACAAGTAGTTCACTATCAGTAGCAATTGAGTTAGGAGTGAGAGGTGGCTTTATGGTGTGATATTAGTTTACAGGACTAATTTTTTTTTTTTTAGTTTTGCTTTTTCTATGTTCACAATCGGAGCTTGAAGAATGAGGTTATTGAGTGCCAACGGTGATAGGCGGAGCGACTGTCAAGGAGAGAGGACTTCCCAAATTATGTGATTCTCTCATGATCATCTCCTTTGAATTACTACAAAATTGGGATAGAATGGCTTTGATAAAGATGGTTGACCAACTCCTTAATACTAACAACAATGAAGGTAGCCAAGTCGATATTTTTCTTCACCTCAACAAACCATCATACACCAAGATAAATGATTATATCAGCAGTCTTCCAAATAGAGGCACTGTAAATTACATACAGATAAAAAAATAGCACAAGCCAAACCTTACCAGCGATAAATCCAAAACCCAAGTTGCTTAAGCACACTCAAATCAGTGTACGAAGTAAATGCCATGTTAAAATTATGAAAAATTTCAAAAGGAAGGATTTTGCAATGGTTATAAAAACAATTCACCTTAGTTGACAAACGAGTGGAGACTCTAACTATTTGCCTTTATCTATTTGCACACGGATGTTAGTTTTGATGAACAAACAACTAGTTTTAGATGCCCTATATGTGGATTGATCATTCAAACAGGGATGAGCTTGGTTTAAGAAGATGAACAAGTTTCCTGCCCTCCAAATGATGAATTAAAAAAATACGGAGGTGGGGGAGTTATTGAGTAATATATTATTAAAAATCGATTAAATAATTTTAAAAAGGAAGTCAGGGATAAGGACTAAAATGGATGAAATGCATCCAATAGATATAAAGATACTTTTGCTGTTCAACAACATTTTCGTAAAAAAATAGATGGTTTCTTGGGGTGGAAGGCCAAGAAATTTTTAATGAAACGGTCATATTATTTAGGTGATATTGAAGTGATATATTCATCCAGTCAGCACTTATATGTAATTAGTAATTATAGAATTATTATTATTATTAAATACTAAAAAATCTTATAAAAATATGAAAAATTTAATAAAAAGTAATCTCTAATTAAAAAAATGTATAAATAATAAAAAATTAATCTAATAAATAGTTATTTCTATTTTAACAAATGTACAATTGGACGGATACATTATGTGCCTTCTCCAACTTCGCGCGTCTATTGTATTACTCGTTTAGTTGGAGATTCCATTGCTTAGAGAAACTCATTGTCCAACCTAATCTTTGGTGGGTACTTTTCGTGGGTTGTTGCGTCTTATCACCCACCGATCAAATGATTGATCGATTGTTGTGCAAACGTCCTTGCTCGCAGCATCTAATTGTTTACTTCAGCAGGAGCAGCCGTTGATTCCCTTTCAGTCTCCTCTCCTGGTGAGCGTCTGTTCACATTTCTTTCAATTTTATGCCCGTTTTGCTTTCCTGGGTTTCTCGATCTTTACCGTTTGTGGATGTTGCAATTTTCATGAAGTACCAGTAGGTGAAAGTTCTGCAGCCGTCAATCAAAAGCGAGGTAAGATGAGTGCGGGACGGATTTTCTTGAAAAATCTTGTTTCTTGGGTATTGTTTGCAGCTGTGCCTTGCCAGCATTTTCAAGCCTAGCTCTGTTCAACGCCATTGTTGTAATTTAGACTGATTTGCTTCTAAATTTTTCTTCCATTCATAGAATTAGTTGTCTGTGGTGTCACACAGTTTTGCATCTTGTTTATTTTCCACGCAATTGTCTCCTTCAACTTGACTTTTGATGTTATTACATCTGATCTCTGTATAATTAGCTTAAATCTGCCCAGCTGCTAGTTGATTTCCCTTTCTTTAACTTGTTAGGCGATCTCTGAAGTGTTTTTCATGTAAATATTTTAATGTCCATTTCATTCTCAATGTGACATTGTCCGGCATTGTAAAATTCCCATTAAATCTATCCAATTTATCATTTGATGCGTCTCCCACTGGTATGATTTGTTTTTGTATGCTATCTCCCTTCCAGTCCAGGAGCAACCCACCTTGATCAGTATTGCTAGCTGCTGTTATTGACTCCTTGTCTAAATTTATCAGATTTTTCCTTGTATTACATGGCAGGTAGCATATGTTTCAGGATTATTTTTATCTGAATTTAGGGTGAAATGAAATGAATTTGCTTTTATTTTAGTTCTCAGTCATTCCCCTGTGATTCCGTATCAATTATCAGTTACCAGACTTGATCCAAATTACTGATACTGGTTGCTTTGCAGTTTTATTATATCAAAGGTTAAGTTTGAAATGTCTTTGTGGGAGTCCCAGAAATTTTGTTCTATCGTAAGATTCATTTTTGTGATGTGAAAATTTTCTTCCCTGTTAGTTGCATTAGGTGAGTGTTTGCCGATAGACAATTGGTCATAAGAAAAAAAACTGATTTAGAGAGTACACAGACGAAAAATACCCCGGGGGATTAAGATGATTATTTGGGCCATGTCGACTTGAAAATGAACCAAACTTCTCATCAGTCCACTTGATAGTAACTCTGGCGTTTTGCTTCTTTAACTTTCAGGTTACCTTTTTATGACCTGTGGCACTCTCATCAATGAAGCAAAATTGTCTTCAGTTATTGTGAGCTTGCCTTACTGTTCTTACAGGAAAATCAATCTGTTGTTGAACTAGTTTTAGAGACTTGAACTCAATGTATTAATGGAAAATTATGTTGTTAAACCTCAATCTTTTCTTTTCTTTTCTTTTGTTTTTGTATTTTTTCGGATATTTGGTCCTCAACCTTTTAAAAAACTTACAATGTGATCCTTTTTATTATTTAATATTAAAAATTAATTAGTAATCATAGAATAAATTAAAAAGAAAGAAAAATGGCCGAAAGGAGCAGGAATGAAGGAGGTCTCGTCCATGGCCACCCAAACTCTCCGGGGTTGCCAGCCGCCTAGGGAGTTGTCGTGATCCAGGAGGTGGAAGGGTTGTCACCAGTGAGGCCCCCAACCTGTTCTATTGTTGATCAAAGTCCAAACCAAGATCCAGGGTTGCTTAATCAATTAAAAAGAAGAAAAATGTTGGGGAATAAAACTGGACTTTTCCCTATGCATGGGGCTTTCACGAGCCCTAAAACCATTTCATGCAGTGCTTCATTTTTCTGAAAAGGAAGACCATTGAGGATGCTGCTCGGATAAGGATTTTTATAAATAAGCTTTTCAGATTGGTCCTTAGCAGGATGCTGATTGATAAGAATTTTTTTATGAATGCTCGTTAACTTTCTGTTGCTTTGCTACATTTAATCTTTTCCTTTTCTGGTGCTGGTTGAAATTTGTCAATGTGCTTATTGGTTTTAGTTTACATGTATTCATTGAAAGCAAACTGGGCAGGTTAGTTTGTGAGGAAGGGAAGGGAGGTATGCAGAATCTGCAGATTCATATACTTCTGACGTAATTGGAGGAAAAGCAACATCTAAGAATGGAGAACTAGTGTCAAGGGTAGGGAGCCAAACCTCGGACATCATGGTGAGAGTTTCAGGCGAGATGCTCATGGCCATGGAATCATACCATAACCAGGCTGAGATTTTGGTTAGGAACTACCTATTGGCAGATCCATTTATCCCCTATGCATCAATTCTTGGTGGAATCTTTGCTTGCAAGATGGTAAATTTTTTTTCCTTATATATAAGTCTCAAGTTTTGCTCTGTTCTGATTTTTGGCTAAAGTCATTGGTTCACCTAGTGTCTGAATGTACAATTCATTTGTAAGTTTACTAGATTGAAAATTTATGGCATTCAAAAGTTTCTATTACTTGCTCTTTTTTTGACATTATCTATTGTGTGCCTGGTGCTGGACAGCACCTAGCCAAAGTGCCTTTCATTTGTTTTAAGAAAATAATAGTTGCATTTCTTTTAGGATTATTATAAATTTCACCGTTTAAATTGTCTACTTGACTCAAAAGCCGCTTGTAGTTTTTCCATTTGTGTTTTGAGTGGCAGCTTTTGTTGACTCTGTTTGGCAGTTTCTTAACTAGAACCAAGTAGACAATGAGTATTTTGGAGAGAGGAAAAGTGAGAAATTTACCCCACTTTCCACCTATTAGGTGAATAGCGAATCCGAGATTTGTCAACAGACAGTACACGTCTCTTCCAAATTTAGAGAATAGAATGTACTATTACAAATTTCTCATTTTCCTCATCTTAAAATAATACTACTAGATGCATTTCTATGAAGAAATTAGTTGGCAAATTTGTGACGGATTTTATCATTGTCTGAGCAAATTGTGACAACTGAAATTACATTTAGCAAATTAAGAGTACAGATTTGATTCAATCTTTTCTCGTGCTTCAGTTGGAGAAAACGCTCATTGACATGCATCTTTGTACATCTTGGCTGCATGTTTTTCTTTTTTTTAATCCCCATGGGACCTAACGTTTGAGTATTACAGTTGTATGATCTTACTCAGATGATGAGCAATTCCTACTTCAAAAGCTATGCTAATCTCACTAAACTACAACACATTGAGTGGAACAATCGGTACGCATACTTTTGTCAATTTGTCTCTTCTATTATTCCTTTGAGCGTTGCATTTGGGCTGGCTAATATCTCTGTTTTGGCAGTGGGTTGTCCACAATCCATGCGATTTTTATCACATCAATGTCGCTGTATTTTGTATTCTGGTCTGATCTCTTCTCTGATCGACACAATGAGAATATTACATTTCGAAGTTCACCTCTCTCTACTTTTGCTCTAGGGGTAAGTTTTATTTCTTCACTCATGTTACTGTTCTTTGTGAGAAGAACATGCATATGTCTTCATCTAGTATCGTACAGAAATAAGGCATAATATGTATCACATTTTTGTGCCATATCTATATATGAGGTAGAGCTCAAGCCTGTCAATTTAAAATTAGGGGACATTTCTTGAATTTTTTGACTTGACATCTATATGACCTCACAAAGCATATATATATATATATATATATATATTGAAATTTCAAGTTGAGAAAAAATGATTTAGCTAATGTACTTTTAGGATTAATGTAGGAATGTGAAAAGCAAATATATTTAATTTATTATCCAAGCTATGTTGGGGCTTATATTTGCCCATGTGGCTCCTGCTTCTTTCCTTTTTCCTTATATTTGCCCATGTGGCTCCTGCTTCTTTCCATTTTCCTTTTGCTCCCTTGTCTTGTTACTATACATGCTACTGTTGATTTTGAGTTTGTACACGGGAATAAAATTGGCAATATTTTCGTTCTATATCAGAACAAATTCTCTGCAAGCTGGATTTATTTAGGTTCAATCAGTTAATTTAAATATCAAATTTGGTAGCTGTCCTTTTTGTGGATAATGAATTCCAAACATCTCACTATATAGATTTTGTGTCTGCTTTCACAGGTGTCTGTTGGTTATTTTGTTTCTGACCTTGGCATGATATTTTGGCTGTATCCTTCTTTAGGTGGAACAGAGTATGTGAGTATATATTTGGTTGAGTCATCCTGCTTTATATTGATCTTACTCGTTTTCAGAGACTGAACAGTTTTCTAATATTCAACATTTTTCTATTTGGAAATATTTCAAGTTACTCTAGTCAATAAACATATTACATGAATTGATTGAATTATAGTAAACCTATTATTCTGCATAACTTAGGACAAGCAGACCATTTGAGCAGAGAGGAAAAAAATTGTCAGGATCTTCGGCATGAAAAATTGTACATTAACCTGGGAATGATTAGTTGTAGCTATATAAGTTTACATATATATGTAGTGACAATAAAGTAGTTATAAAAGTTAAACTGAATATCTGAGTGTGACTGCATTGACAAAAAACCTATGTTCATCTCTCGGCCTTGAGCACTATAAACTTTAGGTCCCATGTTGGATTCATACAATTCACTATATTTGAGGTAGAGGAGTGGAAGAGAAAGAAGAGAGTGTTGGATGTCATTATCTATAGCAATAAAATATCTTAAAACTAAACTCGAGATCGATGTATCCTGAGTTTTGCAAGAAGAGCAGTGAATAAAGTTACAAAACATACTAACTTGAGATGGAAGTTGAGAACTGGTGGATTGATAGCACCAAACTTTCAGGTTATACATCATTCTCTGTCCGGAACTGCAGTGGCGTATTCCATGTTTACTGAAGAAGGGCAACTCTATGTATACATGGTCCTCATTTCTGAAATCACAACTCCTGGGATCAACATGAGATGGTATGTTTGTTCTGCACATCTCAGCTACTAATAAAAGGTATATGGTCATTTGATTGTAACTGATGCTTGTGGAAAGGTTTCTTGATACTGCTGGGTTGAAGAAGTCCAGTGCATATCTCATCAATGGTGTGGTCATCTTCATAGCTTGGCTGGTGAGTGCCTTTTCCCTTTGCTTGGCGAGTCTTTTGTAAAGCACCTGTTTCAATTGCATCTACAGGAAAAAGAATAAAAAAAAGGCTGCGAAACATATTATTTGGTGACGTAATATGATTGAACAGAAAATGAGGTGAAGACATAATATGATTGAACAGAAAATAAGGTGAAGACATCATATGATTGAACAGAAAATGAGGTGAAGACGTAATATGATTGAACAGAAAATGAGATGAACCAATTTGATTATTTGGTGCAGGTTGCAAGGATCCTGCTATTCCCATACTTATTCCACCATGTTTACCTGCATTATAATCAGGTGACTTATGGCTGCCGTGTACACCTTTTTATTCAATTTCTCAAGAAGTTTCTTATCTTGCTCTAATGCGTAGGAAGTTAGTACAATTACATTATTGTCCTCCTGCTAAAGCTTTAGCATGGCATTGTCCTAAGTGCCAGTGTTTTTGTAAGAATTTCTTCTCTCATTGGAAACATCAACAAATTTTGCAAATAATTAATATATATCTATGTATATTCATCTATACATAAGTTTTTTGCACGTCTTTTTCACCTTTTTAATTCGTGAAGTCTGAATAGAAAGCCGTGTGTTAAATGGTCTTTACGGCCACTCTTTGCATGCTGTTTATGAAATCTTAGTTTCACAAAAACTTGAGAACCTGAAAAGGCATAACATGTAAATTGAATAATATTTGTCCTCTCAGTGCTTGGTAAAATAAGAAACTTAAATGTGTTGCAATGATGCACAGGAACATTTTCATAGGGAAATTTAAACTTCCGAATTTCCAACAACCTAAGGTTTGTGTTGTTTTTCCTTTTGTGCTCAATTTTGATTTATCAAGCATTGGATTGTCGTGTGATTTTCCCTGATTGAGTGCTTAAAATCTCACAACTGTCTTTCTCTTTTAGTTTTCTTGTACCCTTTTTGGATCAAGGGAAACGGAAGAAAAAGCAAATATTTATTTGTCTCCGCTCCCCTCGGTTTTCCTCCAAATCTAAACAAAAGGTGTGCTGGTCATATGATGGTGATGTTTTTGTTGATTGGCAGGTAAGACAGATGCACATATTTGGATTTCTCTTGGTTTGTCTGGTGCCATCAGCATTAGCTGTTATGAACCTGATCTGGTTCAGTAAGATTGTCAAGGGGCTTACCAAGACTATAGCAGAAAAGCGGGGAAAAATGTTTGTATAGATTTATTTATAAAACCATTTAGTTGTAAGCCTTGGATCAGTTCTATAATATGTTGCTATCCTTGAGAAATTCTTATACATGTAAATGAATAAAGCAATTGTGATATGTAGAGGTTGCAAGAGAAATCAAAATACTACTGCAATGCTTGTACAGAAGCAGGACTGTACGAATTCCTAACGTTGTGGTCTAACATCTATAGGTGCTTTTGAGTTTTTTCTGTAATGCATCTGGGAAAACAAGTCACATCTATATAATTTTGCATTTCTTGTTGTTATTGTTGTGGTTATATATCTCTTAATATTATCTTGTAAAGAAGGATTCGAAAGGGAGAGCCCAGTCTTGCTCTCTTCCATCTGCAGAACATTCGATGGTAGTGAAGAGAGTGGTGCGGGGCGGGGAAAATTGTTTTCCCGAGGGATGAAGAAAAGCATGTTAGCAGGTCTCGAGCCTTCAAAACAGTCTCCGAGTGAAAGGGGCGGGAAGGGTGGTAATGAAGAGAGGAGCTCTTAAGCTAATAGTACGTTTGATTTCTAAGAATGAAATTAAAAAAAATGAATAAAAAATAAAATAGATTAAAAAAGGAATAGATGAGAAATAGAAATATATGATTTAGTTGAAGGGAGCAAAATAGAATATTTAAAGATAAAATGATAAATTACCTATAATATGCATTAAAAATGTATTAAAATATTATTATAAAAAATAGAAAACCAAGCCCCAACCTCGAACACCTGAATTCAGAACCCAATCAGCATTCAGCTCCCTGAGCCCCGCAGAGACATCCCGAGCATGAACCACGCCTGTCAGCAGTGGAGAGGTTGCAGAGAGGGTCGTGGAAGAGAGGGTTCACCCTTGAAGCCGGAACCATCACAGAGTTAGCACAAAGCTTCACCCCAGGGATGCCTATGGAATATTACATATATATTACAATACTTTTTTGTCTATTTTTTTGATTAAATTATCATATTTTACCCTTTGAATTTATATCGTTTGAGTTCCAACCCCTTAGAGTCGCCTTTCTTATCATCTCTTGAAAAATGTTTCTTTTAGATTCATTCTTGGTGGGTTTGCCCTTGAGCCAAAATAGTCTCCTAGGGCTTGCAAATTGTTGGAGAGAGGGTTGCCGAAGAGAGGGTTCACCCTTGAGCCAGAACCATCGCAGAGTTCGTGCAAGGCTTGCAAATCGCCAGTGAGAGAGGGTTTCACCCTAGGGATGGATATAAGGAGGGTACAGACCTATGGAATATTACATATGTTACAACATTTTTTATCTATTATTTGATTAAATTGTCATATTTTGAATTTATTTCGTTTGAGTTATAACTTCTTGAGTTCATATGATTTGAGTCATTAAATAATATTTCTTTTAGATCCATTCCTGGTGGGTCCGCCCTTGAGCCAAAATCATCGCCTAGGGCCTGCAAATTGTCGGAGAGATGGTGGCCGAAGAGAGGGTTAATCCTCGAGCCAGAACCATCGTTGGGCTCGTCCTGGTGGGTTCGTCCTCAAGCTAGACTGTCGCTGATTTCACCAAAGGCAGCAAACCATTGTAAAGAGGGCCACTGAAGAAAGGGTCGCCTGCGGAGAAGTCATGGACGAGGCTAAAGATTGAGCTCTGTGCTCAGTAAAGAGAGGGTCGCTGGAGGAGAGGGGGCTCCCAGTGGAGATGGGCGGGGACGAGGCAGTAGGTAGAAGTTGAAATTTCAAAGAGTAATTGAGGGCAGTAGAATCTTTTTTATTTTTATAAGTTACTCCATCTCTAGTATTATTCATCATCTATGCTGGAAATCTATTTCCCTAGCAAAATAGATAATCCGAATTTCGTTATTGTAAGAAAATACAATCCACCCATGTGAACCCAATCGATTTAACCCGAACCCGACTCAGTCATGAAGTGTCTTCTCTCTAGAGAATAGTTACATTGCTTTACTGAAGGGTTGTGTCCGTTGTGTGAAACGTCATGACTCCTCATCTACTTCAACTACCAACAAATAAAATGGTAAGCTAGCAGAAAATTAAGTTTGCACGTGTGGAGTAACCATTCTCGAGAAAGAAAAACTGAGTGAGATCGGGTTTACGTGTAACTCCTATTTGAGAACGAGTTAGAAAGTTCTTGTACTGTGAATCGTGATTGGTTCTCGCTTGACTACGTAGTGAGGATCCACCGCCAGTATATAGTGTTCGTGAAGGTTACCGGTACGTGATTCAATCCCATACAACGATCTTAAAGATTTAAAAGGTATGTCGACAACCCATCTCGGTATTACGATATGTGTGAATATGGATTCCTTCTATACGATATATGTATGTGTTTGAAATCCATCGTTATTGTGACAAATTCCAACATTAGTATCAAAGCCTTAGAGATCGTTTCCGTATCAATATATATCACAAATCGAAGTAGATGAACAGTAGGCTGGTTTTGTGATTGATGTTCCTGTTTTGATGTTGATATTTTCTGGTGTGAATTTTTATATCGTTAGATTCCTCGTTTCAATATGATTTCAACGATATATTATATGCCTCATTTCGATATCGTATGGCAAAGTTATGATTGTTTAAAGTTTTGGAACAGATTAAAATATTTTTGGATGTTAAGAACACCTAGAACATGTCCAAAATTTAGGCCACTCTTGGGAGGGAGAGTGTGATTCACCCCTGGATTCGATTGAGAAACTGAAAGTTGCAACGAACTCCACTCTCCGAGTGGGAGCGGACGGCATCACGCACTCACTGGTAAGAGGACGGCAAGTCGGCACATGAAGCTCACACTATGGCCACGGATAGTAGAAATACAAAGAAAAATGGGTTGCACTAGCAGCCTCACGTGCACAACAGCGCGATTTGTGGCCCTATGAACTGCTCCGATGCCTGATCATTGAGTCATTTACACCGCTGAAATTCTGACACGATTTTCTATTTTTGGAAATTTTTTCAAAATTTTCAAAAATCAGGAGAGGTCAGAATAATTTTCAAAAATACAGAAATAGTAATTACGTATATTTTTTTAAAATTTTGGCTCAATATCTGAAACATATGAATTTTTCTGAGGTGAAATTTTTTATGTAGATTCTTGAACACTAGAGGAGCATCATGGAATTTTTTGAAAAATTTAAGATGCTGATAACAATTATTATTATTTAATAATTCAATTCATGTTATAAATTCAGATTTAATTTATTGTAACTCGGAAAATTGTGAATTTTTTTTGGAGAACTGTACCAAGACAGAATCATTTTGGAGTTTTTTTTTGAATTTTTATAACTGAGTTACATAATTTTTCCATATTGTTAATCGCTTTTTAGTTGCTTGATTAATTAGGAAAAATATCATAACATTTTGGAAAATTATGAAAATTTTTCATGAGTATCAGCAATATGTCAAAAATGTTTAATAGTTATTTCTGATTTTTTGCATTGTGTTTAATAATTTTCTTGATTTTAATCATATATAGTTAATTGATTGATCAAGAAAATTACTATAATATTCCGAAAACCTAGAATAACTTGAAATAAGTATGATGTGCATTTAATGATTTGTTGCATATTATATTTTGTGGGAAATTTTGTCGAGTGAATTAATTTCGCTCTAAAATAAATTTATGCATGATAATTAAATTTATTGATAGATGTGGTCAAGGGAATGTGAGTGATGATTAGGAGCACTGCGAAATTTCGATCTCGCACCTTTGATTATTTCTATTGGTTGCTTAGATTGTTGCTACATAAATTTTGTGATTGTTTGTGCTAATTATGAAAATATCTATGCGCATGTAAAATAGATTTAGCAGTGGCATCGAAGTCTATTGTCGCTGATTTGATGAAGGGTGAGAAACTGGATGGCGACAATTATGACATTTGGCACCGGAAAATTCAGTATCTCCTGAATGAGCAGGAAGTCTTGGAGACTTTGGACCAGGCCGTGAATGTGCCTGAAAAAGGTGATACACCTCAGCACCAACGAGACCTTGATGCCTACCAGAGTTGGCTCAAAAAGAACCATTGTGCGCGCTTTACTATGTTAAGCAGCATGCATAACGATCTGATTGGTGAGTTTGAGATGTATCCAACTGCTCGCAAGATGTGGGAGGCCCTCAAATCCAAGTTCGGTGTGATGTCCCTCACCAAACTTTGGGAATTGAACATGAGGTTCGATTCTTGTGTCAAAAGGTCGGATCAAACCATGAAGCAGCATCTCCGATGCATGGCTACTATGATCCAAGACCTTAAGTATGGTCAGGTGACCCTTTCTGATGAGCAACTGGTCCAGGCAGTTATTAGATCACTACCTAGTTCCTGGGAGCACATGAAAGCAAATATGACCCACAACGAAAACGTCAAAATGTTTGACGACATTCGTCGCCATTTAGAGTTGGAGAACGAGCGCCTGAAGTTTGCTAAGCCCAATTCGGAGGCTAACGTTGTGGCCTCTAGTTCGCGAAAGGCTTTTGGGCCAAAACGCAAGCGAGCTAGAGGTGCTCCTAAGAACCAAGGCGAACCTTCGCCCAAGAAAGGCAATTCCACCAAGCCCAAGAGAGGAAAGCGTGGTGGAAAGAAAGACTTGAGCAAAGTCAAGTGCTATAACTGCCAGAAAATGGGACACTTTGCTCTCGACTGCATTGAAGCAAAGAAGGTACTTATAAATCCTTATTCTCGCCCTAAATGTTTTATGGTCACTAATGGTTCAGCTACTAATCCTACTCCTTTGTGGATTGTGGATTCAGGCGCAACCGACCACCTAGCAAGGAGTCGAGATGGGTTCGTGGAGTATCGCCGAGTCCCAGTCGGAAGAAAGGTGCATATGGGAAATAGTTCGAGTGTGCAAGTGCTCGGAATCGGCACTTACAAGCTCAATCTGCGAGGTGGTCACGCATTATATCTCCATGATGTCCTTCATACTCCTGAGATCCGGCGAAACCTCTTATCAGTTATGGTCATGTTAGGTCTTGGATTTAAATTTGTTTTTGAGGACTAATCTATGAGCATTTTTCTTGGTGACATTTTCTATGGCAGTGGCTTTATTTCAGATGGTTTGATGGTTTTAGACATTGATTATTATGAGAATAAAAATGTCGATTCCTTTTCTTTAATTGCTTCGAGTAATAATGATGTTTGCACTAATATGATTAGATGGCACGCTAGATTAGGCCATGTAGGTTATATCGAATGAACAAACTTGCTAGAGAAGGTCTTTTAGGCCCTCTTGCAAAGGTTAGCATGCCAACTTGTGAACATTGTCTTGAAGGAAAGGCAACCGGAAAACTGTTTGGTGAAGCTAAAAGGGCATTTGTTCCATTGCCATTAGTTCACTTAGATATTTGCGGACCAATGAATGTGAGAGCACATTCTGGTGCGTATTATTTCATCACATTTATAGATAAACTACACGTGTTTTGGTCACATCTACTTTATCTCACATAAGTCTGAAGCATTGATTTGCTTTGGAAAATATATGAATTTGGTTGAGAATCAATTAGAAAAGAGAATTAAAGCTCTTAGAACTGATCGAAGACGCGAGTACCTATTGGAGCAATTTAGGAGGCTCCGTGATGAAAAGGGAATTGATAGACAATTAACAATACCAAGAACTCCACAACAAAATAGAGTGGCAGAAAGGAGGAATAGAACCCTCCTGAATATGGTTAGGTCTATGATGGCGCAAGCTAACTTGCCTGTCTCTTATTGGGGAGATACGCTATTGACTGCTGCCTATTTACTTAATTATGTGCCTTCCAAATCAGTTCCTAAAACCCCGTACGAGTTATGGACCGGCGAAAAACCTATTTTAGAACATTTGCGGCCATGGGGTTCGGTAGCATACGTGCACAACGCTTCTCATAAGTATGGGAAGTTAGGCCCTAGAGGTCGGAAGTGTATCTTTATTAGATATTCCAAACATTCTAAGGGATACGTGTTCGTTGGCTAGAATGCAGATGGAACTGTCTCTAAAATTGAGTCAAGAGACATGGATTTTTTGGAGGACGAATTCCCTAGCAGGGGTGAGGTTTCAAAAGAGATTGAATTATATAAAAAGAGGAATCCATACAAGGCGCTCTAGATAAGTCGGTAAAGAATGAGGAATCAGTTCCTCCACCTCTTGGGAATAGTGGGAGTGACTTAATAGCTGGTGAACCTAGTTCATCGGAGAGAATTTCGCCCGAGCCTCAATCGCGAAGAAGCAAATGTGGAAATATTCCCTGTCGTTGATACAAGGTCGAAGGAAATGTTTTCATGATTGTTACGCAAGATGATGCAGAGCCTAAATCTGTGAAAGAGGCTCTCTCATCTTCTGCAAGTAAAGAGTGGACGAATGCAATGAACGAAGAGATGGAATCCATGAGGAACAACCATGTCTGGGACTTGGTTGATCTTCCAGCTGGATGTAAGACGATTGGGAACAAGTGGATCCTAAAAGTCAAACGGAAGGCGGATGGTTCTATCGATAGATATAAGGCTCGCCTAGTAGCAAAGGGCTATACCTAAAAAGAAGGTGTGGATTACAAAGAAACATTTTTCCTAGCGGTTAGGTTTGCTTCGATTCGCATCATTCTAGCCATTGTCGCACATTTGGATCTTGAACTACATCAGATGGATGTTAAAACTGCATTTCTCAATGGAGAACTGGATGAGGAGATCTATATGGATCAACCTGAAGGTTTCGTGGCACAAGGTCAGGAGTGCAAAGTCTGCAAGCTCAAAAGGTCCTTGTATGGCCTGAAACAATCATCCAGATAGTGATATATTCGATTTCATCGAGCCATTACATCCTACGAGTTTACGATGAATGAGAAGAATTACTGTGTGCATATGAAACACTCCAAGGGAAGTTTCTTGATCCTATCATTGTATGTTGATGACATTCTAATGGCTGGAAATGACATGCAAATGCTTGTCGAAACTAAGGAGTGGCTATTTGCCAAATTTGACATGAAAGATATGGGTGAGGCAGATTACGTGCTCAAGATTAAGATCCTACGAGATTGCTCAAAGAAACTTTTGGGATTGTCCCAAGAGAATTACATTCAAAAAATTCTTGAACGATTTCAAATGCACAATTGAAAGCCATGTAACACTACTGTAGCTAAGGGTGAAAGGCTGAGTCTTGACATGTGCCCGAAGACCATAGAGGAGAAGCAACGCATGACACGTGTCCCTTATGCTAGCGCAGTGGGAAGCCTGATGTATGCTATGATGTGTACTCGGCCTGACATATGTTATGCTGTTGGCTTGGTCAGTTGATTCCAGTCTAACCCAGGCCTTGCTCACTGGAAAGCAGTAAAAAGGATACTTCGCTATTTAAAAGGCACAATAGACTACATGCTGTGCTGTCGGGGCACTGAGCTGCATCCAGTCGAATACAATGATGTTGACTGGGCTGGAGACGTGGATTAACGGAAGTCGACTATCGGATATGTTTTCTTACTGAATGGAGGTGCCGTGACTTGGGCCAGCAAGAAACAAACCTGCACAACCTTGTCCACGGTGGAAGCAGAGTTTGTTGCGTGTTCTGCTACTATGCAAGAAGCCATTTGGCTAAGATGCCTTGTGCATGACCTCAATGTCAAGAGAGATTATTCGGACCCAATGACGATACATTGTGATAGCATGGTTGCACTGGCCTATGCTAAGGATCCGAAATATCATGGCAAGACAAAGCACATAGAGATCAGATATAACTTCATCAGAGATATGATTGCGTAGAAGGAAGTGGTCCTGATGCACATTCCTACAAGTCAAATGATTGCAGATCCCTAACTAAGCCTATAACTACAGAGAGTTTTAGGGCTCATGTAAGGGCAGTAGGACTCTGTAGATGGTGATTCTGTTTCATGTTATGATATGGATCATTTCGTTTCTACATGACATTTATATTTTCAGCTAATGCATGATTTGTCTACAATTTAATTATGCATTTTGTGAAATAATTAGCACGAAACAAAGATAGTATGTCAACAGGCTTAAAATTGGCTCTCTCACATGAGCAATTGCCCTTGGCGCCTATTAGGGCGAGCAAGGATGAGATGAATACGGTACACTCTCAACACCTATGTGGTGTGGGAAGATGAAATCTGAGATACTGTTGTCGCCTTAGATGGAGTTGAAATGAGGTCTTAAATTCTTGATCGAAACGAATACCCCACTCTATTCATTATGCCTGATATTAATAGTCAGATGTGAGACCTTAGTTATGGCTTCTTGAAGGGCGAGCTGACAAGGGATTCAAGTTAGGGGCTCAAGAAGTGACTGAATTAAGATCTGTATGGTGTTTAATAAAGAGCTTGACATACACTCTGAAAAAGAGTAGCTCCACCATAGCATGTATTTCATGCTACATGCACTAAAGCGGCCTATTTAGGAAATGGATGAATGAATCCTTGCTTCATCATTGTGTGAGTCCTAAATAATTTTATAAGTGCCCTTAGTCGCTTTTGACTATATCACAAAGTAAGGGACTGATGATCACTATTTTGGTGTGTTACCTATGGTCATGAATGATTCGGCCTTGGCCGGCTGGGGCATTGCTAGGAGAGCAATCAGTTTTGAATGGAGTGATGTGAGGGCAAAGGGAAGACTATTTCAATCTCATCGATAGTTTTGTGTTCAAGGAAGTCCCTATTATGCCACTAATTGAGTAGTTTGGACATAATTGTGAATATAGAAATGAGTGGTTGAGTATGCTCTGTTTTTTTTTTTGAGGGATTAGAGATACTTGGCTTGATGTGATGCGAAATTAGTCTAGGGCACTCGAGACACTTATTTTTCGTAGGGTGGATACCTCTATGCTGGCTCTAATGAGTTTCTAGTGTAGAGCTCCCCGCT
This sequence comes from Lagerstroemia speciosa, assembly GCA_037672795.1. Lineage (NCBI taxonomy): Eukaryota > Viridiplantae > Streptophyta > Magnoliopsida > Myrtales > Lythraceae > Lagerstroemia > Lagerstroemia speciosa. The sequence continues at coordinate 7,915,443 of CM075287.1, read as the reverse complement.
TTTTCATGTGCTCGGCGGTTGCACCACACATTTACCTGTATGAACTTTTCTCTAATGGTTGTGAGTAACACAGTATCAAGATGGTGCCAAGGGCAAGTGGGAGATGTAAGAAAATACAAACTGCCCATGTGGACCCGATCGATTTAACCTGAACCTGACTCAATCATAAAGTGCCTTCTCTCTAGAGAATGGTCACATTGCTTTACTGAGGGGTCGTGTCCATTGTGTGAAAGGTCATAACTCCTCCTCTACTTCAACTACCAACAAATAAAATGGTAGGCTAGCAGAAAATTAAGTATGCACGTGTGGAAGTAACCATTCTCGAGAAAGAAAAACTGAGTGAGATCGGGTTTATGTGTAACTCCCATTCGAGATTGAGTTAGAGGGTTTTTGTGCTGTGAATCATGATTGGTTCTCGCTCGAGTAAGTAGTGAGGATCCACCGCCCGTGTATAGTGTTCGTGAAGGTTACCGGTACGTGATTCAATCCTGTACAACGATCTTGAAGATTTAAAAAGTATGTCGACAACCCATCCTGGTATTACGATATGTGTGAATATGGATTCCTTCTAGACGATATATGTATGTGTTTGAAATCCATCGTTATTGTGACAAATTCCAATAGTTATTTAGTTCAACGGAATTTCAGAGGTAATATAATTCCCCACAACTAAACAGCCTATTAGTTTTCAAGTTTGGCCTTTCCTCCTAATTCTAACTAAACATGCGAGATGCAACTAACATAAAAATGCGAAATAACATAACTAAGAAAATCGAATAAATCTTACTCCATGCTTGGAGTATATGATTCGTGTTGTTAGTCGAACCATGGTCTAATCCAAAGGTTTGAGTGGTTGGAGCGAAATTTTGAGATTGGACGGATTAGCAGAATAAATGGTGCCTTTGTGTTTGTGTCCTATAAGGCATGTTCGTAAAGCATTGGACTGCACAATGCATGTATGTCTTATTTGACTTTGAAAACCAGTGATCCCACGCTCTGTCACTCTACCTACCGATGGGATAGGGTCCCTTGATGGATCATTGTATCATATAGTAATATCCTCATGTCTGATGGATTCTAACACCATCAATTGGATGGTATTGATACGACTCAACCAATGCATTCCTAGGTCTAGCCCAATACACATCATAACCAAACAAAAAGATTCGTGATAGCAGTTGCCGAATGGAACATTCATGTAGGCTTCACAGTACGTTTCGTGTTGTGTTTTGTATGAATATGTTTAAATAGGTGTGTCAAAGGTATCTCAACCCGCATGCATTCCATTTATTACAAAAAAAAAGAGAGAAGTAGAATGAGGAAGCTCTCAGCTCAAGTCTCACAGTTGACGGACTACTCTGTATTTATAGTTTTTCTTAATACAACAATGACGAAGGGTGTGAGTAGAGGTTTGTTACATTTTGCTATAACCTCACTCCCTCTCTTGTACTCAGCAATCAAAATATAGGGTAGAATCTCTAGTATACGTGTTAATACTCCCCTAAGAATACAAGTTTTGTATTCCCATCTTGCCTAATAAAGCATGAAACTGTCGAGGTTGTAATGTCTTGGTCAGTATGTCAGCCAACTGATTTGCAGTTGAGACATGCATGGTCTTCATGGTTCCTTCTTGTGTTTTTTCTCTTAAAAAATGACAATCCAACTTGATATGCTTTATTCTTTCATGATACATCGAATTTACTGTTATATGTAATCTGCTGCTTGATTGTGACAATACAACAAAGCTGGGCCTTCATGCATAATCTTTAAATCCTTTAGCAGATTCATAAACTAGACAACTTCACAGCATGCACTTGCCATTGCCCTACACTCAGCTTTAGCCAAGGATCTAGAAACAATTGATTATTTCTTTGATTTCCATGTGATTAATGAGTCACCAAGAAATCCACAGAAACTAGAAGTTAATCATCTAGTGTTTGGACAAGCAACCCAGTCTGCATCTGCAAACACATTTAGCTGTATTTTTTACTTTGCTAGAAAGAAAGGTCCCTGACTAGGAGCCTTCTTAATGAATTGCAGGACCCTTATAGCAGCTTTAATGTTTTCATGCCTTGGAGCTACTAAGAATTGACTCAACTTCTATACACAGTAGCTTAGTGTTGATATAATGATTTGTTTATCCATTTCCGACCTAGAATCGTAAGTTTTAGGCCATTTCCCATATATTTAGAGGTTAATTGCATAATTTTTGACCTTGGGATTGAATTGTTATAAATGATAGTTTTCAGAGCTTTACATATGGACTAGATACTGCTAGCAATCGTTTGATGTGCAGGGAAGGAAAGAACATGTGCAGAAATAGGAAGACATGGCTTTGTTCGATGTAGCAAATTTTAGAGGAAATTTATCATACTCCCTATGCAATACATAGGGTAAATAATATTTCATTGGAAAGCTTGTCAAGTCAGGATTCTAACGCATCAAATGGATCATGAATTAGAGCTGAAATGAGGAAGTTATGGCCGAAAGAAGAAAACTGCATGCATAACTGGGGATAGACTGCGGTCTACTGAGGCATTTTGATGAAGCAGACTTAAACCGCGGTCTACTGAGGTAAAATTCTGGGACCTATTACCTCCTATCCCACACTGACTGACCAAGAATAGAGGAAATATACTTGCTCTATGTATAGTGGTGCACCCCCTACAAGTGAGAGATACATACATGTAGACAAAAGTTGAAGAGGAGAAGAAAGGCAACCATCAAAGAACACGAAGAAGGGATCACGACAACAAATCGTAAAGTCAGGATCGGGAGAGTCGACTTCACCAACCAGAGTTCTTTCTGTCCCTTTTCTTTTGATCCCCGTAATGTTGTCTTCTCTTCAAACTCTTGTATTTCCTTCTAGTATGTTGAACTAAACCCCTAGATTCCTAGGGGGAGCAATGGAACCTTTTCTATGTCTTAAGTAAAGTTCTTTTCTTTCATACGTATGATTCTGTTGAGGTACGCCTCCTTGGTGTTATTTATACAATTTCGTAGTTCATGCCTTCTTTTGGCTTGATCACCCATGAGATTGAACTTGAGACAGAGAGGAGCCTCGGGAGAGGGAATCTATGTCATGCTAGAAATTGCATAGTCTAGATTAGCTTATGCCGGAAGGTGAGGTTATCGTGCAAGCGCATCAAGAGATAGCGAGCACCCTAGATAGCCATTTAGGGTTCATTTAGATTGGCCTTTCAACATTAATCGCCTGAGAACATAGTGGATTAGTGTCTTCCGCTTAGGTACATTCGTATGACATCGGAAGGTACGTACGATGGAAGTGGGGAAACCCTAGAACCCTAGGTTAATAACATGACAAAATTAATTGTGTGAAAGAGAGATTCTTGCTTAATACTAGAATTGGTGAAGTTGTGAACCTTAGGAGTTCTTCATCAACTGATTTCTATCTATTTACTTCCTATCTTTTTCATTAGTCGCACTATACTCATCTTAGTCGATTGACTTGGCTTAGAATTAGTTGTGCCAATTTTAGTGATTAGTAGAAGAGTCCTCGGGGGAACGATACTCTACTCACTTTGTATTACTTGTCTGCAATACGTATAATTGTGTGCATTATCTACAATCACTCGCAACAAGTTTTTGGCGCCGTTGTCGGGGAATTTTTTCATGCTAACCTTTTCTGCTAACCTAAGACCAAGCAATTGTTCTTCGACCAAGTTCTTTTTTTTGTTATTTCACTTGTTTTCTCTTGTTGTCTGTTTAGGTGAGATTTTCCGTCCTGCATGCGAAGAAGAGACCAAAGAGAGCTACTTCAACCTAATCTAGAAATAGAATGAACCCTTCATAGAAAGCTAAGAGAGCAAGGGCAACCTCGAGAAGCCATGGAGCACAGGCAAGGAGGTGAAGTAGTGCCACAGCAACATCGAAAAGCAATCAAGTAGTATGCACAACCTCAATTTTTGAATCAGTCAAGTATTGTCAAGCCACCGGTGCAAGCCCACCCATTTGAAATGAAACCTTCGGTGATTCAAATGTTGCAAACCTCATGTTGTTTTGGAGGAGCACCGAATGAAGACCCCCATGTGCATTTAGCAAAGTTTTTGGAGATATGTGGCACTTTTAGATTCAATGGAGTCTCCCTTAATTACATCTGCATGTCTCTCTCTGAGGGACAAGGCGAAGTCATGGCTACTATCACTCCCACCGAGCACCCTCGACACATGGGAGGCAATACAGAGAAGTTCTTTGGCTCAATATTTTCCACCTTCCAAAATGATGAAGCTCAAGAATGACATTATGACCTTCAAGTAGCAACCATAGGAATCTTTCTACGAGGCATGGGAGCAGTTCAAGGAGCTGCAACGAGCGTGCCCCCATCACGGCATTGAGATTTGGACACTGGTACAGATTTTTTATAACGGTTTATTAGAAAACTGTCGATCTGCTCTTGATGCTGCTGCAGGTGGCTCAACCATGAACAAATACCCCGAGGAAGCCTATGAATTGCTTGAGGAAATGGCACGAAATGGCTACCAATGGCCATTCGAAAGGACAATGGGGCACGGAACTGTGGGGATACATTCAATCGATGCTGTATCAGCCCTCTCTGCTAAGATGGATTCCTTGTTCAAGGAGGTCATGTCATGGAAGAGCCAAGGAGCAAGGCAAAGTTATGGGACCATTGATGAAGGAACGTATATGGGACCGGTGCAAGAAATTCATGAGATGGACAACTACAATGCAGGCAACCCGAGGAACAATCCATACTCAAACACATATAACTCGGGTTGAAGAAATCATCCCAACTTCTCCTATGCCAACAATGACAATGTAGCTAATCCATCACAGGGGTTCCAACCAACTCAAAAACAATAACCTTCAGATTCGGATCACATCACCAGATTACAAGAGACTTTCATTAATTTTATGAAATCTTCGTAAGAGACACATGCTACTGTTCAATCAAATTCTAATCAAATTGTTGTCTTGCAATCACAAATGCGTAATGTCGGGACACAAATTGGTCAACTGGCTCAAACAATCAACTCCCGACCTATTGGAGCATTACCAAGTGACACGGAGAACAATCCAAGAGGTCAAGGACATGAACAAGTGAATGCCATCACACTCCGGAGCGGGAAAGAACTGAACAACCCGCTAGAGGAGATTAGACAGTGGCCTGAGACTGTGGTCCAACAAGACAAGGACAAAGGCACACTTTGTAGACCGCGGTCTACGACCACGGACCAAGAGGGATGCAGCATCGATAAGCATCTTGAGGCACCCCAGGATAGCAAAATCGACCCTCCTCAGATCCAAGAAGCTAAAGGGAATGCATTAAAGCTGATTTGAACCTATCCACATCTCCCTTTCCCTCAAAGAGTTCAAAAGGAGAAAATTGAGCAACAATTTCATAAGTTCTTGGATATTTTCAAGAAATTGCATATTAATATTCCTTTTACTGAAGCTCTTGAACAAATGCCAAATTACGTCAAATTCACGAAAGAAATAGTCTCAAAGAAGTGTAGGCATGGCGACTATGAGACCGTGGCTCTAACCGAAGAGTGTAGTGCAATCCTTCAACGTAAGCTACCTCAAAAACTCAAGGATCCAGGTAGTTTCACTCTCCCTTACTCTATAGGTAAAGATTTTGAAGGTAAGGCATTATATGATCTTGGTGCTAGTATAAACTTGATGCCATATTCTATCTTTATGAAATTAGGCTTGGGAGAAGTGAAACCAACATCGGTAACGCTTCAATTAGCCGATCGTTCACTTGCCTATCCTCATGGGATTATTGAAGATGTTCTTGTTAACGTTGATAGATTCATATTTCTGGTTGACTTTGTGGTGCTTGTTATGATGAGGATCGTAATATACCGATCATTCTTGTAAGACCATTTTTAGCAACTGGTTGAGCATTGATAGATGTGCAAAAAGGAGAACTCACCATGAGAGTGAATGATCAAGAGGTTGCATTTAAGGTTTATAGATCCATGAAATTTCCAAATGAGTCAATGAGTGTTTTTCTATTGACATCATAAATGAGGTGACAAGTGAAGTTTTCAAGGAGAGTCAACCCGAAAATGAACTGGAAGCAGCTTTGCAAGGAAGATCTTACAAGGAGAATGGTGCAAGTCATGAAGAAGCAATTCAAGCACTTGAGTCATCACTCTCAATTCCCAAGGCACTCAACCACTTCGAGCACTTGGAGCTACCTTCATCAACTCTCAAACCCTCTATCGAGAAGCCACCGAAACTAGAATTGATACCTCTTCCTAACCACCTCAAGTATGTTTTTCTTGGTCCTTCTTCTACTCTTCCGGTTATTATTTCTTCTGATTTAATGTGCAAGAAGAGAAACTCCTTCGTATTCTTTGTGAGCACAAAAAGGCTATAGGGTGGACTATTGCCAACATTCGCAGGATAAGCCAATCCCTATGCATGTAGAAGATCATTTTGGAAGACAATTACAAGCAGTCAATTCGAAGGACAAAGAAGGCTAAATCCTGTGATGAAAGAGGTGGTGAAGAAGGAGATCATCAAGTGGCTTGATGTCGGAATAATCTTCCCAATTTCCGATAGCAAATGGGTAAGTCCGATCCAGTGCGTGCCAAAGAAAGGAGGATGGCAGTCGTAACAAATGAATGAAATGAGCTCATTCCCACAAGGATGGTGATTGGATGGAGAGTATGTATGGACTACAGGAAGCTCAATAAGGTGACTCGTAAGGATCACTTTCCTCTCCCTTTCATTGATCAAATGCTAGATCGCCTAGCCGGTAAGGAATTCTTCTGTTTTCTTGATGGGATTCTAGTTATAATCAGATTGCTATAGCACCTTTTGATCAGGAAAAGACGACTTTCACTTGCCCATATGGAACTTTTGCATTTAGACGTATGCCATTTGGATTATGCAATGCATCGGCTACTTTTCAACATTGCATGATGCCCATATTTTCTGATTTGATTGAACAATGCATAGAGGTCTTCATAGATGATTTTTCTGTGTTTGGTGAAACATTTGAACAATGTTTAGAGAACCTTGACCTTGTTTTGAAGAGTTGTGAAGATACTAATCTTGTTCTGAATTGGGAGAAATGTCATTTTATGGTCAAGGAAGGAATTGGTTCAGGTCACAAGATTTCAAAACTTGAAATGGAGGTGGATCGTGCCAAAGTTGAGATTATAGAGAAACTGCCACCTCCAACTTCCATTAAGGGAGTACGAAGTTTTTTGGGACATGTTGGATTCTACAGGAGGTTCATCAAAGATTTTTCAAAAATAGCTAAGCCACTTTGCAATCTACTTGAAAAGGATGTTCCATTTAACTTCGATGAAACATGTTTGCATGCTTTCAGTGAATTAAAGATGAGGTTAGTCACTGCACCTCTTCTCATTTCCCCCGATTTGTCTCTTCCATTTGAACTCATGTGTGATGCTAGTGACTATGCAATAGGTGCTGCTCTTGGACAAAGGAAAAATAGGATCTTCTGGCCCATTTATTATGCAGGTCATACCTTGGATGATGCCCAAGTGAACTACACCACCACAGAGAAAGAGCTCTTGGCGATAGTTTACGCTTTTGATAAATTTCGACCATATCTCATTGGAACTAAAGTTGTGGTTTTTACAGATCATGCGGCAATTAAATATTTGATTGCAAAGAAGGATGCCAAGTCGAGGCTCATCCCATGGGTGCTACTCCTCCAAGAATTTGACTTAGAAATTCAAGACAAGAAGGGTTTCGAGAATCAAGGAGTAGATCATCTTTCTCGACTTGAGAATGGAGCAAGCCAAGAAGAGGGGGTAATTAATGAATTTTTTCCTGATGAATTCATGCTATACATGTCTCATGTTCCTTGGTATGCCGATTTTGTGAATTATTTAGTGTCTAACCACATTCTTCTTGAATTTAATGCACAACAAAGAAAGAAATTTCTTCGCGAGGCTCGAAGGTATGTTTGGGACGAGCCTTTTCTGTTTAGGATATGTGCGGACCACATGTTGAAATGATGCATTTCCGAGGAAGAACAAAGAGAAATTTTGAAAGGATGCCATGACTCTCTTATAATGGACACTACAGTGGAGAAAAGACGGCAATAAAGATCCTTCAATTGGGATTTTATTGGCCCACATTATTCAAGGATGCTCATGCTTTTGCGGCTAGCTGTGATCGATGCCAAAGGATCGGTAATATCTCAAAAAGGCATGAGATGCCTTTGAACAACATACATGAGGTAGAATTGTTCGATGTTTGGGGACTTGATTTCATGGGTCCTTTTCCTTCATCTTTTAGTAATCGGTATATCTTGTTAGCAGTTGATTATGTTTCTAAGTGGGTTGAAGCCATTGCTTCCCCCACCAATGATGCTAATGTAGTCGTGAAGTTTTTGAAGAAACAGATTTTTACAAGGTTTAGGACCCCAAGGCCCATAATAAGTGACGAAGGTTCTCACTTCTGCAATAAACAATTCGAAACTCTCCTGTTCAAGTACGGAGTGAGACCGTGTAGCCCGTGCATATCATCCACAAACTAATGGCCAAGTCAAAGTGTCAAACAGAGATATTAAGAAGATTTTAGAAAAAACAGTGAACACTTCAAGGAAGGATTGAGCTCACAAACTTGATAATGCTCTTTGGGCATACAGCATAGCATTCAAGACCCCAATCGATACAACACCATACCACCTTATTTTCAGCAAAGTCTGTCGCTTGTTGCTGGAGTTGGAGCATAAAGCATATTGGGCTCTTAAGAAGCTCAATTTTTATCTACAAGCTGCCGGAAAAAGGAGACTCATTCAACTTCAAGAACTCGACGAGCTCCGACACCGATGCTACGAGAATTCAAGAATTTACAAGGAGAGGGTAAAGAAGTGGCATGATAAGAGAATACCGGTAAGAGAATTTAAACCCGGTCAATTGGTCCTTTTATATAACTCTCGGTTGAAACTCTTTCTAGGAAAACTCAAGTCAAGATGGTCCGGGCCTTTTCGAGTGATACGGGTGTTCTCTTATGGTGCGATAGAACTAATGAATGAACGGACCTGAAACAAGTTCAAGGTGAATGGTCAATAAATCAAGCTCTACCTTGGATACTCTTCTACATAAGAGGGCCCAGATGCAGACAACTGATGCACCATGCAGTCGGGCCAAGGACTTTAAACGTGGCGCTTCTTGGGAGGCAACCAAGATTGGAATAAGTTTTTCGTTTCTTCTTTAGTTACTTCATGCATTTTAGTTTATGAGCACTATTCTCCTTTAATTATTTTTCATTGCATTTAAGAGATGTGAATCGAGATGCCAGAAAATAGAAGAAGTGAAACAGTTCAGTAGACTACGGTCTATAGACAGCCATCCACTGAGAGCAATTCATCTCGGTTCAATGATCGCGTTCCATAGATTGTGGTCCATCACAGAACTGCAGCAACTCAAGTTCCAGACAGCGGTTCACTAAACCAAAACCAAAATCTGGTCTGCAGGGCTCGAATTTTTGGGTATATAAAGACATATTTTGTAAGGTTTGCAGCCTCCACTCCCCATTCTTGCCTCCTTGCCTCCATTGAAGAGAAAGAAGCTCTCCAATCTCCACTCTCTCTTTTTAGAAAAGTGCTGCAACTTCCTTCAATTTCAAGAGCTCCAAGAGCAACAACAAGCCAATCTCGACCAAGAGAAGCCTAGAGATCAATGGGAATTCGCATTTCCCGACCGGTGACATCATCTTCTTGTTTCTCTTGTTGATTTTTCATTGCATATCCATGGCTCCTAGGAAAACTAGAGTACATGTATCATCATCCTCATCACTTGGTTATGATCCAGATAGATTTGCTTCTAAAGAATGTGAAGAATTGTTTGAACACCAATTTAAGAACAAAATTGCTATACTGGAAAGGGGTTTTATGTGGAATGATGCTAGGCTCATGGTAGAATTTCATAGGGACATGGTGGCTCTTGGATGGGAAACATTTTGTAAACGACCAAACCCGGCTTGTAAGAACATTGTTCATGATATGTTAATTTTCATGAAGAAAACCCAGGTGGGGTCTTTGTGAGAAAGACTCGTATTCCATTTTTTGTTGATGCCATTAGAAGTGTAATTGGTTTTCAAAGATGTAACTCATTTGGAGTAATGACAAGAGGTCTCAACGAAGATGAAATTCTTCAAGTCATAGGGAAACCGGGAGCAAATTGGGAGACTAGAACCGATGTAGCCCTTGTGATAAAAAGAGAAGATTTGAACTATAGGGCTAGAGTATGGTTTCACGTTGTGTGTTCTCGGATTTTCCCATGCACAAGTTTAACTTTGGTGAGGAAAGAACGCATCTTTGCACTTTATTGCATCCTAACACATAGGAAGTTTGATGTTGCAGAATTAATCTTCAACAACATAACCTTGTGCTTTAAGAACAACGAGAGGAGTTTGTGGTTCCCCTCAATCATCATGGAGTTGTGCAAAAGAGCTCAAGTGCCAATTGACCCAAGTGCCAATATGATCAAGCCAAACGATCCCATTGGAGCCTCAATTGTACAACAAATGATGCAAAAGGATCAGCTAACACCACCGGCACCACGACAAGAGCCACAAGAGCTTCCACAACCCATGAACGATCCCGAGGCAGACATGAGTGACTTGCGACAAGTCATAGTGAGAGAAGTACAACGCAATCAAAGGATGGAAAGAAGGCAAAAGAAGTGGACTCGATTCCTTGCAAGGTATTGTAGCACTCACGTGAAGAACGAAGAATGGATCGCTGACAAGCTCGGGATCCCCATGGAAAAGTACCCAACCCCACCTCCCACAAGTGATGAAGATGCCCAAGAGGGGGAAGGGAATGGCTCCGCCGAAGAAATAGCCTCCATCTAACAAGGCAAGTTTCCCCTCCTACTCTTATTTCACATTGAGGACAATGTTTTGTTTAGGTTTGGGGGTGGTTAAAACATATGCCTTGCTTGTGGAAATTTTGGTTAGTTGTCAGTTTGGTGCAAACACAAACCTTGCTTGCGGGATTCTCTGTTTAGTTGTGGGTTTGCTCATGCACTTTGATCTATGTTTTAGGAGTAGGTTTGCATTTAGATAGTAGTGGCATAATACGTATTTCTAGGTTGCATGGTGCGATTTACTGTGAATGGTGTGATTAAAAAAAAATTGCAGAAAAGCTTATGAAGAACCGGTTGGTCCTTATTCTATGATGACTACTAATGGCTGAAAATTCGAAACATGATTGAATTTGAGAGTGCAACGAACTTAGGATATTTTTAGAAAGCTGTCAGGAAGCCTAAACTTCATTACTTTCACGACACTCTTGCGATAGGGATAGCTTAAAATGACTAGTGAAATTGTTTGGTTGTATGGCATACATGAGAATGGACAAGAACATGAACCTATATATCCTACAAAAGGCAAATAGAGAAAGAAACAAAATGTTGAAACAGTGAAAAATCATATGAAGTACATAGTTATGAGTTTAATGAAAAGATGTGCCAAGGCTCTGAGCACCACTGCATGAGCTTGAGCAGAATTTAGTGTAAAAAGCATACGCAATATGCTCTGGCATGTGCTTGTAGTGGAAATTGTCCATTAGTCGAAGCTTGAGGCTAGATCCAAAGGGGTATATTAAAACCCAATGCCTTGGACCAACTGGGATGGGAGCCATTGGTCGATTCCTCGCTACACGGGCCTAGTTCTTAGACATGACACTAAGAGTCGTGTACCACCAGATAAAGAACAAATTTAAAAGAAACGAGCAGAATTGTCAAGGGCAATGTCTAGGAAAGTGTTCGAGTCTTTTAATTGTTGGCTTGACCAACTTAGCTATTGATTGGGTGCCTGAACTATGTTAAAAGTGTTTTGCACTAACCCTGCACAAGTGAGGGCTGAATGATTTTGAAAATTTGAGATCCTAAGGTAGAAGCATTCGAAGTGAAGATTGTGTGATGAGTAAGAAGCCATTTCCAAGAATGTTTTGGGATCAATTTGGTTTAAATCTTGTGATTGTAGGTTAATAATTTTTGCCCAGCACGAGCAAAAGTCTAGGTTTGGGGGTGTGTTGATATAATGATTTGCATGATTTGTTTATCCATTTTCGACTTAGAATAGTAAGTTTTAGGCCATTTCCCATATATTTAGAGGTTAATTGCATAACTTTTCACCATTGGGATTGAATTGTTGTAAATGATAGTTTTCAGAGCTTTACATATGGATTAGATACTGCTGGGAATCGTTTGATGTGCGGGGAAGGAAAGAACATGTGCAAAAAGAGGAAGACATGGCTTTGTTCAATGTTGCAAGTGAGAGAAATAGGTCAAATAATATGTCATCAAAAAGCTTCTCGAGTCAAGATTCCAACACATCAAACAGATCATGAATCGGAGCTGAAATGAGGAAGTTATGGCTAAAAGAAGAAAATTGCGCGCAGAACAGGGGATAGACCGTTGTCCTTAGATCGTGGTCTATTGAGGCGTTTTGACGAAGCAGACTTAGACTGTGGTGTACTGAGGCAAAATTCTGGGACCCACTACCTCCTATCCCACATTGACCAGACCAAGAATAGAGGAAGTATACTTGCTCTATATGTAGTGGTGCACCCCCTACAAGTGAGAGATACATACATATAGACAAAAGTTGAAGAGGAGAAGAAAGGCAACCATCAAAGACCACAAAGAAGGGATCACAACAACAAATCATAAAGTTGGGATCGGGAGAGTTGACTTCACCGACCAGAGTTCTTTCTGTCCCTTTTCTTCTGATCTCCATAATGTTGTCTTCTCTTCAAACTCTTGTATTTTCTTCTAGTATGTTGAACTACACTCCTAGATTCCTAGGGGGAGTAATGGAACATTTTCTCTGTCTTAAGTAAAGTTCTTTTCTTTCATATGTATGATTCTGTCGAGGTACACCTCCTTGGTGTTATTTATGTAATTTCGTAGTTCATGCTTTCTTTTGGCCTGATCACCCACGAGATCAAACTTGAGATAGAGAGGAACCTTGGGAGAGGGAATCTATGTCATGCTAGAAATTGCGTAGTCTAGGTTAGCTTATGCCAGAAGGTGAGGTTATTCGTGCAAGCGCATCGAGAGATGGTGAGCACCCTAGATAGCCATTTAGGGTTGGTTTAGATTGGCCTTTCAACATTAATCACTTAGGAATAGAGTAGATTAGTGTCTTCCACTTAAGTACATTCATATGATATCGAAAAGTGCGTACGATGGAAGTGGGGAAACCCTAGAACCCTAGGTTAATAACATGACAGAATTAATTGTGTGAAAGAGAGATTCTTGCTTAAGACTAGAATTGGTGAAGTTGTGAACCTTAGGAGTTCTTCACCAACTAATTTTTGTCTGTTTACTTTCTATCTTTTTCATTACTCGCACTCTACTCAACTCAGTCGATTGACTTGGCTTAGAATTAGTTGTGCCAATTTTAGTGATTAATAGAAGAGTCCTCATGGGAACGATACTCTACTCATTCTGTATTACTTGTCTGCGATACGTATACTTGCGTGCATTATCTACAATAACTTGCAACACTTAGATCTGGTATTGTTATGGTCAAATAAATCAACCTTCTAATTAATCTCCTGTATGCTATTGGATTAGTGAGTAACTCCCCCTTGTCTTGTGAAAACCTAACATTGGGCTCCATTGGTGTCAAAACTGGCTTGCTACCCAGATGCCCCATGTCTGCTAAAAGTTCCAAAGCATACTTCCTTTGACAAAGAGAGATGCTAGTTAAAGAGCGAGCTATCCCCAGCCCAGGAAAATACCTCAAAGTACCCATATCTTTTACTTTTAAATCTCTTGCTCAGAGCCTCTTTTGTTTTGTGTATGATAGCCTCATCATTTCCAGCTCTGATGATATCATCTACATATACTAATAATGCTACAAAAGATGTTGTAGGGGAGTACTTAGTGAAAAGAGAATGATTAGCTTGTGACTGTTGAAGACCTTTAGCTAGAAGAGCTGTAGAGAACTTACTGAACGATTGTCAGGAAGCTTGCTTCAATCCATAAAGTGATTTGTGTAGCTTGCACACTTAATTTGGAGGTAAAGACTCCCCCTCTCCTTTGCAGTAACCTAGTGGAATGCACATGTAAACCTCTTCATCAATGTCTCCATGAAGAAAAGCATTAGAGACATCTAATTGTGCCAAAGACCAAGCATTAGTCGTAGCTAAGGATAACAAAAGTTTCACAGTAGCCAATTTAGCTACAGGAGATAAAGTCTTCAAATAATCGATGCCATCTTGCTGCGTGTAACCTTTGGCAATGAGGAGTGCTTGTGCCTTTCAATAGAACCATCTGAATGAACTTAATTTTATATACCCATTTGCAACCCACAACACGTTTCCCAGGAGGCAATGACACTATGCTCAAGTTCTAATTGTCTTCCAGAGCTTGTAACTTAGAGTTCATGGCATCCTACCAAACCTCAAATTATGCAGCTTGTTTATAATCATGTGGTTCAAGATGAGAGGAAATGGACATGAAAAAATGCTTGTAAGATGGAGAGAACTTATCATGTGATAGAAACGCAGAGATGGGATAAGAAGGAATAGAAGAAATGTCATTAGATGAAACCAGACCACTAGTCAAGTGAGAATGAAAGTCAGCAAGATATTTGGGTGCTTTGGTGGTTCGGTGAGGTGGAGATGATGCAGAAGGATCGATATTGTGAGAGTTGGATTTGAATGAGTAGAGGACGAAGAGGATGAAGAAGAAGCCGACTCTCTGGTAGAAGTGTCAGGTAAAGGAAATGGCAAGACTCTATCATGAAAGATGTTTTGCTGCAAGTGGGATGGTGGTGACTGGGCAAATGGAAAAAAATTCATGGAAAATGACATGGTGAGAGATGTAAACTCTATGGGTTTTTAGATCTAGGAGTTTATATCCTTTGTAACCAGTTGCGTAACCAATAAAAACACAAGCTCGAGCCCTAGGAGAGAGTTTGGATCGACTGATAGAAGAAGTAGAGCAATAACAGAGACAACCAAAAACTCACAAATGATCATATGGAGGTTTCTTATTGTTGAGGACCTCGAAGGGAGTTTTGTTGGAAAGAATAGGAGTTCTATTAATAAGTTAGACTACTGTTTCAATGCAATCTCCCGAATATTCGATAGGTAAGCAAGACTGGAAAAGAAGAGAACGAGCAACATTAAGGATGTGCTGATGTTTCCTCTTAACCATTGGGTTTTGCTCAGGTGTTTCTACACAAGAATGAAAACTCATTATCCCATTCTAATCAAAGAACTCACGGAAAGTCAGTCCTGGTGCATTATCTAATCTTACTCCCCTTATTTTTGTTTGAAATTAAGTAAGAACAAGATTATAAAAGGCAGACAGAATGAGAAGAACACCAGATTTTGCTTTCATCAAGTAGACCCACGTTGGTCGAGAATGGTCATCTACTATAGTTAAGAAGAATTTGTAACCATCAATTGTTGGAACTGGAAAAGGTCCCCATGTATCGGGATGAATCAAATCAAAAGGTGAAGCAAACAAGTTATTTCTAGAAGGAAATGGCATTCTTCTCTATTTTGCAGTATGACAAACATGACAATAAGGAGACAGATGAGATAAAGAATAGGAAATATGGAGAGCATCATGAAGTAGCTGAAGTTTAACAATGGATGGATGGCCAAGTCTCATGTGCCATATAGTATCTTTAGCTGGAGTTGACATTAAATGAACAAAAGTATGAATGAAGTCCTCTGATAGGAGAAAATAGAGGTTGTATTCAAGTTTACCCTTCCCAGTCATCAAGCCCCGAGCTTGGTCCTAGATTGAACATGAAGTAGCTAAAAAATTAACTAAACAATTAAGATTCGAGGTAAGGGAACTAATGCTGATCAGATTAAAGGAGAATTAGGAAATGCAAGAAACTCGATGTAGGATAAGTGAGCCAGAAAGCTTGACAGTGCCAGTCTCTGTGGTTGTGACTGACTTTCCATTTGGCAAAGTCATGAGAATAGCATTAATGGATCTGGTCTCAGTAAACAAAGAATAGTTGCAACAAAAATGATGAGTTGCTCCACTTCAAGGATCCACAAGATTTTATAAAATGAAGAATGAAAATGAGTCGGAGAAGATGGCATGGAAAGAGAGATACCATAAACATGAGAAACGAGAAGTTTGATGACTAAATTGGAAGTGGATGCTATAGTCATTTTAGATTGATCAGAAGCCTAAACATTGAGTTGCAAACTCAAGAATGCAATTAGCTGTTGCACTTGGTTGTTGGCGAGTGGTCCAAGGGACAAAGTAACTATTGTTGTAGCTGGACAGTGAGATGAACATTCTTGTTGTGCTCCTTGGGCTTGTGCTCTGGGCCTGGGCTGAAAACCTGGTGGATAACCATGTAGTTTATAGCACTTGTCTATTTTGTGACGCGTAACACCACAATGACTATAGATAGGCCTATCTCGCCTACGATGCCCGATCCAACTCCCATAGTTGCAACACTAGGAGCTGATGATGAAGAAGGAGCAAAAAAGAAAACTCATTGTCCGAGTAAAAGGTTTTGCACCGATCATTCTCTGTCATTCCTCTTGAATGATAAGTTTAAACACTTTTAGAACAGAAGGCAGAGGAGAAAACAATCAAAGACCCGAGAGAACAGGCAGCCATCAAGAAAGAAAAGTTCAAGATTGGGAAATACCCTGATAGATCCTAGTTCTTTGTATAAAGGGCATCGCTTGAGCAGTTTGGGGAATTTTCTTAAAAAACTACACCATAATTTAGCATACTTTACTAGTTTTCAAGAGTGAAGGAAGGCAGCAACTTGGAGCAAGGAGGAGGGCCATGCTTAAAGATTGTGGAGGGGTGATCGAGAGATTCGGCTCCACCACTAGCAAGAGTTCCTTCTATCCATTTCCTTCTTGTTTTCATGATGTTGTCTTCTCTTTTAACTCTTGTATTTTCTTTTATTATGTTGAGCTATACCCTTAGATTTTTAAGGGATCAATCGAACCTATTTCAATGTTTTAAGTCAAGATCTTTTCTCTTGTGTATGATTTTATCGATGTGCACCTCCTAGGTGTTATTTACGTGTATCTCGTATCCTATGCTTTCTTTTGACTTGATCACTCACAAGAATGATCATTGAGAGGAGCCTCGAGAGAGGGAATTGAAATCATGCTAAAGAGTGCACAGTCTAGGTTAATTTATGCTAAGAGATGAAATTATTTGTGCGAGCACATCGAGAGATAGTGAGCACCCTGGATAGACAATTAGGGTTGGTTTAATTTGGTCTTTCAACACTAATTGCCTAGAGATAGAGTGGGTTCGTATCTTCAGCTTAGGTACATTTTTGCAACATCAAGAGGTGCGTAAGGAGGTAATGCGGAAACCCTAGAACCCTAGGTTAATAACATGGTAGAGTTAATTGCATGAGATAAGGACCTGACTTAGGACTAGAATAGAAGTAGTGAACCCTAGGAGTTCTTAATTGATTGATCTTTGTTTTGATTTCCAATTTACTTTCCACTTCCATTATTCGATTTATTTGGCTTGGATACAATCGTGCTAATTTTAGTGCTTAGTGGTGGATTGGAATGAGTTTTTGTGAGAATATACTCTACTCATCCTTTATTACATGTATAATTGCAAGGTACTCTTAAATATGCAATAGTGATACACATGGAAAGTGCTTACCTTCCACCTTCAATTCAACTAGAAAGCATGCTGAAATAGTTGTTTTCTAGTGGAAATTGATCTCATTGGATGTGCAAGTAATTTCCATGTGCAAGATAGTCCTCTGCTCTTGAAATAGAGATATGGTTACAAGCCCATCAAATCCTCTGCTCATGTTACAGAGATATAGGTTATAAGCCCATCAAATCATGATCTCCTATTCTCTTTGTTTAAACTTATGTTGTTATGGGAACAGAAAGAGGCTTTGTTAAATCTACACTGATTTTAGTGTGCTTGTAGTGATAGAATTCAGGTATTGTAAGCAAGTGTTGTAAGTGATTTTATGCTACCACTAGTTAGTTTCTTATGATATTACTCATGTTATTTAAGTTCTACATTGTTTCTCATGTTTTCGTTGATTGCTTCATACATAGAATTATGTTTTATATGCTAAGATATTGTTGAAGATTGAAAGGCATTAGAGTAGAGAAGGGATTTGTATGTTGGATGAATGGACTCATTCTATTTTATTAATTTACTGTTATTTGCATGCGTAAGGACAATGTTCCTTGTCATGAAGTGAAATTCCCCCTTGGGCAGTTAAACTACTAGACACATTGCTGGCTGCCGTTAATCTTGGTCAGTTTATGGGCTGTCCATACTTGTATTTTCTTCAATAGGCCTTGGCCCAGTAGATTGGCACTAAAGCTCCTGTGGCTGGGCCAAAATCAAGCAGAACCATTTTATCTTGCATCGTGCTTTTGGGCCAAGCTGGGCGGCCTGACAAGAATTCTATGTCATGCCTGGACCCCTTTATCGAGCTAAGATGGCTTAGCGTGATAATGTTTTTGTCCCGAGCCGGCCTAACTTGATAAGTCCATGCCGGCCCGATTTGCCAGCATTAACTTGGGCATGTACTTGTGACATCGAGAGTTTCATAAGGAGATTCTAGAAAACTCGAGAACTCAAGGCTAATGACATGATAGAGTTAATTCAATGAGAGAGGAACTTATCTTGAAGCTAGAGTTAGAGGAAATTTTGAACGTATGCTGCTTAATTGATATTCATTTTTTCTACTTTCCAATTGACTTGCTTGGTTTGTTTATTTGCTTTCTTTTGCATTTGTCCAACTTGAAATCAATGTTGCTAAGTTTAGTGCTTAATAGTGGATAAGAGTTCTCAGATGAGCAATATTGCACTTACTCTTCATTACTCATCGCGATACGTATACTTACATGTCCATTTATTATCTTGTTTACGAAACAAGTTTTCGGCACTAGTTTTGAGGACTTTTTCAATTTGCAAGCAATTGTTCATTGACCAAGTTCTTTTCCTATTTCTATTTACATGACTTTCAATTGCAATATATTATTTTCTTTACATTATTTTCTTGTGACCTTTTTTAGTTGCTTTTCTTAACCAAAATCTGGAAAGGGGAATTAGGAATCTTACCAGGACTGGTATAACCTAATCTAACTTACATTGAGATGTAGAGGCTATTCATAAGAGGTACTGAGAGATTTTTCCATCACCCTATGTATTTAGTTACAGTTAGAAATTAATGAACTTTCTCATACTTATTGCCTAGAGATAGAATAGGTTAGTATCTTGAAAGGAAGTATGTTCTTACTTAATGGCAAGGAAAGACTAGAAATTAATGATAATAATATTAAAATCGATTGATAGCATAACTGCAGATTTGATTGGAAATAAAACTAGGTGAAATCGGATACCTGAGGGACTTTCATTGATTTATTTTCTTGATTAATTTCATTCATTACTTTCTTTAATTTCATTCTTACTTTTGTTCAATGTTGATTCCTCTTGAGTTGGAATTGCTATTCCATCTCTACTACTTAGTAAGTTGACAAGTGTTAATCCTCGTGGGAGTGAAAATCACATTCATCTCTGTATTGCTTGCCTATGGCATGTATACTTGTATTCCTATTTTATACCTATCACAACAAATAGCTAAATGACTTGCCATGTTGGGTCGAACAATCGACTCTACACTAACATTAGCCATTACATTTGATAACTCTATGTAAAGTCAAACAACCCATAGTGAACTAAACGATCTAAGCCTAATGGCTATCAAAACTTTAAACTATAACCAATTCATTATCTTATCTCAAAGTGGAATTTGCTTTATTTAAATCCAACTAGCCCTCCATGAGATTACAATGCTCCAGTGCAGAGCAAATGTCTGTTAGAGCTTTGTACATTGAGCAGCCCATACTCTTTACTCAAAGCCAAACATATCTAGTTGAGCAGAACGAGACTCTCTAGCACCTAGAGAAAAATGGCCAACCGCAGTTTACGAAATGTCGTCCGACTTTCTCCAAAGCCAGACAAACCTTTGTCATTGGGACCCAAACATTCTTCATGAAGGTCTATAAACACCATCGCATTGCATGTGAAGCCTTGGCAAAGGGAGGTGAATTGAGATTGGATAACAGATAGAAGGAGAAGAATTAAAGGATAGAGAGAGGGCGTTAATGTTGTAGAATATGCTCCTAGGACTAGATATCGCCATAGTTGTAGAGCCGGTCTTTTAATGCCACCCTACTTGTATGAGCTAGAGACTCGAGCGGCTAATGATCCAATCCTGACATTATGATTCAAAGTATCCTTACTGTTGGGGTACGGCCATGGGCCCAAGCCTTGGCTCGGGGTTGGCCCACTGAAGCCCACAACAAAGCTTGGTGTGCTCAATAGGATGCCCAGTTGCTGCATCTATTGGGGAAAATCCCGAAGATCCGCCCATGATCAATAGTCTCCCCGTGATTCTCGTTTTAATAACTATC
The DNA here is from genome assembly GCA_037672795.1 of Lagerstroemia speciosa. Lineage (NCBI taxonomy): Eukaryota > Viridiplantae > Streptophyta > Magnoliopsida > Myrtales > Lythraceae > Lagerstroemia > Lagerstroemia speciosa. The sequence continues at coordinate 7,895,039 of CM075287.1, read as the reverse complement.
ACCATCCTTTTGTGTATATATATGAAGCCTTATGCTTGTACAAGGGATTTTTTGAATACATATCCTTTGTTCTTCAATCTCTACTACAACCTTTGAACCCAACATTTGGCACCGTCTGTGGGAACGAACAACAAGCCATGGTTCAAACGCGCAGCAACCGGGTGGCAGCTAGTTCTATTCACAATCTACCCTTCCTACCAGTGCACCACCTCACAACCCCCAACCCGTGCTAGACCCAGTCGATGGCTTGCTAGCCAACCCTCCCCGTGCAGATCCTGCGCAAGACGCACTCCTCGAAACCCTCCGTACTGACATGCGCCAAGCCGTGGAAGAACTTATTGAGTGCCATGTCGCAATCCTTGTGAAAAATACTATATCAAGACATTTGAGTGAGCGGCAGGAAGGAGCGGGAGACATCATGGGAGCACTCTAGGCCCCTGTTCGCGATTAATTATCGTCCAAACGCAAGTGCACGTGTCGAACGAGTACTATAGTGATGAGAACGAGTGTCGTCCCACAGAGACCTTATAAGAATTCAATTAATTACTGAAATTGTAACAACTCTCCCTTATCCAAACAATTGATTATGATTAGAAGCGAGAAAATTAAAACGAGAACAGTAGACAATTAAATTTCAATCAATCAGAATTAAAGGCCCTAAGGATCACAACTTCACTTATTCTCAATCCCAATTATAGTTCCCTTCTACCTATGCCTTGAATTTGATTTCGTTGCTAACCTAGGATTCACTATAGTCTTACGCAGCTGTCGCTTGTAATAAGACTGTATCCTCAACTCGTCAATCCACTCTATGTCTAGGCAATCAACAAGTTAGGACCCATTAAAGATCAGACCTAATTGGCTACTTAGGGTGATCAGGTATATGTCTATCCTTTTTACTTAAAATCCCATCTTTCGATGTGGATTAACCCAAGCTATGCTTTCCCTAGCTAAACCTAGAATTCCTCTGTCGAGTTCAACTAGATTACCGGATCAACTTAATTGGTGGCCAATCAATTAAATCGCATTAAGTCCGAGACAAGCATAAGCAACTCAATCAAATCCATAGACATAGGGGAAGTAAACTACTAATCAAGATTGAGAAATAAGATCCATTGATCACCTTAGGAAAAATACGATTAGTTCATAACGGAAATTGAGTCAACCATCGACATAATCAAGGGATACATGAAGTAAACTAAAGAGAAAAGAGAAGAAAACTCTAATCCGGTAGCAAGTTGCAATCCCGTCTTCAAGATCCCCCCTTTCACCTGTTGTTGACTTCTCCTTGTTGATGTCGGTGTTGTCTCTCTAAAAGAAAAGAGATCCAAATAAATTCCAGATGTATCGATAGATAGATAGATGGATGGATGGATGGATGGATGGATGGATGGATCGATGGATGTCCTTCACATTGCCAAAATACTTCAATATATAGATTGATTCCATATCTCTCAAGATACTCCAATAATATCTTTTGTTGCTACTGTGAGATCTTAAGATATTTTTCTTTCCCTCCTTTCTCAGAATCAATCTTATCCAAAATATCCCGAAAGTCTCGGTCTTTAAAATCTTGGCGTCCATAATCCCGCTACCTGCCGCGGCACATGCCTTGGCACAAAGCATCAGAATGCCTACTGTGAAGGTACGCCTCGGCACATGCCTCGGCAAGTCGTGCTCATTAGTCTTCTGCCCTTGTGTGCCTGAGCGCATGCCTTGGCGCATCTTTCTGGGATTTTGCCATTCTTCGATTCTTGGTTCCCAAGACTTCCTATAATCAAATAAGCTCAAATTAAGCATTTGAAATTGAAGCATCACAAAATACTCTAGGAACATCCAAAATTCAATTAAACTCAAGAGTTTGCATTGGTGTAAGGCCTAAAAGTGTGTACAAATATGTAATGTTTGTAGAGTTAACACACCCCCAAACCTCAACCTTTGCTAGTCCCGAGCAAAGCCTAAACTACCTGACAAAAACAATGCATCAAAGTGATAAAAGCAACAAAAATCACCATCATTAACTTCGTTATGCCAAATCCATCACCTCCCCTTCACATTCTTAGATATGGTTCCTCATAGGCTTAGTTATCAATTCAGATTCAACTGACCCAAGAAACTAACACAAGGTGAACCACCAGATCGGTCAAGACCCGTGCAATGTGTGAAATCACCCCACCTATGTTTGAGTTATCATTCTTATGCAAATAAATTAAACAATCAGGCAGAATTTGAAAACTTCCTTCTGTCTCTATCTTCTTTTTTTTCCTTTTCTTTTCTTTCTTCTCTTTTTTTTTGGGTGCACGACTCTGGGTGTCACGTCCAAAAGCTAGGCTCGTGTAGCGAGGAATCAACCAATGGCTCCCGTCCCAGTTGGTCCAAGGCATTAGGTGTTGAGACACCCCTACGGGTTTATCCTCGAGCTTCAACAAATGGACCATTCACCACGAGCACGTGTTGGGCCTTATTGCGTATGCTTTCGCACTAAATGAAGCTCAAGCCCGTACAGTGGTGCTCAGAGCCTTGGCACATCTTTTCTACTCAATAGTTATTTTTTTTTTCACTAACAATCAGCTCACTTTTAAAATTTTCAATCTGCCATCATGCTTTTTTCAACACTTTAGACCAAAGTCAAACTCTTACCTAGGTGAGAAGTGTTGTGCTTAAAAAGTGGGGTCTAAACTTCAAAGGTGATAACCTTATGCCAGCCCTCTAAGTCAAATTGTCTCCTCCTATCCTACTAAACCATATTTAGTCCCACTTAATTCATCATAGAATAGGGAGATGACATGTCCAACATAACAAGCTTAGGCTTAGTGCATGCATGCATCCTATAGCTTAAAACTACCTCCTAGCTATTCAAAGGTGAAAAGAAAAAAAATTAACCTAATGTCAAGCATCAAAAAGATACCAGCAAAGCACAGCAAAGCATAAAAAACTGGTACCAGTAGAGCAGAGCACAGCACCCCCAAACCTAAACCCGACATTGTCCGCAATGTAAAGAAAAGTCAGGAAAAACAATACTCCCCTTGTGCCACTAATCTGGTAGTGCGCATTAGGACTCCTGGCCAGAGTCGTTCTCCTCACTATCTTCAGTAGACGTGTCCTCGGTGTCGCCGTCCTCACTCCCCTCGCTAAGTGATGGCTGTTTTGGAAGTTGTTGCTCGTCAATGCCCATGTGATTTGCAAACAATAAGTTGACCTGAAACTGATATTCTGCCAGCTTAGCTTGACATTTTTGTCTTTGCTTCTTGTAGTGAATGAGGCGATCCACCTTGGTCAATACTTCTCTCCATCCTTCTTGTTGCCCCTGGGGTTCCCTGGGTCTAGGTTCTTGATCAGCTTTCCGCATCCCTTGAACTATGTGAGCATCAATTGCCTTTCTCTCCTTGAAAGTGTCGTGTTCATCTGTCATTGGAATTTTTGCACGTCGACACATGTCGGTTATCAGAGCGGGATACTTGAGCTTAGCAGTGGGGGTTTCAGCAAAATCCCACATCTCCCCTACAAGAAAAGCAGCAATGTTAAAGCGTCTGTGAGTTAAGATTAGATATAGCATATGGAGTCTCTCCTTTTGTACTGAACTCGAATGGGTCGTTGGGAGAAGGGTTGCATTAATAAACTGAAGCCAAACTCGAGCTTTATAGTTCAAGTCCTCTGTCCTAATAGTGAAGTTAGAGCTGGTACTTGTTCTCCAAGTTGCCCCAAGGCAGCCTACTACTTGTAGAACATCGTTTCTGTCCAATTCTCTACAAGCATTCTTAAAAGGTGTAGAGCAAGTGTTTCCTAGGAAAGCTTGCATCTTATCCTCAGAGAAGGGCACAACTGATCCTCTCATGTGCACCCCAGTAAACATGGTACTAGCTAAATTCGAATAAAATTCCTTCACAATTCCTCGAACACCTGGTGGGCGGTGTTCATAGAGTTTTGTCCAGCCCATTGCTGAAATGGTTTTAGCAAATTCATTCATAGAATCATCACTCAAATCAAAACCTCTATCGGGTATGGCATCCTTATCTTTAAACTTAGTGTTGAACCAATCCTGAGCCTTTTCTGTTTTAAATGTGAACTTGTCAAACTCAGGTGAGGTCGTGGATTCAATCACTCGTTTCCTTACTCTTTTGGGTGCCATTTTTCTTTTCATAGAAGCTACAGTCAGTGATCAATAATAAAGAGAAAAGGATTAGAGGTCACCACCCAAAAATTGAATGCCCAGGATGTGTTTGATCTCAAACTTCTTTCTCCTTGTCGATCTCGTTGCTAATCCTGCTCAATTACAAATCAATTAGAGTGGTCCGAAATTCACACTGTTCAGGAATTACTCAAACATCCACTTCAATGCAATCATCCAAGAATTTGCTCAAGAACGTCATATTACTCCAGGAACAGCAGGGTGACCAGTTGCAGTAGCCCAGAAAAAAAAAATTTCAGATGAAGTAACGTAAATTAGGGGAAGTCAATTTGTGGAGAACCACTATAGCCGTAGCATATAGTCGATAGGCAATTGAATATAGAGCACAAGTTGAGAGTGGCTGCCATCAACTCAGGTCTTCGACCTATTTCTTTTCGAGAATTGCATATTCGTCTGCAAGTCAACAGCATTCAATAGAAATCAGTCAATTAATCGGACAAGAAAAGAAGCTTACCGTGCAACTCAGATGACGAAGAGATTAAGGAGGATCCGTAAGGATTACGGTTCGGATGGGCACTGGGGGGCGTCCGGCTGATGATGGGTGTGAAAGGTGAACCCTAATTTTGCCCCTAATTAGAGAGATGACCTAATTTTTTTTTTAAAAAAAGGCTCCCCTTTTTTTTTTGAGAAATATGTTGCAGCATGTGCCACAGCTCACGTGGCCAGTACCGAGATTCAACTATGAATTGCTGTGGTGCACCAATATAAAGCCACAACTTGCACCATGGCCTCTATCTATTGAATGTACACTGACCTCTAGTGCCACGGTACACGCTGCGGCACGACTCGCCCATGTTTAGATCTCGCCTTCTTTGAGTTCTCTAAGGTTCGCTTTGTAAGCTTGATCTTGTAATTGCCCTAAAAAATTAAAAATTAAAAATTAACTAACTAAATCATGAAATGGAACTTTAAATGTGAATTTGAAATTAAACACGCAAATAAAGATAAACAAACGAAATTTGGGTTGCCTCCCAAAAAGCGCCATGTTTATAGTCTTAGGCTCGACTTTCTTCCTTCTTAGGCATCTTTGAGCAATGTGGTCGAAGTGGCCCGATTATCTGCACTCCCTAGATAGGTTTTTAACCTATGGCCATTGACCTTGAATTGCACCTGATTTGCCTCATCAAGTAGTGTCACCACTCCGAAAGGAGATACTTGTATCACCTTGAATGGACCTGACCACCTCGACTTTAATTTTCCAGGAAATAACTTCAACCTCGAGTTGTACAGTAAAACTTGTTGGCCTGGTTGAAAGTTTCGCCGCAATATCCACTTGTCATGCCAAAATTTTGTCTTCTCCTTGTTGGATGGATCGATGGATGTCCTTCACATTGCCAAAATACTTCAATATATAGATTGATTCCATATCTCTCAAGATACTCCAATAATATCTTTTGTTGCTACTGTGAGATCTTAAGATATTTTTCTTTCCCTCCTTTCTCAGAATCAATCTTATCCAAAATATCCCGAAAGTCTCGGTCTTTAAAATCTTGGCGTCCATAATCCCGCTACCTGCCGCGGCACATGCCTTGGCACAAAGCATCAGAATGCCTACTGTGAAGGTACGCCTCGGCACATGCCTCGGCAAGTCGTGCTCATTAGTCTTCTGCCCTTGTGTGCCTGAGCGCATGCCTTGGCGCATCTTTCTGGGATTTTGCCATTCTTTGATTCTTGGTTCCCAAGACTTCCTACAATCAAATAAGCTCAAATTAAGTATTTGAAATTGAAGCATCACAAAATACTCAAGGAACATCCAAAATTCAATTAAACCCAAGAGTTTGCATTGGTGTAAGGCCTAAAAGTGTGTACAAATATGTAATGTTTGTAGAGTTAACAGCCCCTCCCCCCACCATGGAGGCTATGAGCTCACGCCTAGCACCAGCCCCCACTGAGGATGCTGTTACCAAGGTTAGCAACATTATGACTACCAGAGAGGTGCAAAAGCTTGTGGAAGACCGCGTCGTGAAGGCCCTAGAAGCAAACAACCGTCAGGGATATCGTCTCCTCGTCGCGAAGGAGGATGTTACTAGCCCTTTTCTTTGCTGAGATCTGGTAACCCTTCCCCACAAGTTCAAGGTCCCTTAGATTGCCGCTTAAGATGGCAAAGCCCACCCTCGCAATCACCTACACACCTACATTAACTTCCTATTAGGGAGGGGTGCCATTGATGAGACTCAACGTCTCCTCTTCCCCGGGAAGCTTAAAGGCCTTGTCGCAGACTGGTTTTATTCTCCAGAGCCGGGATCCATCGTCAACTTTGCGTTATTAAAGGAGAAGTTCTTGGAACGCTTTATGAGCTCCCTTCGAATTAAGTGCACTCCGATGGAGCTCTTTGGAATGCAGCAGCGGGATGAAAAGTCCCTCCGCCATTGGTATGAATGCTTTGTCAAGGTGGCAGCTAAGGTAGATGAACTGACACCGAAAGAGAAGATGGCGGCGTTCCAACGGGGCTTAAGAGATGATGAATTTGTCAAGAATCTAATCATCGACCCATCAAATGACTTCGCTGATCTCACAGCTTGCACTCGGCATGTCATGGCCATTGAAGAAACCCACTGGAGAAGGAAAGATGCAAAGCGTAAGGAAATTGTCAGTGGGCAACATGACGAACACGATGTTTAAGAGAACAAGCAGGAGAAGTTCTCCCTGCTATTGGCCCCGTGGGCCATAGTCCTGGCTGAGGGTGAAAAGCGATGCTTGATTAGGACCCCCCTTAAGGCGAAGGGAACACTGGGTCCGAAAGTAGATAGGTACTGTCACTACCACAGGGCAGTGGGTCATGACACGGAAGATTGTAGGCAGTTGAAGTTTGAGATCAAGAGGTTAGTCCAAAAAGGACACCTGCAAGAGTATGTTAGACGCCCATACACCAAGAACACCTAGCATTGAAATGTAGATGTGCAACGCTTGCCTCTAGAGCATCAGGAAAGTAGGCGACCGGCAGCCCGGTAGCGCAGCAGTCCATGCCCAGTCACCTCCAGAAAATCGAGGGATGACACATGTTATCACGGGCGGACATACTACTAGAAGCAAGCGATCGGCCAGCGAGATGCAGTAGCTGGGGCGTGACCTTAGTTACACGATTACATTCACGGAAAAGGACACTGAATCTGTACCTGCATCGATGGTGGATGAAGCCCTGGTAATTACGGCCGACATTGGAGGATTTGAGGTGCAAAGGATCCTTGTTGACAATGGATCTCTACCGATGTGCTGTATTACGATGCCTTCAAGAAGATGGGCTTTGCGGATGTAGCGTTTACCCCATTCAATGCACTCGTCATTAGATTTAATGGAGGATCGATTTACCCCCGAGGAGCCGTCACTCTCCCTTTCACATTGGGGGCTGGGTACAAAAGTTCGCACTGCATGGCCACCTTCTTAGTTGTGGACATCTCCTTCGGATATAATGCTATCATGGGACAACTGGCGTTGAACGCCCTTGAGACAATCGCATCCACCTACCATCAGATGCTCAAGTTCTCTACTCCCTGAGGAACTGAGACAGTATGTGGTAGTCACCAAGTGGCTAAACGATGCCACATGTTGGCATTGAAGAAGTGCATGTCTGCCCATCTCTCCAAATAGAACTAGATTCTCGTGAGGAAGCCAAGTGCCCTACGCTTGTGGGAGAATTGGAGGAGATCTCACTTGCACCAATGCGCAAAGTCAAAATCGAGGCAAACATAAGTTCCACTTGTAAGGAAAGTCTGACAGCATTATTATGCGAATTTTTTGATGTGTTTGCTTGGATGCCCACAGATATGCTAGGCATTGATCCAACAGTCATTTTCCACCGCCTCGCATTAACCCAGGTGTGATACCAGCTATACAGAAATGATGAGCTATGGGTGTAGAGCAGCTTGCGCTGTTCGGGTAGAAGTGGCACAGCTCCTTGCCACAGAATTCATAGAGGAATTTCGCTTCCAAACGTGGGTTGCGAATGTCATCTTAGTACGAAAGCCCAATGGTAAATGGAGGATGTGCATGGACTACACTGATCTCAATAAGGTGTGTCTGAAGGATGCCTACCTGTTCCCTAGGATTGATCAGTTGGTGGATGCCACGGCCGACCATGAACTCCTCAGCTTCATGGATGCATACTCGAGATACAATTAGATCGTCATGCATCCTAAAGACAGACAAAAGAGGGCCTTCTACTTCGATGATGACATATACTATTACTGCGTCATGCCTTTTGGCCTCAACAACACTAGGGCAACGTATCAACACTTGGTCAATAGGCTCTTTGCGACGCGGTTGGGGTCATCCATGGAAGCATACGTGGACGACATGATCATCAAATCTGTAAAGGCAATGGCACATGTGGACGATTTACGAGTGGTGTTAGAGGTAATGAGGCGGCACAACCTCCGACTCAACACCGAGAAGTGCACCTTTGGTGTGAGTTCAAGAAAATTTTTAGGCTTCATGCTTTCCCATTGGGGAATTGAAGTGAACATTGAGAAAGTCAAGGCTATTGAAGATATGAAGTCCCCGGCAATGATCAAGGAGGTTCAATGCCTACAGGTCTCTCGAAAGCAGGAGACAAGTGCTTCCCCTTCTTTCAACGGATTAAGGAGGGCAGAAATTTCACATGGATAGAGGAGTGCGAGGAGTCATTCTCACGACTCAAGGCATATCTAAGCTCCCCACCTTGTCTGGCAACCCCGCTAGTGGGAGAAACCCTGAGGCTTTATTGGGGGGTGAGCGAGGTTGCCCTAAGCTACGTTCTCGTAATGGAGAGAGAGAACATACAACACCCAGTGTATTATGTTAGTAGGGTTATGATCCCGTCGGAACAATGCTATATGCCCATGGAAAAGCTCAACTTGGTGATCGTCCTGGCAGCGCGAAAACTCAGATCATAGTTCCAAGCACACACCGTTGCCATCAGAATAGACCAACCGGTAAAGAAAGTCCTACATAAATCAGAGCTATAAGGGAGAATGGTTTAATGGGCCATCGAGCTAAGCAAATTTGATGCTATCTTCGAACTAAGGGGAACGCTCAAAGCCTAGGCACTAGCTAATTTCATTGCGGAGAACACCGAGCAAAGCAGCCTCCAAGTAGAACTTCTTCAAGACATTTGGGAAGTGCTCACTGATGGGTCTTCCACAAGTCGTGCTGCAAGCGCCGGCTGCGTTATCATCCCTGCAGGTGGAAAACTGCTCACTTACAGCCTCGTGCTCTCCTTCCCAGTCACAAACAACAAAGCGGAGTACAATGCCCTCATCACGGGGCTTCTAATAGCAAGAGGAGCAAGAGCTAGAAGGGTCCTTGCGAAGTATGATTCCTGTCTCGTCATTAGTTAGCTGAACGGGGAGTATGAAGCGAGAGGGGAGAGTATGAAGAGATGTTTGGAAAGGGCGAGGGAAATAGTGCGACAGTTCGATAGGGCAGACATTGTATAGGTCCCAAGAAAGACTAACCATCTGGCTGACTTGCTCAGCAAAACTGCTTTTGAGAAGGCCTACTCCCCTCTCAGCTTCATAGAATAGCAGTGCATCTTATAGACGTATACATCGGTGGAAGTGCTGTGTGCTAGAAATGGGGAGACTTGGATGACCCCCGTTATCAGATTTTTGGATGGGGACCGCCGTCCCACTGACTCTACTGAGGCTAGACGTGTCAAATTGCAGGCTGCCAGGTATACCTTGCTAGATGGTGTACTCTATCGACGTGACATCTCCCAACCCTTGCTGCTATGCCTTGGTCCTGTAGAGGCAAATTATGTACTGAGGAAAATTCATGAGAGAATTGCAGGGAGCCACCAAGGAGTGAAGGCGATTGCCTGACTAGCTCTCCGATAGGGCTACTATTGGCCCGCAATGGTGGAGGATGCTATAGCTCTAGTGCGGAGTTGCCCATCTTGTCAAGTGTTTGAACGCAGCCCAACTTGCCCTGCCACAGAATTGTCGCTATGATCTCCCCTTGGCCATTCGCATAATGGGAGGTAGATATACTAGGGCCGCTCCTCTCACTTCAACTCAGTGTCACTTCTTATTTGTAGCAGTTGATTACCTCTCCAAGTGGGATGAAACTGAAGCAGTTGCCACAATTACAGACAGGGCAGCTAGGAAATTCTTGCTAAAGCACGTGGTATATCACTTTGGGATTTCGCCGCGCATCCTCATCTTCGACAATGGGATGCAATTCAGAGGACGAGCCTTCTAGGAGATGTGTCGTGAGGTCAGTATAGAATGGCGGTTCACCTTGGTAGCTCACGCGTAGACAAACGGCTAGGTCAGGGTTACTACCCAAACTTTGTTACACGGGCTATGCACTCTGTTGGCCGCCCTCAGGGGATCTTGGGTAGATGAGCTGGATAACGTTTTGTGGACATATTGCATAACACCACACATCGCAACGGAAGAAACTCCCTTCTTCCTTGTTTACGGATCTGAGGCAATCATCCCTGCCGAAGTGGTGGTAAACACTCATAGGGTGGTATCATTCCATGAAGTTGAGAATAACCACTCTTGCAAGGAAGATTTGGACATCTTGGAAGAAAGGAGGATAGAAGCCCTAAAAAATATCAAGAAGGCAAAACATTGAGTGGCACGTTACTTTAATTGTAAAGTCCGTGCAAGATGGCTTTGCGTCCGGGACCTCGTCTTCTACCAACACAAGTTTTCGCACGAGGACCAAGTGAATAAGCTCACGCCCAAGTGGGAAGGTTCGATTGCATCGTAGGGATCCCATACCTTGGTGCCTACATTTTGCAGGACATGGATGGGTGCATGCTGCCACACATCTTCAATGTGGAGGTGCTAAAAAAGTTCTCTTACTAAGTTCTCTGCTATGTATTTGCTTTTCAGTTGCTCTCTTGAATTCAATTCAAACAAGAATATTGACATGTTGATTCTGCTAAGCCATTCTATTGCTCTTACACTGGTGCAACCAAAAAAAGGACCCCTGTGACCCATGGGCAACACTTAAAAGACCCCTGCAACCCAAGGGCATGCTAAGAGCGTTAAAGACCCCTACGACCTAGGGGCATGCCATGAGCATCAAAGACCCTAGCGATTCTGGAGCATACTTAAATGACCCCCTTTGAACCTGGGGCATGCTCAGGGCATTATAGGCCAACACTTCAAAGCAACATAAGGTGTCTTGGGATGCAATTCAATGATTAACACTTTAAGCGTCATTAGGCCCATTATACCCTTCAAAAATTGCCGTTAGAGGCATATCACTACATAACAATCAACATGTATTTAGTGATTGACGCTTGACGCCTCCTTTTACCTACACTATTCATTGACTAGTGTTAGAGGCTTCGTACTACTTGGAATCCTTTTCACCCATAAGATGATTGATATTATGCGTGCCTTGCAAGGAGGCATTACGAGTGGACTCCGTAAAGTTAGATACTAGACAGGTAGGTGATAATCAGTAGGGGTGTGTAGAAACCGGTTCGGTGGCCGAACTGATTTCGAACCGAACCGAACCGATTCAACCGGTTCGGTTCGGTTCTATATAGCAGGGCCGAATTGTAACTGGTTTGTCAAGAAATAACCGGATTGGTTTAAACTAGTTCGGTTAACCGGTTCGAACCGAACTGGTTTGAAACCGGTTCGGTTCGGTTTGAAACCCGTTTGAACTGAACCGAACTGCTTTATTAAAAGCAGTTCGGTTCAGTTCGAACCGGTTTCAAACCAGTTCAATTCAATTCTATCCGGTTCTGAACCGAACTGGAACCAATTTTTAGGGCAAAATACAGTATGTGATTGTTGAACTTCGATCACATTAACAACACAATCTGCACAGCACATACACAATCACAAACTACATCCATGTTCTTTTAGAATATCACTGACATCAGTTATGTGCTAACCAAATTGACAGAGTCCTTGAGACACACATCCATAAGAAGAAACTCTCAAAAAACCACATTACAAATCTATTATATATAGGATTGGCAAAATATAAAATGTCTTGATCTAGATCAACCGTATGTCTAGCACGACAAGGAAAGAGATCAACTACTCTATTTGCTTTTCAAAAGGCATGGCTGGGTCCGGATAAATGGAAGCTCGAGTCCACCCTGCATCATATACAAGAACAATAGAACACAACAATCATCACATTCACATTAAGGCAGAAATTATGTAAGCATTCAAAACTATATTAGCAACTAGTTTTATGTCCCATTATGGCAATTCAAAAATACATCCAGGCATGCCTACAAAGATCACATAAAAAGTAAAACAAACCTTCTGCATCAAAGAGGGCTTGCGCACCTAGGAATCATTGCACAACAACTAGTAAATTACAAGTTAGAAAAATAATAATATGATAAGTTATAAACAATGAAAAACTTAAATAAGAAGTTACTAATAAAAAGAAAGAAAAGAAAGAAACCTTTTTGCAAAATTAGATGGTTCAATCATCATCTAGAGGTAGAGGTATAACTCCTGAAGTTGGTGCTTCCATTTGAGATGCTATTTCTGCAAAATTAAAATATGAGTTCATTATTTTATAATTCAAAATACAAAAAAGGTTAAAATTTTTAAATAAAAAAGGTTACCTTGCTCAACTTTCTCAAGCTCCTCAAAGTTTTCAGGTGAAGACGACCAAGAATGCATAGATTTTAACCAATCTTGTGTACAAATGAGAGCCTCTACCATTTTAGGTGTGAGGCTACTACGGTAAGGATCAAGTACTCTTCCTCCTGTACTAAAAGCAGACTCAGAGGCCACGGTAGACACGACATATTTACACCATGTGCATCTCCCCAGTACTTCTGATACTTCTTTTTCATCCTGTTGGCCATGAGATTGATACTCTGAACATTTGATTCACAATACTGAAATATCCTTTTACCAATCCCGAAAACCTCTTTCATATATCTATTGCTGGTAATATAAGAAGTACCAAAAATACGCATAGTAGCGTCATAAAACATTTTTAGAAATGGTAAGATCGAACGGGCATAATCCCAATCTTCTTCTGTAGGCAATCCCTTCCCCTTCTCACCATTCAACTCCTCAGCAAACTTCTTGTCCTGCATATCAAGCAATTCAAACGCTTTCTGGTATTTCACTGCAGCCTCTAACATCATATATGTTGAGTTCCACCTAGTTTCAACATCCAAGGAAACAAGACCTTTATATGCGATCTTTTCCTGTTCTGCACATGTCTTAAATCTAGAAAATCTGGAAGGAGAAGATCTAACATATTTAACAGCAGCTCGAATTCTTAAAATTGAAGTGTTTATCTCCTTCAACCCTTCCTTCACTATCAAGTTCAAAATATGTGCACAACAACGCATATGAATATACTCTCCCTTCAAAATAACACTATTCCATGACATTAATCTCCTTCTCAAATATGCAATCCCCACACCATTTGACGAAGCGTTATCAACTGTCAAGCTGAGAACTCTATTTAACTCCCAACCAGTCAAGCACATCCCAACACTCTTGGCCATAACTTCTCCTGAATGTCCAGTAACTTGACAAAAATTTAAAATCTTTTTCTGCAATTTCCAATTGTTATCAATAAAATGTGCAGTCAAAGACATGTAATTTAAATTCTGGCATGAAGTCCATGTGTCAGTCGTAAGGCAAACTCTACGACAATGTCCCGACAGAAACTTCTTTAACTTGAGTTTTTGGGCTTCAAACACAATGAGAATGCGACGTGCTACAGTAGTACGTGAAGGAACATTGAACCTTGGCTGTAGCACACCAATGAAATTACGGAAAGCATCATTCTCAACAAACATGAAAGGAAGCTCCGCAGCTATGAACATTTTTATAAGTTCATTCTGGCAAATATCCTGGTCAAATTTGAAATGTGCAGGCAATGAACCAATACCACTAGCACCACTTTGTTCGTCCCCTTCTGCACCCAGCGGTTCAAAAGAAATAGTTTTCTGCCTCTTACTTTCTTGATTAATAGGATTCTCCTTACACCTCTTCAAGTGTGTGTGCATGGCACTTGTTCCATGCGTGTAAAGAATGTAGGAATTGCAAAATTTGCATTTAGCCTTGGGATATTTCTTGTCACCACCTTTCTCCTTCGTGAAATAATTCCAAACATCAGACCGATTTTTACGCCCACACAAATTGGATGGAGTTATACCTGAATGAGGAGGCAATGAATCGGTACTATGTAGAGGCTTCAGTGGATGCAGGTGTTGGTTGAATTTGATCACTCGTTGGACTAGTACCCTCTACTCTTTTAGGGCATGATGAACTGTCACCCAAGGACGACATCTGCAGTCAAATTAATTGCATAAGTGACCAAAAGGATCATTCATTTCTTCCTTACTGCTACATATCATAGATAAATAATACTCATATAAGAACAAAAGGAGACAAAAATAACACACTTCTTTATCAAGGCTTTTTTTTGGATTATTGGTATCTTTTAGGGCTGTGAACATAGAACGAAATATAGGAGACATGCGAGAAAGAAGTAATCTCATAGGTAACAATCAAACCTAGTAACTTTATTCTCTCCGTCTTTTTTTTTTGGATTATGGTCAAATTTGAAAGAAAATTCGTTAACAAATATTGAGCTGGGTGATCAATCTATCCTAATACCACAATGAATCCTTAATCAGTAGGCACATAGTTCTTCTTGTTAGGCTGATTGAGTTAATTAGACTAACCAAAGAATTTCGTGGCCAAATTGAACAAAACTAATACAGTATAGAACAAAATGGATGCCCAAATTGTTGTACATCTCGTCATCTACAAGGCTATATGGTAAAATATATTACAAAATGAGAGAAATGATTTCATCAATCGACATCTTTTAGTTAGCAATTACTAGAAACCTGGCACTGACCAGACTGAGAACCTGACTACAAAGGGATTGGGCAGTCAAAAATCAGTGAGACTAATGGCAGTGGACAAAATACAGAGGTCATCAAGGCTTACAGAGATCAAGGCTTACATAGTTTGTCAATGGCAGTGAAACTAAGAAATCTAGGACACGGCAAAATACAGAAACTAAGAAATCACAATCTGTCTGGTTCTTTCTTTTTTTCACTGCCAGGTGCTTACAAAATTTATACTAAACTATAAGCAAAGTAAAAGGGAATGAGATTTTGTAGAGTTGTACACATCAGCAATTTAAAATCGTGAGGTTGCAAATCGACTCGCAGGGTTTCTTTCTCATTACTGATACATATTATAACGGAAGAAAAATGGAAAAATTTATCAAACTTATAAGCACCTCGCGAAAGGGGAGACACTGTCGGTTATCTTTAGCCGATCGGAGAATAGCTCACCGGTGCTGCTGTGCAAGGAGCCTCGTCGCGCTTCGCCGTGCAGGGAGCTTCACCGATCGGAGAAAGAGCTCGTCGGCGCCGCCGTGGAAGGAGCTTCGCCGTGCAAGGAGCTTCGCCGATCCGAGAAAGAGCTCGCCGATCAGTGAGCCTTAGAAGTCAGAAAAATGAAATTAGGGTTTGATAGGAGTTTGGGTTGGTTATCTTTAGCCGATCGGAGAAGAGCTCACCGGTGCTGCTGTGCAAGGAGCCTCGTCGCGCTTCGCCGTGCAGGGAGCTTCACCGATCGGAGAAAGAGCTCGTCGGCGCCGCCGTGGAAGGAGCTTCGCCGTGCAAGGAGCTTCGCCTTCGCCGATCCGAGAAAGAGCTCGCCGATCAGTGAGCCTTAGAAGTCAGAAAAATGAAATTAGGGTTTGATAGGAGTTTGGGTGGAAGAAGGTGAAACGGGAAAGTGAAATGCTGTTGATTCCGAGTGGAAGAAAGTGCTGCTGATTGCCGTATGAATGTTATTACTAATTTACTATTATTATTATTATTATTATTATTATTATATTTAAACCGGTTCGGTTCGGTTCGAACCAGTTAACCGCACTAGTTATAATTAGAAAATAACCGAACTGGTTTAAGTTTAAAAAACTGCACTGAATACGAACCGGTTCTTCCCGAACCGGTTCGAAACAGTTCGGTTCGAAATCAGTTCCAGTTCGGTTCTTCCCGAACTGGTTCGACTGCACACCCCTAATAATAAGAGAGAATCCACGGAGGGAATTTCATTAAGCAAAGTAGGAGTTTGTGACAATTTGTATCCGAATACAATTATTCACTCTCTAGTGAGGAAATAGCATAGCGAGCTTCGTCTATCTTATGCAGGTAGTGGAGGCCTGGGATCACTGAAAGATCAACACTGGGGTGCAAGTGCTGCACGTCGTTCCTGATGGACCTGAGGGAGTCTTCCATTGCCTTGCCACGGCATAATACCAGCTCTTGTAGGAAGGCATCGCTGGACTTGAAAGTTTCTACAGCTTCTTGCTTGGAGCGCTTTACTTCCTGGGCTTTCTCTGAAGCCGCTTGAGACAACGCCAGTGAAAACTCCTGGATTCGCTCTTGAAGCTGTTCCCTTTCAATGATCCACTGAGCCTGGAGATATTCCCTTCTAGCTTTCTCCACTTCTAACTACTTATTAAGGTCCTCAGACTCTGTGCTCTAGCTGGGTTGGGTCCTTTCCCTCTCCGTCCTCTCCATGGCAGGCTACTTTTTTAAGGTCTTAATCTCCTCTCGAGCGTCATTGATTTCTCCTTAAGTCGCGTCCACTTGAGATTTTAGGTCTTGGAAGCTGGCGCGCATGTTTCGACGCTACTTCCTCAAATTGTGCCTCTTTTCGGTCAGTCACTTGACCTAGTTCTCGAGTTCCAGAATGTTGGAGTGATCTTGCCTCCAAGCTTCCATCAACAGCCCAGGTGTCATAGCTCCCTGTGATTACCAGAAATTAGCGCCTCTCCTAAAAAGGACTAAAGACTTAGACACACTTACCACCAATGAATGATAGCATCTGTAAGAAAATAAGTCATCCCGAGTGTCTATTGGTGGGAGCTCTCCCTTAAAGCGCTGGAGGGCATCTGTAAACTATAGTTGCGTCTCGACATCATTCAAAAGACCTTCAACGGAATGCCTTATGAAGGAAGGGACTCCTACACCAAAAATCAGCATCAATAGACACTTGTGAATAATAATAGGAGATTATGAGCATACCTCTTCGATATGCTCCACACTTTGCCGCTCAGCAGACAGTAAGCGATCGATGCTTGGATCCTTAAGCGGAGTGTCGGACCTCCCTGCAGGCTCAATCTATCCCAGAGGACATGACCCTGTTGGGTCAGACGCCGCTGGGCTGTTGAGTTCTAGCACCTTGGAATTATCAAACTCTTGAGGAGCAGCAGGAGGTGGGGTACCAACAAAGCTAGGTGTCCTGATCCGAATTTTGAGGGCTTCCAACCAGCGTTTCCCCTTCACCAAATTCATGTTCTGAGGCTGTTTCCTTTTTTGGTATAGCAGTGCCACTTTCTTTAGCAAGGGAAGATGAAATTATGACAACATCCGCCTCTTCAAGCCGCTTTCTCTTTCGGCCCTTCCAACGCTTTCTCCTGTACCAACATGTTCTCAAAGATGATGGCCCACTCACTTTTCTCTGGAAAGTAAAGGATAAGGGATCAGTTATCCACACTCCACTTCCAAGGAGCCTCAAATATAAGACCATATTGCAACAAGTTATCATCAGTTATAATATCCCAAGCATCGATCTTCATGTCACGGAATTTCTCAACCCGAGCTCATTCTTCCTTCTTCATGGACCCTTAAGGGTCCCCATCAGGGAACTCATTTTGGGGATCTCAGTGCCACTTCCAACCTTTAGCATCTCTCATGAAGAAGAATGAGTCCTTCCACCTAGAATTTGTGGAGCCGTGCTTCACCACTAAGCCCCATAATGTTTCTTGCGGTGCAGTAAGAAGTGGAAGTAACCCTCCTTGGATTTTTGGTTCAGTAAATAGAAGTATCTAAACAAGACCCCCGTGAAGGCGATTTTGTGCTTCCTACAATGCAAATAGAAGGCAATCCATACGCATCAGGATGCAGGGGAGAGCTGTCCTGGTGCAAGGTGATAATACTTCAGCATCGCCACCACTGGTTTAGGCAGAGGCTAGCAAAGGTCGTCCTTCAGTTGCTTGGGGAAGATGGCAAACTCCCCCGGGCGTGGATCTGAGGGCTCCTCGTCTGTGCTTATCCTTCCTAATTCCAGTGTGGTGAGAAATCGAGAAGGAGTGAGTTTAAGATCTCCTCACCCATTGACGCCATGGACAGAGTAGGCTGACTTGAGGATGCCATGGATGCCGGAATTAGAGAGAGAGGGGAATGCTGACAAGAAAAAGGAAGGTCAAAGTGAGAAGTGAAGTTGGAATCGGAAGGGTTCTGCTCTTATAATCGTGAAGATTTAGGAAATAATTGATGTATCCGGGGAACAGAATGATGGCAAACCCTTTCCTCTGCCCCAGGTGAAAAGTCCCCATGATGCCACTACGGGACGCGTGTCACCTCAGGGCCAACCCCTCGCCTTCCGAAATTCAAATCACTTTCCGGCATCATACCACGCGCGAAACTCGGGGGCAGTTGTTGGAGTGTGGCCATGGGCCCAAACCTTGGCTCGGGGTCGGCCCATTGAAGCCCACAGCAAAGCTTGGCATGCTCAGCAAGAAGACCAGGCGCCACATCTGTTAGGGAAAATCCAGAAGATCCACCCATGATCAGCAGTCTCCCCGTGATTCTCGTTTTGATAATTGTCACCATCCTTTTGTGTATATATATGAAGCCTGTATGCTTGTACAAGGGGATTTTTCGAATACATATCCTTTGTTCATCCATCTCTACTATGACCTTTGAACCCAACACTTACACTATTAATTAAATGTAGATGGCATGCCACTCGACATTGTGAGAAGATTCCTGCAAGATAGGGACTAGCAAATGACATGCCACCAAATGTTATGGCCTAGTCGTCATAAGCCTAAGAGTAAGCCTAACTGAGGTCTGCAATGAGAGGCGTTTAATAAATCTAGTAACCTCATCCCACGAAGTTGGGATCAGTGATTTTGGAAATGTCCAAATCGTATCCTGATAGTTGGATTGAGAATGAAGATTCGTCAAATGGATTCCTTATTCCATTGAATGGCCCTTAAATTTTAGCAATGCTTCCGTAGGAGATCATCACAAGGATGACAAGTAATATCACAAAAAATGATTCCACAATAGGATTTGTGCATAGCTTCACTATTAACCTTAAAAGATGGTGGAAATATTGGATTTCTTCCCTTCTACTTAAGAAGATCCTAGTTGGAGGATAGAGATAATTACGAGCAAGAGGGTCATTGCAGCTCCCAAGGTTATGGTGGTCTCAAGGCACTTTTCTAGGAGTCATTATAGTAGAAGACACTGGCTTTCAATTTACTAGTGGTATTAGTTGGCCGGTGTGACATAACATCATGTTGATCATACATAATAGGTTACGCTAGCAAATACAAGGAAATGTTCCAAATTGAACTTGAACATGACAAGGGAAATAATCATTATCTTGATAGAACCTCGAAAACTCCCTAAAGGAAGGAGCAAGGGCCAAACTGATAAGATACAAAATGAATGGACCGGATTGAAGAGAAAGGGGAAGTGCTAAGTGTCCATCCTCAAGGAGTATCGATCGACTCATCAAAAAGTGCCAAAGACACTCCTTGACAAGTCACATCAAGTATACATAGAGATCAATGTGATGTGAACATCGACAATGACATGATGAAACCCGATATCAAATATGATATGAACTTCACCAGCTTGTGACGAAACCCGTATTCAACAAAGGTCTCTAAGAACGTGTCATTGTTAAGCTCGTATGGTAGAACCGTGACCAATTACCTATAGAGATGTAAGAACCTTAGTATAGTGAAAACGACACAATCAACTATAGAATGGTTGATTAATAAGTTGAGAATGAATACTATGGAAAACTATGATAAGTCCATTTAGTTCTTTAAAGAACTAAAGAGAATAAAAGTCTCACTTTATTGATCCATAATCTAAGTACCTCCTTCATCCAACCCCTAGTACCAGTCTTTAAATAGGCCAAAATGCAATATTTACAAGCAAATAACTTTCCTAAATGACCTAATGCTATAGGGAACTAATAATAAGGTAAATCTAAGAGTTTTCCTATAGAAAAATATGAAATATAACATATATCTTCATAACTAAACAAAGAGAAAAATAACATTTTCTTCTTGTCAAAAGTGAAAAGTGATATATTCTTTTAGGTAACTTAAATATATCAGGAATAACTTGCACTGCTCTTGCCTCATTAGTTTCTCTCAACTTCTTTTCTTGAAAATGTTCTTCCTCTTTATATTTGGTTGACATATATTTCTTCAAAATACTTATTCTCTTGACATTTAACTGATCTATATTTCTTGAAATACTTGAATTCTTGATATTCAGCTAACATATATGGCCTTCATTATTTGTCCTCTTTTGAAATATTATGGATAATATTGAGTCATACTGCTTGCTCGTCACTTGTATGCATATTCATGTCCTCTTCTTCGTCTAGCTTGAGCTTCTAGTCATCGAACCATGAAAAACTTTTATTTGCATTCTTCGAGCTCGTATTTTGGCTCACATCATTCTCTCCTCTTGAAAGGGATTTGTCCTCAAATCTTAACCTGCATGAAATAAAGATAAATTACTAACTATGAAAATATAAATGTCATGCCATCTCCACAAGCAAGTCATTCTGAACGCCTTTGAGCATGAAACCTCTTCTTCCTCACGTGCCATGAATCACAACCTTCTGGATCAAAAATAAAATTCTTGCTGCTACTTTTATGTTGCGTGGCTCTACACAAACTGACTTACCAAATTCACCTTTCATCATTCCACCCAAGTAAACACATCCACTTGAAGGTAAAGATGTTAAATCCACAAGAATCAATAAATTGAAGCCATATACATGCTTTGAATGAGAAAACTTAGTGGTAGAAAGAATAAAACTAGAATAAGCAACCTCAACATTGGGAAAACCATTTTCCCATGCTTTAAAATCAATTTTTTCATAACAACACAAAAACAATAATTTGTTTCGAGTTCTCTCAATTTTTTCCAAGTGTAATTCAAAAATATAACTTCTTTATTCAAAATAAATACACTATGTGGCCCCAAAATTATTCTAAAGATCAAGTCATAATGTATGGCATCATCCATTATATGACATGGAATAAAATATCAATAGATATTAGTCGAGCTATGGGAACTACTTACCTCACTTACCAAAGTAGATATTTGCCAATCTTAGATTGTCTTTTTCCCTTCAAAAAGATTCTCAATCTCTATGGCATTCATAGGAAAAACAACCTTAGCCATGCAAAGAATAGTAGTTTCAAGTTTAATAAGTAACCATTCTTTCCTCAATGCCTCTAAAACAAGTCTTGATGTTCAAGATGATAGTCCAGGCTCTTATGATAAACAATGCCGTCAAAGTAAATAAATGTATACGAATTATCGCTCATAAGTTTCATGAGAGCACTTGACCTATTAATCATTCCAAAAGGAATAACCAACCAGTCCAACAAATCAAGTTTTATAGGGAATGCTTTAACTCATAATCTTCTTTCAACCAAACATGTTAGAATTCACTTTCAAAATCAATATTTAAAATCATAGATGCAACATGAAATCCATCTTACATGTCATTCAAATAAGGAATTGGATTAGGACATATTGCCATGGTGGTCTTGATGGCTTGAAAATTAGCAAATACCCTACTTGCTTGATCCTTATGCTTTTAAAGATCTTCTATCTCATCATGATTGCTCCTATATGTTGCTTGGTTAGCATGTAATCCTTGATGTGCTCCCTCAAATTCTTGCAAAGAAGAAATAATATTGCTCGGCAAGAATCTAACATGACTGTTAGTTAATAAAAAGGAAACCCTGTACACAAGTATAAAAACCAATTTGAAAGTAAAACTTTCGATATCTATTTTATTTACAAGTATACATAGAGATTAATGTAATGCAAACCTAACCAATGACATGATGAAACTTAGCATCAAGTATGATATGAACTTCACCAGCTTGTGACAAAACACGCATTCCATAAAGGTCTCTAAGAACTTGTCCTTGTCAAGCTCGTATGGTGGAATCGTGACCCATTATCTATAGAGCAGGAAGAACTTGGTATAGTAAAAACATCACATTCAACTATAGAAGGGTTGATTGATAAGTCGAGGACAAAACATTACCATAACTTTGATATGTTCATTTAATTCTTCAAAAGACCAAAGAGAATAAAAGTCTCACTTTACTTAACCGCAATCTGAGTACCTCATTCATTTAGCCCCTGGCACCAGCCTTTAAATGGGTCAAAATGTAATATTTACATTCAGATAACTTTCCTAAATGACCCTAATGGTATAGAAAACTAACAATGAAGTAAATCTAAGAGTTTTTCTATAGAAAAATATGAAATATAACCTACTTGTTCAAAACTAAACAAAGGGGAAAATAATATTTTCTTCTTGTCAAAAGAGAAAAGTGATATATTCTTTTAGATAACTTAAATATCAGCATTAATTTGTGTTACTTTTACCTCTTTATCTTCTCTCAACTTCCTTTCTTGAAAATATTCTTCCTCTTTATATCTAGCTGACATATATTTTTTCAAAACACTTACTCTCTTGTGATTTAGCTAAAGTATATTTCTTGAAACACTTGAACTCTTGATATTCAGCTGAATATATGGCCTTCATTATTTGTCATCTTTTGAAATATTATGGACAATATTGAGTCATACTACTTGCTAATCACTTGTATGCATATTCATGTCCTCTTCTTCATCTCGCTCGAGTTTCTCGTCATCAAACCATGAAAAACTTTTAAATGCATTCTTCGAACTCGTTTCTTGGTTCATATCACAATGTCCAACATGTAGCACTCTCTAAAAACTTTATATATAGCTATTATGAATTACTCTTCATGCTCTTTTACTGTCTTACATTTTATAGGGCCATATTGAACCATTCTCCTAGGACTTCCTTGTGTGTGTCATGACTTGGGACTACCATCCACAAGTCGTTAGCAGGCGAGAATGTTAACCCTCTCGCATCAATTTTCAACCGATAATCCATCCAAAGCACAATTATGTGAAAGCATTCGTGTTTATTCAAATGGAAAGTAACGAATGAAGTACGACTTGTGGGGGCCGCCAATAGCGATGACATGGAAGTAATGGACTATTTTAACTAAAGTGAAGTTGTTATTGTACATCTATATATATATATATATATACATGGAACTATCAGCAGCTGCCCACTGCATTGTTTGCCAGAAGCAACAAAGACATATTGTGACATTTCTCTATAAAGCATCCTTAGTTGATCCAGAGGATGCCGAGGTTCGAGGATTTTGCGTCATATCCTTGTCAGCCCATGTCGGGTGCATGAGGTTTGTATTTCGAGGATTTCATTTGTGGCATAATTTTTTTCTGCCGATGAGGTGAATATTTATTAGTCCGATATTCCTTATGTTTTGTTGAGATAGATAGCGAAGAGCACTTACTAAAAACAAGAAGTAGCTGGTTTCAAGGGGGAAAAAATGAAATGGCTAATTTACCATCTATGATAATCACTTTGTAAATATTTCCACTGTATGAATATGGGCGGTACCGTCTATGAGTCTTATATATAACGGATATATCACGTGATAATGTTTATGTAGTGTTCCATACCATATTGAATTAGTTCCAAGTTTTTTCTTGTTCGTATGATTTTATTAAAAAATTAAATAGCTAAATCTAAACATGATAAAGGGAAAAAAAGAATAAAGTGGCACTGATGATATTTGAAGGAAAAATGGTACTGGAAGTCTTATATGTTTACTGTTTTTGGTAGTTAAGTCCTACAAACTTGAAAATGGCTAATTCAACCCTAAAAAATTAATTCCATTACAATTTTAGTCCGAATTGCCACGGTTCCATTAAGGAACTGTTAACGACACAAGGTCCCTGTTAGAAAAATAGCAATGATTTAGACTGAATGTATAACAAAATATGTTTTATAGGACTAAATTAGTCAATTTCCAACTTATATAACTCAATTGCCAAAAATAATAAACATATAAAACTTCCATTGTATTTATCCCAATATTTGAACTTAGGACACCTTCAACTTAGGTTGAGAATAGTACTACTGCACCAAATATCTTTCGTCTAAGAAATGCAAATTTGATATGCAACAGATGTATCGTTTTATTTTGCAACTAATACAAATAATAATACTCTTCTTCCTTGTATACCTTTTAAACTTATAAACAAGTTTAAAGCCCAAAAAAAAAGGTCACAAATTTATGCCCAATCCTCTTCAATTTATATACAATCCTTGATTAACAAAGTTATCAATTTTTAGCACGACGGTCAAGACCAAAGTCGAGAATTCTGTGTTCCTATCCCGTGTTTCAGTTGACGCCCTTCATCAACTTGAGTTGAGGGGTCATCTCCTGGTGGAGAAAGTCTTCTATATAACGATGTCACCGCAAACCCATCAAGAGAAAAAAATTATTTCAGGAATTTTTTCTTTTATGATTTATAAAAAAATTCATAAAAATTTAGTTTGATCTTATTAATTGATGTCACTATATAACTACTGACACGTGATGACACCACTACACACGAAACTCTCCTCTCTTCGCCACCTCTCTTCACAGGCACAAGAGAAGCTACCAACTCAGCTCCCTCTGGTCCACCGTTACTGCAAGGAATACAATCCCTTATTTGACGTCAGAGAATCTGTCTTCCTCAATTGAAATTATGAGTGTGTCCCCAAGCAAGCGATTAATTTTTATTAAAACATTGATGGGCTAATAACGACCTACTCAATCAGAGATGTGACTTATGCAGCACATGCATCCAAGTATACGAGAAAGGGAGTGAGGATTCTTTTCAGCAGAGCTATCGCAATACACGTACTCTCTAGACATGTGTCTCCCTCGTGCCACCCACTGCGGTTTAGATACCATAATGTTCCCTTCTTTTCTGGCTGTTTTGGCTGTACGAATTAATAGTTTGATCACAATATGTTTTCAATGAGTTTCAAAAAAATATACAATATGAAAATGTCAAGCATATGAAATTCACTCCCGGGCAATATCTCTGAATTTACCATATCCTACGCATTTGTTGGTTTGTATAAGGCTAGTCATTTACTATAGGGATAGGGACTACATCTCTAAGAAAACACATAAATTTAAAAATGGTAGAAAAAATGAGATAAAAGGGGTATAGAAAATCCTAGGAGTGAGATTGAATACATAACTTCTAGGTCATAGGATGAGAGCAATACTAACCGTACTAAACTCTCTTTCTTGAGGAAAAAAAGCTTCAATCAAATGAAATGCAGCTTGTCAACTAGTTTAGTGATCATCTCTTTATTATATGAAACAGAAACACAGAATAGGGGATTGTACACTTTAAATATTCTGACTTCGATCAAAGCCCCACTCACGGCTGTCTTTATTTTGACGTTTTCTTATTTATGAACTTCTTTTTTACAGGTAATAGACCAGGCCGAGACTGTCTTTAGTTAATTGTTAATTAATTGTTCGAAGGTTTATGAAACATAATCGTACAGCACGCGCGGGTGAGTTGATTAGAGGCAGCTTAATCATTTAAGAGCGCCGCCAATCGCCACTTTTCATTTTTCAGTGCATGAAATATCCACCAATCATATAAAAAGTTGGACTCATATGCACTTAAAAACTTATATTTATAGGTAGCAATCATCAATTATTCTTATATACCAAAATTCCTTTTTTCAATTGTCTGATGAAAGGTTCAATTCTCAACATTTTTTCTTGTGCGATAACGTACTTATACTTAACATGTGCCATGAGTATCTGCCCATAATAAGTGACTATGGGCCTCATATTTTTCGTCTTTCTTCCTTCAATATGAGAACTGACAACGGGATGAGCTTTTTCTTCAGCTCTTAGACTATGCAACGGATCATGAGGCTAATATTTTTCTTTCGATCTTGACATTATAATGACCACAAGTTTCATATATATTCAAGCTTGATAAGTTGTGAGGCCAGACGACAACTACCTCTAATACCATTTAAAATATTGTTTGAGATTAGAGATGTAAGGGCTGATAAAATACTTCTTATAAGCCAAAATTCCTTTCATCAATGGTCTAATGTGCAATTCATTCTTAACAAGTGGATGTCATGCCATCACATAGCAATGAACCAGTGTGTCAGATCCGAATATCCTATATTTTTTATTGTACCTAGATCCTGTCATATAAAATATCAATTCCAAAGTTCTGAATTCCTATCCTTTTTAATCGAATCCTATGTAGAATTTGTATTATATCTCAGGTTTTGAGATGTTGTTAAAACCTATTCATTACTTTTTATTAACTCTATTAGAACAAAATTATTTCTACCTCTTTCATCGTTCAATTACTGAGTAATCAAGTTTAGGTCATTTTTATTGATCTACTATACATATTTTGTCATAATTTAGTATATTGGAGCTCATTTTAGATATATTTTAAATATATTTGATATTTTTATTATTAAGTTATTATATTATTTTGGTAAGATATACTTGAAATGAAAGTCTGTCATGCTAGAAATCCAATAGTATAAATGACTTGAGAATTGGTGTGCAAGTAAAGAAATTAAAACAGATTGAAATTAATTGTGTGAATTAACTTTAATGTAGTCAATTCCGAGTACCTTATGCTCCAGAACTAGAACTGGATCTAAAACCTATCCAAATTTCATTGAAATCTATAAGAAACTAACCTATATTGTACACTCTTACTAGTTCCATTTTACCGTATATCTTGAAGAGCCCTAGAGATGATGTTGCTAAGAGCTAAGTAACTTTCCGACGTATAGAGAAATTTAATTACAATAAAATTTTAATTAACAAAGAAATGAGATTTGGTATAGTTTACTCTTTACTTGATATTAAGAGATTTTTTATTCAATTCTCCCCACTACCCGTACTTTTTGTACAGCCCTTTATCGATTCTTACCAAATCACATACATCAAGATAATATAAGCAAATTGCAGTCAAAAGTCAACTAGGATCCCTATAGAAGGGGCTTATTTTCATCATACAATCTGTCTTATATATATATATATATAAAGGATGAATTTCGATCATACCCATTTTCATTTTTTGTAAGTACATTTTAACCGAATGTTAAAGCCAAATGAATAAATAGCTTATCGGTTCTCTTTTTCCTTCTCCACATTTGAGACCCAGGTAACCTCAGAGGTCTCCATTCTGAATTGAAGTTACATGCAATGAAGGTAAAACAAATGAAAATTATTTTCTTGACAACTTCTCTAGACCACTGGGCAAAATAAAACTTAAAATTATTCTACGTAAACCTTCTTCACTTATCCCAGCAAGAAAGATGTATTCCCTCAATAATCGCCTCTATCTAGATAGCCCACCTTATACTTTTAGCTTGCCTAATTCCCACTTTCATAAGAGTTTTCTGTATAATAAATATAATACATAATATATTTCACAAATTAATAAATATTTAATGTACCAATATTATACTCGTAATCTGTGAGATGTTTATAACCGTTTTTACTTAAATATTAAACATCCATTAGGTCATTACTTATGTCATGTGTTATACCTTCATTACTTAAGGTTAGCCAATGTACCAAAATAGAAAAATAAAAAGGAGGAACATTAATGTGCCTAGCTAGTTAATTATATTGATCAAGATCGATGTCCTCCGGGACGTTCTTCACGTCAGTCTGCATGAGACATTTTTGTCAGGCTACTTGTACACTACTAAGAAACCCTTATTCTAAACTTTTTTGTAATCGATCTCAATGCTTCTACTATCCCTCTCTTGAAGCATTCCTGACTAGAATTTCTAAATATTAGTTGAATCATCAATTCACGGAGTTGACATATGTCATTGTGTCCAACTCCTTGTGCAACTAAAAACCGCATATGAAGACCTCTTGTAAGTCCTCGTGTTGGACCTTACTTTTTGGAAATTTTTTTATGAAAAAGAAAGGTTAGTTTAGTTGGTACGACTTTTATCCTATTACTTTGAGGTCTAGAATTCGATATCATCCGTGCCCCTTTTACCCTCTCTTCCTTTTATCTCTTCTAAGTATATATGTCTCCTTCTACATTAAAAAAAAGCTATCTATGAAATGTAGTACAATAGACCAGTAAAGCATGTCTCCTACACTTAGGGTAAATAATTATCCACGTAATTTCCTTAATGCTTTCTTGTTGGTCTATTATATCATGACGTGACATAAGGAATGTTAAAAATTACCCTCTTGTACAACTAATTATGTTGCCAAAAAATGTATTTTTATCGAAGTTTGAAGATTTTCGTCACATGAGTTGATTAAAATTATTCGATAGATCTATTCATTCTAAGTGATGTTTCGGTTTTGGGTATATTAAATAGAGAAATTTATAATTTTAAGAGTCTTATTAAGGAATAAAATTTATATCAAACAGTTAATAAGTTGAAATTTGTAATAAAGATAATTGAGTTACTATCACCTATGTATTTAGACTTTTAAGTGGAAATGGATACAATATCATATGACTCCATTGGATATTTTTACATAGTATCAGATCCAGTTATCATACAGGCTCACACCACACCAACTAGAGAAAAGAATAGAAGACTTGTCTCATGGTCAGTTGTCCTTCGCCTGAGTACAAAAGAAAAATACCAAACTCAAAACAGCGGGTATTCACGGCACTTTTAAAGTGTCAATTACACATTATCACATGAGACTTAGTGTTAAGGGATAAATCATATATCAGATAGTTAACATATTGAAACTTAGAATACAAAAGAGTTAAGATACCACTACTTATAAACCAGTGAATATTTCTAAGCTTTCATTAAATTTTTAAATATTATATGATAGAGATGGAAAGGAAAAAATAAGAAATATTTTTTAATGTACTTCTTCCATTTCACTTTTTTCATCGTCTAAGATGTAACAATTGTTGAGCTAGACTTCGAGCTTGCTGGCTCACTATAAATACAAGGCAAGACTCTTTGTTATCTAAAGATCCAAGAAGAGAAGAAAGAGCAAAATGAATCAAAACAAAAAATCCAGAAAAGCCAACCTCAATCTTAGCTTATTTCTTCTCCTCTCAGCTTTATTCATCAGTTCCAGCAGCTGCCTCGCAAAGCAGAGAGGCGGCCATACACTCGTTTTAGGCCTAAGTCGTTCCCAAAGCCACATTACTCTACCAAAAGCCTCTGCAAAATCTATGAGAAAACCTGCTGAATCGTCAGACATGATGGAGCCCCTAAGGGAAGTTCGAGACGGGTACCTGGTATCCCTTAACATAGGGACCCCACCACAAGTCATTCAATTGTACTTGGACACAGGAAGTGACCTAACCTGGGTTCCGTGTGGGAACCTAACGTTTGATTGCATCGACTGCGATGACTATAGAAGCATCAAGCTGTCCACTGCATTCTCTCCGTCACGCTCTTCCTCATCGTCGAGGGACACGTGCACTAGCCCTCTCTGCATGGGCGTCCATAGCTTCGATAACCCATACGATCCATGCATCATTGTCGGTTGCTCACTGACCACATCCCTAAAGGGCACTTGCGTGAGGCCCTGTCCTTCCTTTGCCTATACATACGGTGCTGGTGGCATCTGTGCTGGGACCCTGATAAAGGATAACATTCGAGTTCATGGTAGTAACCCCGGTGTGGTCAGGGAAATTCCTCAATTCACATTCGGCTGCGTGGGCTCCACTTACCATGAGCCCGTCGGAATTGCCGGGTTCGGTAAGGGATCACTGTCCTTTCCTTCCCAATTAGGGTTTCTCCAAAAGGGGTTCTCATATTGCTTTCTGGCATTTAAGTACGCAAACAACCCTAATATCTCGAGCCCCCTGGTGGTAGGCGATACTGCAATAGCATCAGATGGTGAGAGACACATGATGCAGTTCACGCCAATGTTGGAGTCCCCAATGTATCCTAATTACTACATCATTGGCCTAGAGTCCGTGACCGTGGGCAACTTAACTGCACTAGAAGTGTCGCAGAGCCTGAGGGAATTTGACTACGAGGGCAATGGTGGCCTGATGATAGACTCGGGCACGACCTACACTCACCTTCCCGAGCCTTTCTACTCGGAACTCCTCTCTACACTCCAACAGATAATAAGCTACCCTCGTGCACCTGAGCATGAGCTGCTGACTGGCTTCGGACTTTGCTACAGGGTGCCAGCCCCCAACAATACGATCGTGGATAATCTTTTCCCTTCCATCACGTTCCATTTCCTAAACAACGTGAGCCTGGTTTTGCCCGAGGGGAACAACTTCTATGCTGTGGGTGCACCGTTGAACTCCACGGTGGTGAAATGCCTGCTCTACCAGAGCATGGACGATGGGGATTATGGACCTAGAGGGGTGTTCGGGAGCTTTCAGCAGCAGAATGTTGAGGTTGTTTATGATTTACAGAATAAAAGAATAGGGTTTCAGGCAACGGACTGTGCTTCTGTTGCTATTACTCAGGGGCATCTCAAGCGCTAGTCGCTCATGAGATCAATGCGATATTGTTATGATGCTTTTGAACACGTACGGAAAAATGGAAGTGGATTCGCTTTGTGAGATCACATGTTTTATGAAGCACTTTTGTTCCACTCCATTTATTATAATTGATAAGTACGGTTATCTTTTATGTATCTTTTTCTTTTCATAATAAGATTTGAAATAATTTAGTTTGGGGTTCAGTGTTCGTTGTGCCTGTCTAGATTTAGCTTGTACATGCAATCAGGAAAACAATAATTTGTTTCCCGTAGAAAGCAGTCGTATAAAATCAGTGGGAGTATAACAATATGACTTGATTCAAGTAATTTGATGTTTGGCTCTCTTAAGTAAAATATTGTGTCCGAATCTCTGTTAATAAATAAAACTTACACTAGATAAATTTTATTTCTTAGTAAACCAATCAAATTTGAACTAAAGTAGTTATAAGACTTTTGAATTTCAGTAGGAGGATAAAAAAAAACAGGGGTGGCTGAAACGAGGAAACAATGAGACATGATGCGCTATACCAATGAGAAAGAAAGTTCAAAATCTCTTTGACAAATTTGTTTATGATGTGAAATTATTCTTTACTTGAAATTAAGAGTTCATATATTTGATTATCATCAGTAGATTTCTATTTATTTCTATTTTCCTCGTCATGAGATCTTTAACATTTTTTTTCCCTCTTTCTTCTTTTATTTTTTGATATGTAAGATATCCATATTTTGCCTAACCAATTCTTATAGCTCTATATGTGCGCTTACAAGCGTATAAGGTAAGATAAATTAAAAAAATGAAAACTATCCAGAGGTTAAATCATAGATGATATGAATATTAACATTTTTATTTACTATCAAGCATAATTTTTAAATCCGGTCCAACTAACCAAACTAGCCCGACCAGGAACCAGCCACCGGCCTGATTCGATTCTAGTTGTTACTCTAAATGTAGTTGAATTCAGGCTGGATCCAACCACTCGGCGTTTGCCTGGATTTTTTTCGAACCGAAGGAAATAGATCAAGTGAAAATTTGAAAAAAAGAATTGTAAATAAAGCCATTTTCTAAAAGTTATAATATTTTATACACGAATATTCTTCTTTTATCGAACAAAATGAATGTTGGGTCAGGTTTTTTGCCGAGTAGTTCAGTGCGGTGTCTTCATTATCAAAAATCATGACTCATCATCCACCAAGAAAAGAATCATTATTTCATCTTTTTGATGCAAAAGAACTTTTAGGACATTCACCATTTCTTTTCTCGATAAAGTTCCTTGTTCTAGTTAGTTAACGAGATTGAAAGCTAATGAGGATGAGACAAAATCTCAACGGTCAAAAGGATATGCCTCTTACTGTACCTAATAGCCTAATCCATTATATCTAGACAGGTAAATGATATTTTTTTTAAATATACAAAAAAAAATACATGTAAGCTTAGAAGGGATAGAAGTATTGAAAATGGGATCCTACATCAGCTGGATTGAAGAAAAAACTTGAGTATATAAGAAAATTGAGTAATACTACCTAATAGTTTAAACTTTTAGATGAAAATGGGATATACCGCATGACAGTATTTATGTAGTGTTACATTCCAAATTCAATTATTTCTAGCTTTTTTATTTGTATAATTTTATTAAAAATATTAAAATAGATAAATCTATATGGGATAAAAAAAAAGCACAAATGATAATTTGAAGTAAAAACAATATTATAGGTCCTATATGTTTATCATTTTTATAATTGAGTCTTATAAGTTTGAAAATAACTAATTCAATTATAATAAATCAATTCCATTGCACTTTTAGTTTAAATCATCATTGTTTCGTTAACGGGAACTATTAAAGGTGTGAAGTTCCCGTTAGCAAAATGACAATGATTTGCATTGAAAGTGTAACAGAATAGGTTTTATAGGACTGAATTAGTCATTTTTCAAACTTATAGGACTCAACTGCAAAAAAGATAAATATATAGGACTTTTGTTGTAATTATCTCGATATTTGAGCTCAAGAACACTTAAACTCAGGTCCAAAACAATACTATTACACCAAACACCTTTTCTCTAAGAAATACAAATTTGATGTATAATCGATGTATCCTTTTATTTTGCAACTAATATGAATAACAATACTCTTCTTCCTCCAATATCTTTTAAACTTATAAACCACTTTAAAGCATAAAAAAAGCACAAATTAATGCCCAATCCTTTTCACTATGCAAATTTACATACAATCCCTGATTAACAAAGTTATCAATTTTTGGCCGACGGTCAAGACCAAAGTCGAGAATTCTGTGTTCCTCTCCCATGTCTCAGTTGACATTCATCAACTTGAACTGCGGGGTAATCTCCTGGTCACGAATGTCTTTTTTGTAACGGTGTCACCACGATCCCATCAATAGAATCAAGTCATTTTAGGAATTTTTCTTTTACGGTGCATAAAAAAATTTCTCAAAATGGAGTTTGATCTTATTGATTGATGTCACTATATAACAGTTGTCAAGTAGTGATGCCGTTATACATAAACTCTCTCCTCTTTGTCACCTCTCTCCCACAGGCACAAGAGAAGCCACCAACTCAGCTCCCTTTGGCCTACAGTTACTGCAAATTCAATCCCTTATTTAACGTCAGAGAACCTTAGTCTTCCTCAATCAAAATTCTGACTTCTGAGTGTGTCCAAAAGCAAGCGATTAATTTTTATTGTGACACTGATGGGCGAATAACAACATACTCAATCAGAGATGTGACATATGCAGCACATGCATCCAAGTATACGAGAAAGGAAGAGAGCATTCTTTTTAGCAGAACTATCGCAATGCACGTACTCTCTGCGCATGCGTCTCCCTCGTGCCATCCACTGGGGTTTAGATACAACAATGTACCCTTCTTTTCTGGCTGTTTTGGCTGTACGAATTAATAGTTTGATGACAATATGTTTCCAATGGGTTTCAAAAGTGTATAAAATAAGAAAACATCAAGCATATGAAATACACCCCTAGCCAATATCTCTGAATTTACCATATCCTATGCATTTGTTGGTTTGTGTAAGGCTAGTCATTTACTATAGGGACTATATTTCTGAGGAGATAATAGGCTTAGAAACAGTAAAAGGAAGAGGGATAAAAGGGGTAGGGAGAATCCACAAGTGAGATTAAACTTAGGACCTATATGTCAGAGGGTGAGAGCAATACCAACCTTACTAAACTCTCCTTAAAAGCTTCAATCAAATGAAATGTAGCTTGTCAACATGGTTTAGTGATCATCTCTTTATTATATGAAACCAAAAACGCAGAACAGGGAGTTGTACACTTTAAATTTCTGAGTTCGATCAAAGCCCCACTCACGGCTGTCTTTATTTGGACGTACCCAGGTGTTTTGTTAATTGTTAATCAGTTGTTCAAAAGTTCGTGTAACATAATCGTGTAGCACGTACACGTAAGTTGATTAGAGAAAGCTTAATCATTTGGGAGCGCTGCCCAATCGACACTTTTCTTTTTTCAGCGTGTGAAATATCCACCAATCCTATAAAAAATGGGAGTTAGATGTACTTAAAAACCTAAATTTATAGATAGTGATAATCAATTATATTTATGTACCAAAATTCTTTTTATCAATTGTCTAATGAAGGCTCATTCCTCAACGCCCTTTCTTATGTGATAATATGCTCACACTTAATATGTGCAATGAGAATCTGCCCACAATAACTGACTGTGGGCCTAGTATTTTTCTTCCTTACTTGGATAAAGGTGATAAATAAGCACGAGATAGAATTTTTTCTTCGGTTCTCAAGCTATACAACTCATCATGATGCCAATATTTTTCTTTTGATATCAACATTATAATCACCATAAATTTCATATATATTTGAGCTTGATAAATTGTGAGGCCACAGGATAACTAATTCTAATACCATTAAAATATCTTCCAAGCTTATAAGAGATATAAGTGCTGATAAAATTCTTCTTATAAGGCAAAATTCCTTTCATCAATGGTCCGATGAGCGATTCATTCTTAACAAGTGGATCTCATACCATCACATAGTAATGAATCAGTGTGGTCAAGTCTGGATATCCTATATTATTTGTGGTGCCCGGATCCTGCCATATAAAATATCAATTCCTAAGTTCCGAATTGGGATCCTATTTAATATAATCCTACGTAGAACTTGTATTATGTCTCAGGTTTCGACACTCTATTCGAACCTATTCATTATTTTTTTTACCTCTATTTGAACAGAATTATTTCTACCTCTTGCGTCGTTCAATTACTACTTAGTAATCAAGTTTATGGAATTTTTATTGATGTACTATACATAGTTTACCATAATTTAGTATAACGAAGCTAATTTTAGATAAATTTTCAATATACTTGATTATTTTTATTATTAAGTTATTATCATATTTTGCTAAGATAAACTCATCGAATCTGCAAAATTTCATATGAAATGAAAGTCTGTCATGCTCAAAATCCAACAGTATAAACGACTCCTAGAAAGTCTGTAGGAAACTATCCTATCCTGTAAGCTCTTACCAGTTCCATTTTAACGTATACCTTGAAGAGCCCTAGCAACGAAGTTGCCAAGAGCTAAGCAACTTTCCGGTGCTTTACCTTTTAAGTTAGAATAGTTCAGAAGTTTAATTGCAATAAAATTTTAATTAATAGAGAAGTGAGGTTTGGTACAATTTAAGAGATTCTATATTTAATTCCTACCATATATGGTTTTTGTACTCCTTTATTTCCTATTCATTGTATTTTCTCTTATGCATATGTGACTAGTCCATGAATTGAAAAATTTTAATTTAAAAATTAAAAGAAAAAACTTTCCCCTCCGTTATCGATTCTTACCAATCACAAACATCAAGATAATGTAAGCAAATTGCAGTCAAAGGTCAACTAAGATCCCTATAGAAGGAGCTTATTTTCATCGTACAATCTATCTTATATACAAGTGAAAAAGGATGCATTTCAATCGTATGGTGACACGTGCCCCATTTTCATTTTAATTTGTATAAATACGTTTTAACCGAATGTTAAAGGCAAATGGATAAATGGTTTAGTGGTTCGGTTTTTCCTTCTCCACAAGTGAGACCCAGCAGGTAACCCCAGAGATGTCCGTTCTCAATTGAAGTTACGTGCAATGAAGGTAAAACATATGAAAATTATTTTGTTGACAACTTCTCTAGACCCCTGGGCAAAATAAAACTTAAAATTATTCTACGTAAACCTTCTTCACTTATCCCACCAAGAAAGATGTATTCCCTCAATAATCGCCTCTATCTACATGGCCCACCTTATATTTTTACCTTCCCTAATTCCCATCTTTGCAAGAGTTTTCTGTATAACAAATATAATACATAATAATTTCACAAACTAATAAATATTTAATATACCAATATGATATTTGTAATTTTTTAGATATTTATAATTGTTTTTATTTACATGTTAAATATCCATTAGTTTATTACATATGTCACCCGTTTTACCTTCACTTACTAAATGTTAGCCAACATATATACCAAAATAGAAAAAAGAAAAAGGAGGAACCTTAAGGTGCGCGAGCTAGTTAATTATATTGATCAAGATCGATGTCCTTCGGAATGTTCTTCACCTATGTCTGCATGAGACATTTTTACGAGCTCTCTCTTGAAGCATACCTGACTAGAATTTCATATTAGTTGAATCATCCATTAGCGGAGTTGGCATTTTTCATTGGGTCCAGCTCCCTGTACAACTAAAAGCTGTACATGAAATATAGTGCAATAGACCAGTAAAACATGTCCCGTACACGTAGGGTAAATCATTATCCACGTAATTTCCTTAATGCTTTCTTGTTGGTCTATTATACAGTGACGTGCCATAATGAATGTTAAAAATTACCCTCTTGTACAACTAATTATGTTGCCAAAAAAAGGTATTTTTATCGAAAGATGAGCTGATTAATATTATTTGATAGATCTATTCATTCTAATTGATGTTTTAGTTCTGAGTATATTAATAGAGAAATTTACAATTTTAAGAGTCTTGTTGAGGAATAAAATCCACATCAAATTGTCAATACATTGAAAGTTGAAATATAAGATAATTTAGATACCATCACATATAGACTTAAGACTTTTAAGTAAAAATAGATGCAACTTCTTATGACTCTGGTGGATATTTTTACATGGTATTAGAGCCATGTGAGCTCACATCACATCAGCTCAAAAAAAGAAGAGAATGCTTGTCTCGTGATCAGTTGTCCCTTGCCCGATTACAAAAAGAAAATACTCGACTTGATAGGGTGGGTATTCAAGGCACGTTTTAAGTGTAAATTACACATTGTCACATGGGAGTCGGTGTCAAGCAATAAATCATGTATCAAATAGTTAATGGAAACGCATTAAAACTTGAAACCTAAGAGAATGAACGTACCACTACAGAATGCTGGTCTTCTTTTCTTTGACAGGGATCCTTAAAAATTTAGTGTGAACGCGGCTGTCCTCCAAAGGTAAGTATGGCCACCGGGGGCCTTTCCCACCCTTAACCCTGCGAGAACCCAGGCAACTCAACAAGGAATGGGTCAGTGGAGCCAAATCGGAAACTATGGAGCGGGTTGTTCAAGGATGCAGCTGAGAGCAAACTATATTATGTCCCTCTACAAAGGACGAGCAGAGTTCTGCCCTCAAACTTCCACAAGAGATCCTCGAAGATGGCAAAGGCAATGGCGAAAGAGTCTCATGGGCAGATTCATAGGTAACCCCCCTGATTTTTGCACTCTCACCACCACAGTGAACAAGCTTTGGGGGAAAAGGTGACAAGTTAGGGTTTCAAGAAAGGGCAGTTGGTACGTCTTTCAATTCTTTGATGAGGAATTGATGAAATGGGCATTGGAAGCGGAGCCATGGATAATAGGACAGAGGTACCTAATACTACAAAAGTGGTTGCCGGAACTAACAGGAGGAGCCATCAACCTAAGAAAGCTTCCGCTATGGGTAATTCTCAGAGGCATACCTATGCATCTTTACAATACGAATGGCATTAGTTATATTGCGAGTGCTTTAGGGAGACCACTTTACATGGACAAGAATATGGCAAATTCCTCACACCTCAATTTCGCTAGAATCTGTTTTGAAATAGATGCAAAGCATGAGGTAGAGGATATAATCAAGGTGGATGTTGGAGAGGGACTAGTAGCAGAAGTCAAGGTCATTCTTCCATGGCTTCCAGTTAGATGTAGGTCATGCTTGCTGTTTCGCCATGATTGTTCTTCTTATGTGGAGCATACCCCAGTAAAGGGCACCAATGAGTCATATTCTACAGAGGAACAGAGTGATCATGCAGAGATCCAAAGGGAAGGAAACCAAAGCTTAGACAAGGAGAAGCAAGAGCAGGTTGTAAAGAAACACCAAGTGCAAGTTGAGATGATGCACAAGAGCCCTGTAGATTGTTGGAATTTTATGGGTGCTCAAGGGAAATTAGTGGTGTGATTTGGAGAATATGGAGGCAATACGATGTAAAAAGAGTTTTATATTACTGATATGAAAAATACATATACACAACACTCAAAGAAAATGCTTCTCTCAATCTTTCATGCACACATCTATTTTGTGCATACCTTCCATGCACTTTTTTTTTTTTCAATCTCTCCAGTCTAATCTGCAACCATATGTGCTACCTATATTTATAGAAGTTCTATGGCGGCACCATTCCACTGCCTTACATATTTTTTTTTTTGCATTATCTCTAACATTATCTCTAAGCTAAGAGATAATTCTAGATTATCTTATCTTAATCTACAACTTGTAAGATGACTCTAGAACAGTTAAGGATTAAGTAAACTTAATATAAAAGTAATCTTCATCTAGAAGTGTGTAGGGAGACTTCAATTCGAACTTCTCTTCTTGAGTGGGATGAATATTTCACCATGAAGTAAATTGCAAATTACTTTTTCAACACCCCCTTAATTTGCAATTCGTGTAGCCTCCTTGAACTTCTCGAGCTTTTCTGTAGTGGCTGCCTTCGTGAATATATCTGCAAGTTGCTCCTTCGTATTAATAAACTCGAGTTGAATTTCTCCTTGCTAAACTTGATGTCTAATGAAGTGATGATGCAATTCAATATGCTTGGTCTTGCTATGAAATAGGATTTTTTGTCATTGCGATTGTCGACATGTTATCGCAATAGATAGTTGTTGGACCTTCTTGGTTCTACTACAAATCAGATAAGATTCTTCGCAACCAAATAGCTTCACATGCTGCGTCTGTAGCTGTGATATATTCTGCTTCTGCAGATGAGAGTGATACAGCTTTTTGCTTCTTTGATGACCATGATATAATTTTTGATCCAATGTAGAAACATATACTGATGTGCTCTTACGATCATCAATAGATCCTACCCAATCAGCATCTGAATAACCAATAAACTTATTATCCTTCTCCTTGACATATCGAATACCAAGGGTCTTCGTTCCTTGCAAATAATGCAGAATCCTCTTTGTTGCCGAATAATGTAATTTACTTGGTTCTTGCATAAATCTTGAAATCAGGCTGACTGGATACACAATATCTGGTCTTGTATTTGTCAAATATATTAAGGATCCAACTAAACTTCGATAACTTGAGGCGTCAACTTTTGGTGGGCCATCATTTAGATGTAGTTTATTGCATGCAGCAAGTGGAGCTGTAATTGGCTTGCAGTGGCTCATCTGATATATTTTCAATATGTCTTCAACATACTTTTCTTGGGAGATGAATATCTCACCTTTTGATTGTTGAACTTGAATTCCAAGGAAGTACCTCATCATTCCTAAATCTATCATCTCATACTCTTTCATCATTGCTTTCTTAAATTCTTGCACTATCGTAGGATTGGTTCCTGTATATATCAAATCATCAACATAAAGACAGACACTAAGAAAATCTTTGTTACCTTTAGTCTTTATGTAAAGTGAAGGTTCGCTTTGACTTCTGTTGAAGCCATTTCTTCGAAAATATGCATCAATCTTGCTATTCCATGCTCGAGGTGCTTGCTTTAATCCATATAGCGCTTTGCGGAGTCTGTAGACTTTGTCTTCTTTATCCTTGACAACATAGCCTTCAACTTGTTCAACATAAACTTCTTCTTCAAGTTCTCCATTAAGGAATGCTGATTTAACATCTAGTTGATATACTTCAAGCTCGAGTTGAGCAGATATAGCAAGAAAAAGTCTAATTGTTTCCATGCAAGCAACTAGCGCAAATGTTTCATTGAAGTTGATGCCAGGTTGTTGAGAATATCCCTTGGCTACCAATCTGGCCTTATGCTTCTAAATTGAGCCATCTTCCTTGTACTTGGTCTTGTAAACTCCATTTCAAACCAATGACATCTTTTCCCTTTGGTAAGTCTACATGCTCCCATGTATTATTCTTCTCAATTGTGGCTATTTCTTCATCCATAGCTTTAATCCAAACGTCATCTTTTGTTGCTTCATGAAAACTTTGAGGCTCACATGCATACAATGCTAAGTTACTTGTTTCATAAAGTTCCCTTATTGGACGGAACTTTCTTGGAGGAGATTCAGATTCAGAACTTGATGATGAACATGGGCTTGAGTCTGTGCTTGTGCTTGGTTGAAAAGGATCTCTATTTTGGATCCCTTCTTGCATTGATTGATATATTGTTTTTCCTTTTTTTGCTACTTTTCCTATGAAATCCCATGAAGCATCTTCATCGAAGATTACATCACGTGCAATCACAAACTCCTTGGTATTTGAATTGTAGAGGCGATATCCCTTTGACTCATCACTGTAGCCAATAAATATATATTTCTCGCCTTTTTCATCAAACTTCTCTATTTGTTGTGATGGAGTTCATGAGTATGCAACGCATCCAAATACCTTGAGGAAATCTACTTGAGGTTTCCTTCCATGCCATGCTTGATAAGGTGTCTTATTCATAACCGCATTTGTAGGAGATCTATTTAGAATATAAACTGCAGTTACAACTGTTTCAACCCAATAATCATTTGGTAAACCTTTAACTTTTATCATGCTGCGAGCCATTTCGACAATTGTGCGATTCTTTCTTTCTGCTATACCATTTTGTTGAGGTGTATAGCGAACTGTGAGCTGTCTTTTAATTCCTTGCTCCTTGCAATAATTCTGAAATTCATTCAATGTAAATTCACCACCACGATCTGTTATGAGAATTTTCAGCTTCTTCCCACTTTGCCTCTCTGTTAAGGCTTTGAATTTGATAAATGTGGAGAAAGCTTCTGACTTCTCCTTGAGAGGATATATCCACATCATCCTTGTATAATCATCAACGAATAATATAAAATACCTGCTTCCTCCAAGTGATGGTGTTCTTGTAGGACTACAAATATCTGCATGTACCAACTCCAATGGAGCTCTTGCTCTCCATGATGTCTTTGGGAATGGCAATCTATGCATTTTCCCATATATACATCCTTCACAAACTTTATCTTGAGATAAAATTTGTGGCAAGCCAACTACCATATTTTTATTCTTCAACAATTGCAGACCTTTGTAATTCAAGTGCCCATATCTTAAGTGCCACAAATACGACTCATCGTCCTTTATACTCTTAAATGCTAATTTCTCATTCAATGCTATGCTTAGAGGAAAAGCTCTATAAACTCATCTTGATTGTGGCTATCTTCATATTATTCTTCTTATTAGTAATGATGTAGCAACCATCATCAAAATTAAGCTTGTATCCTTTGTGCACTAACTGACCAATACTTAATAAACTTGCTGCTAAACCAGGCACAAAGAAAACATCATCAATAACTTTAGAATTACCTGCCTTGGTTTTGACAGCTACTGATCCTTTTCCAGCTATCTTATGTTGCTTTCCATCTCCTAACTTGACTTCTGATATGAAATTCTCATCCAACTTCATAAATATGTCTTTGTTTCCTGTCATATGAATACTGCAACCGCTGTCTACGTACCATATATCTTTTGAATCTTGTTGAGCATTGAGACAACTATAGAATATATTTCAAGTATCATCATTTCCTTCTGTATAATTTGCTTCATGATTCTCTTGCTTCTCTTTGTACCAACAATCTCTTTCTAAATGAGTTGGATTTCTGCATCTCTTACACTTGAATCGATAGTCATTTGGTTGATGCCCTTGCCTTCTGCAAATTCTGCATGTTGAATATTGATAATTGTTGTAATTTTTCCATGGAGGATTGGTTCTTCTTCCACGTCCTCTATTTTGATTTTCTCTACCTCGAGAGGTGTAGTTTTGGGTTGAGCTGCTTTCTTTGCCAGCTTGGCTATCATTATCTTTATATTTGTGCTTGCTGATACTTGCCTTTGAATGGAAGGCTGGCTCCAAACTTTCACTTGAGAATTTGCTTATTCTCTTCTTGCTCGCCTCGAGAGAACTCATCAACTCATCCATGGAGAGTATTGATAAATCTTTTGATACCTCGATGGCGGTGACTACATGCTCGAATCTGGCTGGCAAGCTCCTTGGA
The DNA here is from genome assembly GCA_037672795.1 of Lagerstroemia speciosa. Lineage (NCBI taxonomy): Eukaryota > Viridiplantae > Streptophyta > Magnoliopsida > Myrtales > Lythraceae > Lagerstroemia > Lagerstroemia speciosa. The sequence continues at coordinate 7,852,985 of CM075287.1, read as the reverse complement.
ATTTTTTGGACAATCTTCTTGTCCTCGATGGTATCTCCATAACTTTGAATTTGATTTACAATTACAAAAACTCTAGAGGAAAATTCTTGAATATCTTCATTTTCCTTCATTGCTAAGTTATCAAAATCTCTCCATAAGTTCTGTAACTTGATGGAGAGTACTGCTTCATAGCCTCCAAACTACTTTTTCAATATCTCCCATGCATTTTTTTATGTAATTGCACCCATATTTCGAGGAAGGATAGACTTACTTGCCCCATAATGAATGAAAGACAATGCTTTTGCATCTTTCATCCTATTTTCTTTATGTTACTTCTGTTGTTGTGCGGATCGCGCTGCTATTTCCTCCGGACTCGCACTTGCTGTTTCATATTCATTCTCCACAATATCCCATAGGTCTTGAGAGATGAATAACGTCTTCATGAGAACGCTCCACATTTCGTATTTCTTCCCAACGAAGATTGGAACGCCTTGTTGGGTGTAGCTAAAAGCCATATCATTGCTTGATGAGGCCATCGTTGTTGGAGTTGAATTGACGGGGGAACCTGGCTCTGATACCAAGATGTTGGAATTTTATGGGTGCTCAAGGGAAATTAGTGGTGTGATTTGGAGAATATGGAGGCAATATGATGTAAAAAGAGTGTTATATTACTGATATATACATATAAACACCACTAAAAAAAAAATGCTTCTCTCAATCTCTCATGCACACATCTATTTTGTGCATACCTTCCATGCATTTTTTTTCTCAATCTCTCCAATCTGATCTGCAACCATATGTGCTACCTATATTTATAGAAGTTCTATGGCGGCACCATTCCACCGCCTTACTTTTTTTTTTGCATTATCTCTAACATTATCTCTAAACTAAGAGATAATTCTAGATTATCTCATCTTAATCTACAACTTGTAAGATGACTCTAGAACAGTTAAGGATTAAGTAAACTTAATATAAAAGTAATCTTCATCTAGAAGTGTGTAGAGAGACTTCAATTCGAACTTCTCTTCTCGAGTGGGATGAATACTTCACCATGAAGTAAATTGCAAATTACTTTTTCAACATAGATGAACTAGAAATGCAGACTTGCGTTGAGGAAGTACACAATGAACAGGCTGAGGGAGTGACCTTCCAGACTCTCCACATTGATATTCCCTTTGAAGGCCAAAGTTCACTCCACGAGAAGCGGAATACGGGGCTTCCAATTGGATGTGGAGACTCCTGAGGATTGGCCACACACAACTAGTAACACAGACAAGGGGAAGAAGCATATGACACAAGCGGCCAGTTGGCTATAACGGGTACAAAGAGGAAAGCCAAGAAGGGCAAGAGGAGTAAGGGCATTGAAGGCCCTTCATCCTCCAAATGAGTGTCTTTGAATGGAACATACAGGGTTTGAATGACCCAGTCAAACATGGCGCTGTACTGAGCCATGTAGCAAAAAGGAAGATTGATATAATGTGTTTAATTGAAACAAGTGTTACACAAGGGAAGGAGAAGCATATTTTGTCGAAATGGAAACATTGGGCACATGCAAATAATACTAATCTTGCTTACAATGGAAGAATCTGGCTATTTTGGAAGCCTCGAATCCCTGTGACAATCCTCAGCAAACCAGATCGGTTCATGCATTGGCTATGGAAGGTTCAAGACATAGGCAACATTTTCATTAACTTTATATACACATGCAATTCTAGAGATGAGAGAAGAAATCTATGGCAAGACTTGAGGTGCATAGGTACCCACATGGATAACAAATTGTGCCTCCTAGGTGATTTCAACACTATCCTCAAGCCACACAAAGTCTATCACCTGATTATACTATAGGGTCAGATGCCAGCATGTCTGAGTTTGAGGAGTGCATCACTAATCTGAATGTGCTTGATCATGCTGCTACAGGCCCATACTACACACGGTCCAATAGAAGAAGGAAGGGATGTAGGAAGTTGGACAGAGTAATAATAAATGACAAGTGGATAGAAAATGCGAGATTCTCTACAACTGAATTCCTTGACCCAGGCGTTTCTAACCATACCCCTATGTTGCTGAAGCTATCCCCTTCTCCAAACTCAGGACAAAAGCCATTCAAATTTCTTTAATCACTATTGTAAGAGTGAAACTTTCACCCCCTTGGTCAGCCGAATATGGCAGAATGCACATGCAAAGAGCCCAATGGAAGATCTTTATACCAAACTAAAGTTAGCTAAGCAAGAATTCAAAACTCTGGGATAGCAGGAGAAAACATCTTCCCAAGCCCTTGACCTATTGAAGGAACAACTGGCTCTTCTGCAACGAGATATCCTAGAAGGTCATGCCACCCATGAAACTTTGCAAAGAGATGTTGCAGCTCGCGCACAACTCTACTAGCTACTAAAACAAGAGGACGCAGTACTAAGGCAAAACGCCCATGTCCAATGGCTCAAGTTAGGAGATGAAAACAACTACTATTTCCATAAAGTGGTTAAATGCAAGCAGGCACACAACACTATCAGTATAATCATGACGATGATGAAACATTGATAGAATCTAGAGCTATAGTTACTCATTTTGAAGATCGCTTCGGCTTCCATGACCCAATGTTAGCTCTACAACTACATCTCTAAGTAGATCAAGCCAGCCCCTCCTAAAAGAAGATGAGAGACAAATGTTGGAGGCAGAAATCACGGACAAGGAAATTAAGGAAGCCATATTCGCCTTGAAAAAGAATAAATCACTGGGACATGATGCCTTCACAGCTGATTTCTTTAACGAGGCATGGACCATTGTAGGGGGCTCTGTAAGAAAGCAGTGAAGGAATTCTTCCAAGCAGGGAAGCTACCAAGGAAAGTAAACTTACCTACATCACTCTTGCTCCACGGAGAATAGTCAATCAGTGCATGACTACTGGCCCATCTCATGCGGTAATACGATATACAAGTGTATTTCCAAGATCTTTGCAGGTAGAATCATGAAAGTACTCCCACATCTGGTGAGTTTGAACTAGTCTGCCTTCATCCATGGTAGGAAAATTTCAGATAATATCCTACTAGCCCACAAGTTAGTGAAGAATTATCACAAAAAAGGGCTATCTCCGCAAGGTACTATTAAGATTGATTTAAGGAAAGCTTTTGACTCGATTGATTGGAAGTTGACCAACATGCTTGAGGCCAGAAACTTCCCTCCTCTATTCATTAGGTGGATTCATGGTTGTATTATGATGGCATGGTTCTCAATAGCAATCAATGTTTCAATGATGGGTTTTTCCAAGGGAAGTAGGGGACTACGGCAGGGAGACCACCTATCCACTTATCTCTTTGTGCTTTCAGTGGATGTATTATCCAGGATGCTCGATGAAGCTGGTATGGCTGGTCATCTAGGCTATCATCCAAAGTGTAAAGGGCTTAAGCTTACACACATTTGCTTTGCTGACGACTGTCGGACTTTGAAAGTTCTGACTTGAGAAAAAGAATTCGCTTTAGGTAGGCACAAAGCCTAACTTTGAACTTTAAATCAGGGTTGAATCGGAGTTGCCACTAAACCATTTATTAAGGCCGCTTAGACGCCTAAGTCACTAAGGATCATGATACTAACCACCTAGGTTCTTGTCAGTCTTAAAATTGAGATTTGAGTCCGGAAGTCCTGTTATATATCTTGAAGCTCGAGAGCCAAAATATGCCCAAACTTGGTACCCGTCCCTAAGTCTAGGTCATTTATTTGCTTGCACATTTTAATTTGTCCAATTGTTTCCTTGATCGATGTTCAAAACGACAGTCCTAAGAAAAATTCGATAATTCGTACTACAACCCTTGCATGCTACTAACCGTCCTAATATAAGTGCAGAAAGTAAAGGGTTCCATTATTATTACATCCATCATCATCTCTCTATCACTACCCACCCCATTACATTTGTGCAGTCAAATACATGTCTTTTCCCTAATCCCATATACAATTGAACAATATACATCAATCATCACCAATCAATACCATGAATCAAATTAATTGTGACAAATTTATTCATCTTGGGGCAAAAACTTGAAATTAGAGAGTTAATTACTAAAATTTAGGGAACACGCGCAGGGACTCGAGTAAAGATTCCAAAAAAGATTTTTTCTAGTTTTGAAAGAAGGACTGATTTGAAGCATTCCACAAAGTTCTGGGCCCCATAAAATTTTCTGGATTGATTTTAACTGCAGGGATTATCTGTAAATTTTCTAGACTTGAAAGTTCTGGATTGGCCTGAAAAGTTCGGTAAAAACATCTGTGGCTGATTTATAAAGCTCCGAAAAGTTCGAGGATCATTCCCTAGACCATACAAACACCTAGGACTACTCTTAATCGAACAAAATTCTCATGGACAGATCTGAAAAAATTTGGAATAGATGCTGGATTGGTTTTTAAGATGATAAAAGACCTTGAATCAATCCGAAACGATCCGAAATTTTTGAGGACCGTCCCTAAACATTAGCAACACCTCAGATGACTGTAAATGACACAAAATACATCAAAAACAGACCTGAAAAAGTTTTGGGATAAATTTGGACTGATTTTAAAAAAGCTAATAGAGACCCTGAAACAATTTGAAATGATCCACAATTTACAAGAATAGATTGCTAAATTCTAAAAAACACCTAATACCATTCTAAACACAAAAGAAGAATCTGAAACAGAGCTGGAAAATTTGGAATGGTGCTGGACTAATTTTAAAAAAGCCAATAAAAGACCTCGAATCGATTCTAAATTTTCAAAAAATAATACCTAAACCTCAAGAAATATTTAGACCCACTTTAAAATGCATATTGACCTTGGAGCTGATCTAAAGATTTCAAAAATGCTAACTAAAAGAAATTTTAAAAAAGGAAGAAACAACTTCAAACGATCCATTTCGTCGTCACAATTTTTGCACAACCCATTTCCTAGTCATTCCCCAAAAAATTGTCTTTTTGATTTTTCAACCATTTTTTCATTTCCATTTTTATCATTTTTATATTTTTTCTTAAGAAAGAAGAACAATATATATTTACACTTAAAAATCCTAATGAACAATATATATTTACACTTAAAAATCCTAACTAACAACCTTCCATTTTTTAGGACCCTATTCCATTTTTCTTCATCTAAACATGAATCCTAAATTTTTATTTTATTTTATTTTTTTTGTATTTTCTATTTTTCCACAAAATATTAATTTCAAAAAATAAGGAAAAAAAGGCAAGGAAATATTTACAGGACATGGCCTAAATCTTGATCAAGAAATTATACCTATATCTGTGATGATGACAATGATGGTGTTGAGGAATGAGGGAATTCGGACTCGCTTCAGTGTCGGACCTGGGCACCTTTGGGACATGAGGAGGACTCGTCGATTCACATAGACTAAGGCTCGATGGCAATCGTGGAGATGGATAAGATTGGGATGAGAAGATGTGTTCTTGAATTTGCTCAACTTATGACACCATTCAAGTATGATTTGATGAAGAGTGAGAATGTGGACATATATTAGATGGAAAATGGAGTATATAATATGGTATGATAGGTGGATATTATGGGAATGGGTGAATGGAGAGGTTATGTTGGATGAGAAATATGTAGGAGAGTATGTGGAAAAGTGTTCTTCAATGTGTAATCAAGATCCCTCCTCATGCAAATGCATGGGATATATTATAGAGGAAATGCTGTAGGAGTTGAATTGTAACACATAGAAACTTTAGGGGAATGAAATGGAGAATCAAAAAATAAATGACAAAAAGAAAAATAAAATAAAAAATGGCTGGCAGTGTATGAAGCAACAGAGATAGACGAAGCCAGAGACAAGGGTAGGAGGCTGGGAAGTCAAGAGAGGTGACCGAGATGGGACAGGCGCAGTGATGGACATGGGACAGTGATGGGCGGCTGGTCAAAACAGTGGCGCCGTGCACAACAACCATTTCGACAACCTCAGCCAGTTTGAGAAAGTCAAGAATGGTGACAGTCGCTGACATGGGCAAAAGTCAGAGGAGGCTATGCACGGCACCGAAAGGAAGAGAGAGAAAGTGAGTGACTAAAGAGAGAGAGAGAGACGTCGACTAAGAATAGAACATAGGAGGTATCAGAGATCGGAATGGGATGGAGAGGGTCGAGGATGGCCGTGCAGGGCCATGGTTGGCTTGGCCGAGGGGGGGGGGGGGGGTACCTTTGGCCACTTCTTGCAAATTTCAAACAGGGGAAGCAAACAATGGAAGACGATGAGTAATGCTGTTCACGTCTTCCCTTTTTTTTAAATTTCCATATGTGTTATATAAAATAAAAAGGAAAAAAGGAAAATAAATAATAAAAATAAAAATTTAAAATATGGGAAACGAATAGGAATGAAATGGGGTTTGATTAGGTCAAAATCGAGTGTCTACAGCTGCCTCTCTTTGGGCTAGCGCTCGTAGAGTGACTATCCCAAATATGAATAGAGGCCGATTTTGACCTGGTGCACCATCGTCCTTGAAACATGAGCTTTCTTATTGATTGACGAATCGAGGGTTCTTGAAGTTTGGCATAAAGATTCTTCAATCATGAGCCAACTTGCTCATGTCGATGATCCCTGAGTTGTGCTTCTATTTAGACCTATGAGTGAGGAAAAATCAATCAGCAAGACATACGCATTGATTTGTGCATGCATGAAATGAGAGGGACTTTGTGGAACGTTCCCACTGTGTTCAGTTTTACAAAATGTTTTCACTAGAGAGGAGATGGATTCAGGAGACACTCTTACCATCGACATTTTTACAGAGTGTCTTTACCGAAGAAAGGACAAATTTGCAAGACATTCCCACTGTACTCAGTTTTACAAAATGTCTAAACCGAAGAAGACAGATTTACAAGACACTCCCACTATATTCAGTTTTACAGATTGTTTCCACTGAAGAGAAGATGGATTTACAAGATGTTCCCACTGTGATTAGTTTGAAAGAACATCTAAACTAAAGAAGACAGATTTACAAGACACTTCCACTATAATAAGTTTTACAGAATGCCTCCATTGAAGAGAAGACGGATTTACAAGACACTCCCACTGTAATCAGTTTTATAGAAAGCCTAAACCAAAGAAGACATATTTACAAGACATTCCCACTAATTAGTTTTACAGAATGTCTCCACTAAAGAGAAGGCGGATTTACAAAATGTTTCCACTGCACTCATTTTTACAGAACATCTCAACCAAAGGAAGACAAATTTACAAGACGTTCCTACCATCAGTGGTCTTGCAGAACGTCTCAATCAAAGGAAGATGGATTCATAAGGCACTCCTACCATTGGCGGTTTTACAAAGTGTCTCTACTGCAGAGAAGACAGAATTACAAGATGTTCCTACTGTTGGCAATTTTGCGGAACGTCTCAACCAAAGGAAGATGGATTCACAAGACACTCATACCATTAGTGATTTTATAGAGTGCCCATACTACAGAGAAGACGGATTTACAAGACGTTCCTACCATCGGCGGTTTTATGGAATGTCTCAACCGAAGGAAGATGGATTTACAAGACACTCATACCATCAACAATTTTATGGAGTGTCTCTACTATAGAGAAGACGGATTTACGAGACGTTCCTACTACAATTTTACGGAGCGCCTCAACCAAAGGAAGACGGGATTTAAGAGAAACTCATACAATCGGCAGTTTTGCATAGTGTCTATACCATAGAGAAGATAGATTTACAATATATTCCTACCATCAATGGTTTTATGGAGCGTCTCAACCAAAGGAAGATGGATTTACAAGACACTCGTACCATCAGCGGTTTTATAGAGTGTCTCTACCACAGAGGAGACAAATTTAAGAGATATTCCCACTGTATTTAGTTTTGCAGGACGTCTCAACCGAAAAGAGGTTTTCCCAATTAACCCTACAATGATCAAACAAAGGATGAGTGATCTTGGTCTTGATCATGATGTCATGGTCATGCTTGAAATTGGCATTCTCTACGCTTCCTATTGTTGAGACACCCAATTGTGGGCATGTCTATGAGAACATCTTCTACTAGTCCTTGATGCTTTCCAGAATCTCTAAATCCATAGGATGGAAAGTTAAGGTAGTCATTGGACACGACTCTTGTTACTTCCTTTGCAGCGCCACACTGGGTCGTTTCTTGAGAAAATGTCTTGAGATGCCTATGATTCGACAAACTGCAAGAAAGAGTCAGTAACCAAGCTCTTCATTAGCTCACTTGCGACCCTTCATGACTCAGATGAGTAAAAGAGTTTATAAATAGATGTAAGGGATATATATAGCTTGTAGTCAATCAAGATCGACTGAAGTACCGTGGAGGTCCAAGAATTTAGGAGAAGGCTTTTACGAGGTATAGGACAAGAAAAACATTTAAGAACTCAAATGGGCTTTTGAGATTGCCCCAAATTTCAAAGGACACGTATAGCTTAGTTCTTTTCCAAGGGACCTTTTTTTAAGATCGTGTAGGTCTTTAGCAGCTTCCTGAATTGTGCCCTTTGGGTTCCTTCGATATGGCATGATGCAACAATTATGTCTCACTTGTCCTTGCGACATCTTGTTTATTGCAGTGATTCAGGCCCTAACTTTTGCCTAGAATGGGCAAAGTACCACATCCTAGTGGGCATGTTTTATATTTTCTTTTCTCTCAGTAGTTCTTCTTTTGCTACAGCTTCTTGTTCGAATTTGGCCACACCACTAATGTTCCCTAAATTTTGCATGGGCCACCTTTCAAGTTTTCGACCTATTTTGAATATTTTACTCTCCTTTTGCTACGACTGCCCTTTTGGGATTTCCATCATATCCCTCTTCCCTTATTTTTGTCTAGGCCATCCTTTTGGGTTTTCAACATAGCGGGAATTTCTTTTTATCTCATTCTACCAGGGATAGTGATCACATTGGTCTCTATCAAGAATCTTTTTTATTTTCTCTTCTTCTTCATTCCTTTTTTTTCTTTTCTTTTTCTTTGCACTGGGGTCATGCAGTGGATAGTGTCTAAAAGCATATACCTCATTAAGCATAATACTTCTTTATAGAATTAAAATTGATAAGGCTCGAGAGCACACCCCTATCCATATCAGCTAAAATCAAGGCACCTCCCAAGAAAACCTTCTTGACCATGTAAGGTCCCTCATATTTGGGAGTGAACTTCCCATGTGAGTTTGAAGTTATGTGCAATATCTTTTGGAGCACCAAGTCTCCCGATTCAAAACACATGTGGGTGCACTTTCTTATTGAATGCTCAAGCCATGCGTCTCTAGTAGTATTGGCCATGGCATAGCGCTGTTAGCCTTTTCTCGTTGATCAAGTTCAAATGCTCATATCGTATCTTAGCCCACTCTATTTCTTCAATCTTTGATTCTACAAGGATTCTCATCGAATGTATCTCAACCTCCACATGTAAAGCTGCTTTGGCCCCATATACAAACAAGTATGGAGTTGCCCATGTTGATGTGTAAATAGATGTCCTATATGTCATGAGAGCCCAAGGGAGCATGTCATGCCAATCCTTGTAAGTCACTGTCATCTTTTCGATGATTTTCTTCAAATTCTTATTTTCAGTCTCAACTGCACCATCCATTTGAGGTCGATAAGGCTAAGAATTCCAGTGCTTGATCTTGAAATGCATGCAAGTTCATTTATTGCCTTGTTGTTGAAGTTGTTCGCATTATTCGTGATGATGGTCTCAGGAACACCATAATGATCCACTATGTTATGCTTGAGGAATCGAACTATGGTGCGGACATCGGGTGCAATTTGCTTGGAGAAGGTTTAATTCAGTTTGCATAGATTTGACAATGATGGCAGTGTCGAATGTGCTTGATGCAATCTGTTTCCATGGTCGACCAGAAATAACCTATCTCATGATTTCCTTGCCAACATGTGTCCGCTTATGTGAAGCCCACAACTCCATCCACGAACTTCACTCATCAAGCCCTTAGCCTCTTTAGAGTCTAGACAGTGCAGTAGAGTGGTGTCGAATGAGCGACAATAAGACACATTCCCACTCAAGAAGTAATGATAGGCAAGTCGACAAATAGTCTTCCTATCATTCCTATCGCGCCATTCGGGAACTGACTGGACTCAAGGTACCTTTTAATATCCGTGAACCAAGGGGCTTCCTCTCCTTGTTCGACCATGCAACAATGTGCAGGACGATCGCTGACTTTGATCTTGAGAGGGTCGATCAAGCTATCCCCTAAAATACAGACCATTAAAGCAAGTGCTGCTAAAATATTGGCGAATTGGTTGTTAGTTTGAGGGGTATAGGAGAAATTAATTTGATTAAACTCCTCCGAGATCTTTTCCAGGTGTTGGTGATACGGGACCATCTTCTCATCCCTCACCTTCCATTGTCCCATCGTCTGGAAGATGATAATCATGGAGTTACCAAACACTTCGATCTCACGAATTTCCAAATCTATTGCTGCTCGTAAACCCAAGATGTATGCCTCATATTCTACTAAATTATTTGTGCAAGGAAATGTTACTTTTACAACTACTGCGATATGTCAACCTTGTGGAGAGATTAGCACTACTCCTATCCCATATCATATCGAATTAACTATTCTGTCAAGATACATCTTCCCCCCTTGTGTTTCTTCTAACTCTTCTTCGGCAGTCAAAATCCCATCATCTGGGAGTTCATCCTTGAATGGTTCATCATCTTCAATTGGAAATTCTACATGGTGGTCTACTAGGGCTTGCCCTTTCACTGATATGTTGTGCACATATTGGATATCATACTCGACCAGCTGAACTTGCCATTTTGACAAATTTCGAGTTGACACAGGCTTTTCAAGCAAGCAATGAAGTGATCCATCTTGGATATTAGGTATATGGTGTAGTACAATGTATATTGACATAATGTTGGACTACCCATGTAAGCCCACAACACAATCTTTTCACTTCCGGGTATTGTGCTTCTCCTTCAGTGAACTTCTTGCTCAAATAATAGATAGCTTGTTCCTTATGTCCAGTTTCATCCACTTCCCCCAGTATTGAGCCTAAGGATTCTCGATGTATAGTTAAGTACATGATGAGCAGTTGACCTGGAATGGGTGGAACTAATACCGAAGGGCTAGCCAAATAAGCTTTTATCATGTCAAAGGTCCACTGGCAATCATCATCCCAAATGATCATGGCATTCTTGCATAGTAGCCAAAAGAGGGGTTGACACTTATCAGTGAGATTAGCAATGAAATAGGCTATATAATTCAATCTTTCATCAAGTATCTTACTTCTCTTACTGTAGCTAGCATTGGTAGATTCATGATTGCCTTGGCTTTATTTGGATTGATCTCTATGCCCTTCTTACTGACAATGAACCCCAAAAGTTTTCCTGAAGTGGCTCAAAAAACACACTTTGCCGGGTTAAGTCTGAGCTTATATTTCTAGGGGTGCTAAAAGAGCATGCACAAGTTCACTAGATGGTCCTCCACTTCATGTAACTTTGCAATCATATCATCCACATAGGCTTCTATCTGTTTGTGCATCATGTCGTGAAACAAGGTGACCATGGCATGCTGGTAGGTGACGCCTGCATTCTTAAGGCCCAAAGGCATAACGTGACAGTAGAATGTTCCCCACATAGTTATGAAGGTCATCCTTGACTTATCTTCTCCCTCTATTTTTACCTGATTATAACCCAAGAAACCATCTATGAAGGAAAATATCTCATGATGTGCAATGTTATCAAAAAGCACATCAATGTGAGGTAGTGGAAAGTTGTCTTTCAGGCAAGCTTTTTTGAGATCTTGACAGTCCACACAAACTCGCACTCTTCCATCCTTTTTCATGGTAGGGACTACATTGGCAACCCACTCTGAGTAGTTGCACACCTTTAGGAAGCCAGCATTAATCTGCTTCACAGTCTCCTCTTTTATTTGTAGAATCAGATCTTTCTTCTATCAGCATAAATGCTACCTTACAGGAGAGGATTTATTGGTGTCGACCAGTAAAACGTGCTACACTATCTCGGGACCAAGTACAAGTATGTCGGCGTAGGACCATGCAAATACTTTGTGAAATTCCTTCAACAAACCAATCATTCAAGCACACTGGGTTTCATCAAGACCAACCCCAATTTTGAGCCTCTGTGGCTCCTCTTTTGTGCAAATGTTGATCACATCAGTAACTTCAGCAGTCATAGGCCTGTTTTCTTTGAACCTCTCCCAACTTTCCATGATCTCTTTAGGGGCGTCATCCTTAGACGACTCCTCCCCATAAAGTATTGGGTCGGAGTCGTCAAGAATTTCTTGAAGAAGAACTGAGTTATCGCATCTTAAGTCATTTAGGCACCTAGAAAAAAAAATGCGAGAATTATTTGAGAATAACAGATAGAAGGAACAGAAGAAGGTTAGACTAAAGCATGTAATATTTCATAAAGGGATTTCTTTAGAAAGGTAAGCCAAGGGAATATCCCTTCATCCATCACAGTTCATGGCCAACCACGTGCGGGTAACCTCATTTTCCGAACTTCCTTACTCATCACAGGGCACGAGTGGAAGCACGGGAACTGTAGTCCAGTTGGGTAGCTCCTCATTTCCTACAAGCGGGAGGATAAGGGCCTCCTAAGACATCTCCAGAATGGCCTCAACATGTGATGCAATGTCGGTTGTCCTAGAGGGTGTAGCCAAGACCTCCTCCACATTCCCTCCCATGACAAGCAATGGCTTTCAGAAGGAGATAGGGCTAGGCGATCATCATGTCTTCAAATGAGCTGTGAATGGGGGCATGTAGGCTTAAGCTACCGGAGGTGTTGAGTTAGCAATGTCGGGTGCCTCTGCTTCAAGTAGTGCTCTTTGCCATGCCATCTAAGCGTGCTTGAGTCGATCAATCTCTTCTATTCATAATTACTGATTGGTAAGGGTGCGGCTACATTTGCTCTTAATGTTCTCAGTCTTATATCCTGTTCTGAGCTCAAAAGGGGGTAGGACTCCTACAAGTCCTAGATCCAAGTCGTACCTCCATGAAAAGAAAAAGAAAAGCAAAAGAAGTGAACAATTGGATAACCAAATCACAATGCATGAGAAAACCTCTAGTGTGTTGCCATTCTTATCAATAAAAGGGTCTTGCTTTTATATCACAAGAAGGAGGCAAGATGTGCTCCTTTACTGGGTATCTAATCGAGTTCCTTCTCGAACATCCTTAAGTTGCCTGATTCATGCCATTAGCACGTTGAGTGCTTCCAATGCTTGTTCCTTAGTTCGTACAAAAATAAGGACAAAATATTTTGAAAAAAATTAAACCATTTTCAATTTTCTTTTAAAATTTTCCATGGAACCGCTCAATCAAACTATTTGCTTGCCATGGCTTGTGCTCTTCTAGTGGGCCTGAGCGAGTTCCTTGTAAGCTTGGTCTACATCACCATTCATGGAGTGCATATTGACCAACTAGGTTTCGCCTTGTCGTCCCAATCTTGACAGTCACTTCTTCATAGACGTTGATAAGTTTCTTCACAACCTCAAGAGGCATAGACTTGAATGCTTCCTTGAGCTTCACCCATACCACGATCACGATCACTTCTATCAGCTACAACTTCGAGCAACCTCCAATCCCTTCGAAATCATCTGATATCATTGATAGTGCATGAGAGATGAGCGATGTCAAGACAAGCAAATATGGGCTCCATCCCCATTCAGAAGGATAAACAAACAGCTTAAGGACAAACGGCAACTCTATTAGGTTTTATTTTGAAAATATGATGCAAGTGTGAAAATAAAATCAATCCACTAACTTGGTCAGTTACATGTACATCAGAATCTCAATACAAAAGAAATGAGCTATCTAACCTAGAAGCTCATACCAAAATACAAGGGAAAAGCCCTTCTATCCCTACATAGGCTAATCTATGGGCCTTATTGATAAAAAAAATACATTAAAATCTCAATACAAAGTAAAGGCCACCAAACCTAGAATGGGGTAGCCTATGGGCCTTGGAAAAATTACAATCGGCAAGGATGCTTGGAGGTTTTAATGCTATGCATGAAGCTTGGATCTAAGGTAGGTGCTAAAAGGTCCTCGATTAGTAGTGTCCTTGGTTCCCCTTTCAGGGTACTTTGGGCTTACGAATTGAGGGAAGGTGTTTCAAAGCCATTTGCTCCCACGATGGGTGTACTTCTACTAGCTCCCTCCTAGGGAAGTTCTTACAATCCGGGCTCGATCATTATTCAGCGTATGCAGTGGTAAAGTAAAGTGTGCAAACAAACAAATAACCGAGAATTATGGGGCATGGACACTCAAGAAGTCCCCAGTGAGGTCGCCAAGCTATCGAACGTCGAAAGTTCCAACTTAAGAAAAAGAATATGCTTTAGACATGCACGAGGCCTAGCTTGGGACTTTAAATCGGGGTTGAATTGAAGTCCCCACTAAATCGTTTATTAAGGCCACTTAGGCACCTAAGTCACTAAGTGACCATGATACTAACCACCTAGGGTTTTATCGGTCTTGAAACCAAGATTTGAGTCCGAAGGTCATGTAACTTATCTTGAAGCGCGAGAGCTAAAATATGCCCAAACTTAGTACCCGTCCCTAAGTCTAGGTTGTTTATTTGCTTGCACATTCTAATTTGTCCAATTATTTCCCTGATTGAAGTTCAAATCAATGGTCTAGAGAGAAATTTGATAATTCGTACCACGACTCTAGCATGTCACTAACCGTCCTAATCTAAGTGCAGAAAGTAAAAGGTTCCACTATTATCCAGATTACATACATCCATCATTATCTCTCTCCCACTACCCACGCCATTATATTGGTGCAGTCAAATACATGTATTTTCCCCAATCCCATATACAGTTGAACAATATACACCAATCAACACCAATCAACACCATCGATCAAATTAATTGCAATCAATTTATTCATCTTGGGGTAAAAACTTGAAATTAGAGAGTTAATTACCAAAAGTTAGGAAACGACATGGAAATTGAATTAAATTGCTTAGAGACTCGAGTAAGGATTCCAAAAAATATTTTTTCTGGTTTTGAAAGACTTGAAAGTATCCCAAAGACTGATTTGAAGCATTCCATGAAGTTTTGGGCCCCATAAAATTTTCGGGACTGGTTTTAAACTGCAGGGACTGATCTGTAAATTAGCAAAAGTTTTGGATTGACCCGACAAGTTCAGCAAAAACATCTATGGCTGATTTATAAAGCTCCGAAAAGTTCAAGGATCGTTCCTTGGACCCTACAAACACTTAGGACTACTCTAAATCAAACAAAATTCTCAGGGACAGATTTGAAAAAATTCGGAATAGAAGTTGGACTAGTTTTTGAGATGATAAAAGACCTCGAATCAATCTTAAACGATATGAAATTTTCAAGCACTGACCCTAAACCTTAGCAACACCTAAGATCACTGTAAATGAAGCAAAATACATCAAAAATGTACCTGAAAGAATTTTGAGATAAATCTGGACTAATTTTAAAAAAGCTGGTAGGGATCTTGAATCTATTTGAAACGATCCAAAATTTACAAGAATAGACCCTAAATTCTAACAACACCTAATACTAAAACACACCAGGAGAATATGAAACAAAGTTGAAAAATTTGGAATCATGCTGGATTGATTTCTAAAAAGCCGATAAAAGCCCCCAATCAATTTGACATTTTCAAAAAATGACACCTAAACCTCTGGAAATATTTAGACCCACTTTAAAATGCATATTGATCTCGGAGCTGATCTAAAGATTTCAAAAATGGTGTTAGGAAAAAATGACTTCTAATGATCCGTTTCATCATCACTATTTTTGCAGAACCCACTTTCTAGTCATTCCCAAATTTTCTTATCAAAAGAAATATTATTTTGCCTTTTGATTTTTCAACCTTTTTTTTTTCATTTCCATTTTAGCATTTTTATATTTTTTTCCTTAAGAAAGATGAATAATATATATTTACCCTTAAAAATCCTAACTAACAAGTTTCCATTTATTCAGGATCCTATTCCATTCTTCTTCATCTAGACATGAATCCTAAATTTTTATCCTTTTTTTTTTGTATTTTCTATTTTTCAACAAAAAATTCATTTTAAAAATAAGAAAAAAAGGAAAGAAAATATTTTCTACGACATGGCCTAAATCTCGATCAAAAAATTATACCTATATCGATGACGCTAACGATGATGATGATGGTGTTGAGGAATGAGTGGAACTCGGACTGACTTCAACGTTGGACCCGAGCACCTTTGGGACACGAGAAGGACTTGTCGGTTCGCACAGACTCAGGCTTTATGACGATTGCAGAGATGGATAAGAAGGGGTTGAGAATATGTGTTCTTGAATTTCCTCAACTCATGAGGCCATTCAAGTATGATTTGATGAAGAATGAGTTTGTGGGATATATATTAGATGGAAAATGGAGTATATAATGTGGTGTGGTGGATGGATATTATGGGAATGGATGAATGGAGAGGTTACACTAGATGAGAAATATGTAGGAGAGTATGTGGAAGAGTGTTCTTCAACGTGTATTCAAGATCCCTCCTCACACAATTGCATTGGATATCTATTTATAGAGGAAATGCTGCAGGGGATGAATTGTAATACACCAGACACTTTGCAGGCTGAAATGGAGAATCATAAAATAAATGATAAAAAGAGAAATTAATAAAAATAGCAAGTATTGTATGAAGCAACAGAGATAGATGAAGGCAGAGACAGGGGCAGGAGGCCAGGAAGTCAAGAGAGGCGTCTGGGACGGGACAAGCATGGTGACTGACATGAGACAGTGATGGGTAGCCGGTCAGAATAGCGGTTGCATGCACGGTAGCTGGTCCGATGACCTCGGGGTTGCTATTGAGAGAGCTCGAAGAAGGAGAGAGAATGGCTGGGAAATGCTCGAGAAAGTCAAGAATGGGGCCTGTCAGCGGCTGACACAGGTAGAGGTTAGAGGAGACGTGCACAACATCGAAACTGGCGATCTCGAAGCGACGTCGAAAGGAAGAGAGAGAAGGTGAAAGTGACGAGAGAGAGAGAGACGTCGATCGGGAATGGAACGGAGGAGGGATCGGAAATGGGAAGGGGATGGAGAGGGTTGAGGATCGCCGTGCCAGGCCATCATTGGCTTGGCCGTGGTTAGAGTGGCTGTGGAAGGCCGCCTTTGGCCTCTACCTGCAAATTTCAAACAGGGGAAGCAAACAATGGAATACCATGAATAGTGTGTTGTTCACATCTTCCCTTTTGTTTTGTTTTTTAAAATTTTTTCTATGTGTGAAATAAAATAAAAAAGCAAAAAATGAAAATAAATTATAAAAATAAAAACTTCAAATATGGGAAACGAATAGGAACGAAATGGTGTTTGATTAGGTCAAAATTGAGTGTCTACAATAACCTTCTTATTTTTTATAATTGCTCATACAAGTCTTTTGAAGTCCTCTAAGAAGTCCTAAATGCATTTTATCATCTCTCTAGCCTCAAATTAAATGTTACAAAAATAGAGTTCTTTTGCTTTGGCCTCTCAGAGGATCACATTAGCCAACTGGAGCACATCTCGAGGTTCAAGAGGGGCTCCTTTCTAGTTTGCTACTTGGGCATTCCATTGGTATCTGCAAGGCTGTCATCAACAAATTGTCAAGCACTGATGGCAGAATCACTACACGTATAACCAGTTGGACATCAAAGTACCTCTTATTTGCAGGGCAACTACAACTTATAACCTCTATTTTATACAGCATGGTTACATATTGGTTCTTATATTTTATCCTTGCAAAGAAAAAAAATAACTCAAGTACAACAAATCTGCAGTGCCTACCTTTATAAAGGAACTACAGAAAATGCTAGAGGAGCAAGGGTTAAATGGAATGATCTATGTAGGCCAAAATACGATGGAGGTCTTAGGCTGAAAGATATTGAGCTATGGTACAAAGTTCATGGGTTGAAGAATCTATGGCAGTTCTTTTTGAATTCAGGATCCATTTGGATGGCTTGGGCAAAGAGATATCTACTCAAGGGTTGCCCTATATGGATTGTAAAAACAACAACAAATGCCTCATGGTGTTGGAAGAAAATCCTCAAGCTCCAAGACATGGCTGCCTCCTATATAAGCTAGCAACTAGGAATAGGTAACACTATTTCCTTTTGGCATGATAACTGGACTGGTTTGGGCCCTCTTACCTCTTTTTTCATCAAGGACGAACTTGTTTTCCCTCCCTTGGGTTGAACACCAATGTGGCGGAGGTTCTTCAAGATGGATCATGGTTCCAACCTCAAACAACTAATACACGGGCTAGGATAATTATAGCCCATGTCAACAATGTTGTTACTCTCTTCTTTAATATGGGGAGGATAGCCAAGCTTCTCTATTGCAGGGGCCTACAATGACTTGAAGCCATCTGGACAATTAGTTAATTGGCACCACCTGATTTGGTTCAAGGTCATGTGCCAAAAGCTTCCTTTGTTTCTTGGCTTGCTATTCATGACAAGTTACCAACCAAGAGCAAAATGCGAGCATGGTTAGCTATCATGAATCCCCTTTTTGAATTCTATGGCGACAAAGAGAAAACAAGATCGCATATCTTCTTCACATGTCACACTACTACAACAATATGGGGAACTCTTCTACATTGATTTCAAATATTTCGCAAATCAGGGATTGGTATTCAGAGCTACAAGTTGCATTAAATCATAAGGGCCAAGCCTTGGACTCCATTTTGTATAGGCTACCGTGGACTTTATGTATTTATGATATTTAGCTTTAACGGAACTAGAGAATCTTTCAAAAAACACGACTAGATAAGAGCCAATTAGCTAGCAAATTACTGACTGTAATTAGAAGCAAGGGTAACTCTCTTCTGAGATTAGAGCATCGTGCTGCCTCAAGTTCACTTGCATCCCTCCTGAGGTTGAGGGATCTTTTGTAAATGGTTGTACATTTTGATTCAAATCAGTATTAATGACATACTTCAATTATCACAAAAAAAAAAAGGTACCACTACTTATAAGCCCCATGATTTCACAAGTTTCATTAAATTTTTAAATATTTATGATGGAGATTGAAATGGAAGTAAAAGCATTAGACATTTTTTTAAATGTACGTCTTCCATTTCTCTTTTTTCAAATCTAAGATGTAAAAACTATTGAGCTAGAATTCAAGCTTGCTGGCTTTCTATAAATACAAGGCAAGACCCATTGCCATCTAAAGATCCAAGAGGAGAAGAAAGAGGCAAAATGAATGAAAATGAAAAATCTAGAAAAGCCAACCTCAATCTTAACTTATTTCTTCTCCTCTCTATTACATTCATTAGCTCCAATAGATGCCTCGTAAAGCAGAGAGGCGGCCATACACTCGTTTTAGGCCTAAGCTATTCTCAAACCCAAATTCCTCCACCAAAAGCCTCTACAAAATCCATGAGAAAACCTACTGAATCATTAGACATGATAGAGCCCTTGAGGGAAGTTCGGGGTACTTGGAGTCCCTTAACTTAGGGACCCCATCACAAGTTATTTAGGTGTACTTGGACATAGGAAGTGACCTAACCTAGGTTTCGTGTGGGAACTTAATGTTTCATTGCATCGACTACGATGACTATAGTGTTGGAATTTTATGAGTGCTTACAGGAAATTCGTGGTGTGATTAGTAGAATGTGGAGGGAATAAGATGTAAAATGAGCTTTATATTACTAACATGAAAAATACATATACACACCACTCCAAGAAAATGCTTCTTTCAATCTCTCATGCTCATATTAATCTTGCATGCAGCTTTGCAATGTTGTCTCACATGCACTCTTCTTCTCTCCAATCTATATTCTCCATGCATATGCATTACCATGCACATATGGCTGCCTCCATATTTATAGAGGTGAATGGCGGTAACATGAACCGCCTTACATTTGCCACCTTACCTTTTTTTTTTCTTGTATTATCTCTAACATTATCTCTAAGCTAAGAGATAATTCTAGATTATCTTATCTTATTCTACAACTTGTAAGATACTTCTTGAATACTTAAGGATTAAGTAAACTTAATGTAGAATTAATCTTCATCTAGAAGCGTGTAGGACAAGTTCAATTCGAACTTCTCTTCATGAGTGGGATGAATATTTCACCATGAAGTAAATTGCAAATTACTTTTTCAACAAGCCCTCTTGATTTGCAATTTGTGCAGTCTCCTTAAACCTCTCGAGCTGCTATTTCTTCTTCCATTGCCTTGATCCAAACTTCATCTTCGACTATTTTATAAAAATTTTGTGGCTCACTTGCATGTAAGGCTACGTTATTTGTTTCGTGAAGTTCTCTTATTGGACGGAACTTTCTCGGAGGAGATTCAGATTCAGAAGTTGATGATGAACTCGGGCTTGAAGAACTCGAACTTGGATTCGAGTCTGTACTGGTGCTGGATCTCTATTTTGGATCCCCTCTTGCATTGGCTGATATATTAATTTTTCTTTCTTTGCTGCTTTTCCTGTGAAATCCCTGAAGCATCTTCAATGAAGATTACATCACGAGCAATCATGATCTTCTTGCTATTTGGATTGTAGAGGCGATATCCCTTTGACTCATCACTGTAGCCAATAAATATATATTTCTCGCCTTTTTCATCAAACTTCTCTCTTTACTGTGATGGAGATAACGAGTATGCAACGCATCCAAATACCTTGAGGAAATCCACTTGAGGTTTCCATCCATGCCAAGCTTGATATGGCATCTCATTTATAACAACCTTTATAGGAGATCCATTCAGAATATAAACTATAGTTACAACTGGTTTGCGCCAACAATCATTTGGTAAACCTTTACCTTTTATCATGCTTTAAGCCATTTCCACAATTGTGCAATTCTTTCTTTCTGCTACACCATTTTACTGAGGTGTATAGCGAACAATGAGTTGTCTTATGATTCCTTGCTCCTTGCTATTATAGAATTCATTCGATGTAAATTCACCACCACGATCTGTTCTAATAATTTTCAGCTTCTTGCCATTTTGCCTCTCTGTTAAGGCTTTGAATTTGATAAATGTGGAGAAAACTTCTGACTTTTCTTTGAGGGGATAAATCCACATCATCCTTGTATAATCACCAACGAATAATATAAAGTACCTACTTCCTCCAAGTGATGGTGTTCTTGTAGGACCACAGATATCTGCATGTACCAACTCCAGTGGAGCTCTTGCACTCCATGATGTTTTAGGAAATGGGGATCTATGCATTTTCCCATATATGCATCCTTCACAAATTTTATTTTGAGATTAAAGTTGAGGCAAACCAACCACCATTTTTTTTTTCTTTCAACAATTGCGAACCTTTGTAATTCAAGTGCCCATATCTTAAGTGCCACAAATATGACTCATCATCTTTTATATCCTTAAAAGCTAAATTCTCATTCAATGATATGCTTAGAGGATAAAATCTATTGAAACTCATCTTGATTGTGGCTATCTTCATATTATTCTTCTTATCAATATTGATGCAGTAACTATTATTAAAATTAAGCTTGTATCTTTTGTGCACTAACTAATCAACATTTAATAAATTTGCTGCTAAACCAGGCACAAAGAAAACATCCTGAATAAATTTAGAATTACCTGCCTTGGTTTTGACAAGTACTGATCCTTTATAAGCTATTTGATGCTATTTTCCAGCCCCAAGCTTAACTTCTTATATGATATTCTCATCCAACTTCATGAACATGTCTTTGTTTCCTGTCATATGATTGTTGCAGCCGCTATCTATGTACCAAATATTTTTTGGATCCTGCTGAGCATTGAGACAGCTATAGAATATATTTTTACCATCATCATTTCCTTCTGTACATTTTGCTTCGTGATTATCTAGCATTTCTTTATACCAACAATCTCTTTCTAAATGAGTTGGATTTTTGCATCTCTTGCATTTGAATCGATAATCATTTGTCGTTTCCTTCCTTTCTGCAAATTCTACATGTTGAACTTGATAATTGTTGAAATTTCTTCATCGATGATTCGTTCTTCTTCCACGTCCTCTCCTTTACCTTGTGAGGTGTACCTTTGTGTGGAGTTGCTTTCTTCCCCAGCTTGACTATCATCATTTTTATATTTTTCCTTGTTGATACTTGCCTTTGAATGGAAGGCTTGCTCCAAACTTTGGCTTAAAAATTTTCTTATTCTCTTCTTGCTCGCCTCAAGAGAACTCATCAACTCATCCATGGAGAGTATTGATAAATCTTTTGATAGCTAGATGGCGGCGAGCACATGCTTGAATCTGGCTGGCAAGCTCCTTAGAATTTTTTGGACAATCTTCTTATCGTCGATGGCATCTCCATAACTTCAAATTTAATTATCTATTATAGAAACTCTAGAGCAAAATTCTTGAATATCTTCATTTTCTTTCATCGCTAAGTTATCAAAATCTCTCCATAAGTTCTGTAACTTGATGGAGATTACTACTTCATAGCCTCCAAACTGCTTTTTCAATATCTCCCATACATTTTTTGATGTAATTGCACCCACAATTCGAGAAAGGATAGATTTGCTTACCCCCTTGATGAATGAAAGACAATGCTTTTGTATCTTTCATTCTATTTTCTTTATGTTACTTCTGTTGTTGTGCGGACCGTGCTGCTATTTCCTTCGAGCTCGCACTAGCTGTTTTGTATCCATTCTCCAGAATATCCCAAAGGTCTTGGGAGATGAATAACGTCTTCATTAGAATGCTCCATGTCTTGTATTTCTCTCCAACAAAGATCGGAACGCCTTGTTGCGTGTAGTTCAAGGCCATATCATTGTTTAACCAGGTCATCATTGTTGGAGCTGAATTGATGAGGAAGCTTGGCTTTGATACCAAGATGTTGGAATTTTATGAGTGCTCACGGGAAATTGGTGGTGTGATTAGTAGAATATGGAGGCAATAAGATGTAAAATGAGTTTTATATTACTAACATGAAAAATACATATACACACCACTCAAAGAAATTGTTTCTCTCAATCTCTCATGCTCATATCTATTTTGCTCATACTGATCTTGCATGCAGCTTTGCAATGCTACCTCCCATGCACTCCTCTCTCTCCAATCTATATTTTGCATGCATATGCATTACCATGCACATATGGCTGCCTCCATATTTACAGAGGTGAATGGCGGTGACAGAAGCCGCTTTACATTTGCCACCTTTCCCTTTTTTTTTTTTTTTGGTATTATCTCTAACATTATCTCTAAACTAAGAGATAACTCTATGTTATCTTATCTTAAATTACAACTTGTAAGATACCTCTTGAATACTTAAGGATTAAGTAAACTTAATGTACAAGTAATCTTCATCTAGAAGCGTGTAGGAAGAGTTCAATTCGAACTTCTCATCTTGTGTGGGATGAATACTTCACTATAAAGTAAATTGCAAATTACTTTTTCAACATATAGAAGCATCAAGCTGTCCACTGCATTCTCTCCGTCCCACTCTTCCTCATTGTCGAGGGACACATGCACTAGCGCTCTCTGCATGGGCATACATAGCTCCGATAACCCATACGATCCATGCATCGTTGCCAGTTGCTCACTGACCACATCCCTAAAGGGCATTTGCACGAGACCACGTCCTTCCATTGCTTATACCTACGGTGCTGGTGGCATCTGTGCTGGGACTCTGATAAAGGGCACCATTCAAGTTTACTGTAGTAACCCAGGCGTGGTCAGGGAAATTCCTAAATTCACATTCGCGTGGGCTCCATTTACCACGAGCCCATCGGGATTGCAGGGTTCAGGAAGGGGTCGCTCTCCCTGCCTTCTCAGTTAGAGTTTCTACAAAAGGGCTTCTCATATCGCTTTCTGGCATTTAAGTACGCAAAAAACCCTAATATCTTGAGACCCTTGGTGGTAGTTGGCACTGCGGTAGCATCAGATGGTGACAGACATATGATGCAGTTCACGCCGATGTTGGAGTCCCCAATGTATCCTAATTACTACATCATCAGCCTGGAGGCCGTGATCGTGGGCAACTTAACCACAATACACGTGCCACAGAGCCTGAGGGAATTTGACTACGAGGGCAATGGCGGCCTGAAGGTAGACTCAGGCACAACCTACACTCACCCTCCCGAGCCTTTCTACTCGGAATTGCTCTCGACGCTTCAGCAGTTAATAACCTACCCTCGTGCACCTGAGCATGAGCAGCTGATAGGGTTTGACCTTTGCTACAGGGTGCCGGCTCCCAACAATAAGATCGTCAATGATCTTTTCCCTTCCATCTGTTCCATTTCCTGAACAACGTGAGCCTGGTTTTGCCCAAGGGGAACAACTTCTATGCCGTTGGTGCACCATTGAACTCCACGGTGGAGAAATGCCTGATCTACCAGAGAATGGACGATGGAGATTATGGACCAGGAGGCGTGTTCGGGAGCTTTCAGCAACAGAATGTTGAGGTTTGTTTATGATTTACAGAATAAAAGAATAGGGTTTCAGGCAACGTACCGTGCTTCTGTTGCTATTACTTAGGGGATTCTCAAGCACTAATCGCTCATGAGAACAATTTATTGTTATGATGCTTTAGAAAATGGAAAAATGGATTGGGATTCCCTTTTGTGCGATCATGTGTCTTGTAAAGCACTTTTGTTCCATTCCATATATTATAATTGATGAGAACGGTTATGCTTTGTGTATCTTTTTTCTTTTCAAAATAAGATTTGAAATAATTTAGTATGGGATTTAGTTTTCGTTGTGTCTATCTAGAGTTAGAATCTACATGCAATCAGGAAAACAAGCAGTCATATAAATCCAGCGGGATGATAACCAGTATGACTTAATTTAAGTAGTTCAATATATGTTTTTCTTAAGTAAAATATTGTGTCTAAATCTTTTTTAATAAATATACCAGGAGAGGTTTATCTCTTACTGAGTCAATCCTATTCGAACTATTAGTTAGAAGCTCATAAGACCTCTAAATTTTAGTAGTGTTTAAAAAAAAAAAACACAGCGGTGGCTGGAAGGAGTAGAAAATGAGCACATGATGCGCCACGATTATGCTATCCCAAGTAATAGGCAAGATCAGAATCAGGATAGGAATAACTCTCATTGATTACTTTTTGTAAATATTCCTTGAGTATATTTGGTTACCTTTCTTGTATAGTGTAGATCCTATATATTACAGTGAATACAATCCTCACGATGTATGAGGAAATTCTCTCAAATTACACTCTCCTATTCTATCATGCTATCAGAGCCAAGCCTCGGTAATTTTTCCGAACATACTAGATCTTCTTCACCTCTGCTGCATCCCTGAGCCTCTGTTGCGCTTCTGACTCCTCTTCTCTCCGAATCTCTCACAACAATTAACCCTCAAAACCAGACATCCAGAAATCATCCCTCAGACACACAAATCATTCTCTCTTACTGCAACTTATACGAAAAAAAGGGTGGGGGAGATGTACCTCTGCCTCAGTACAACTCTTCTTCAAGTCTTGCCCAGAAATTCGTCCCTCTGTGCATTCATCCCATGGCTAAGCAATATTCTGATTCATCTCTCCCTACCTCCTTTCCCACTGTTCCAGTGAAATTGACTGGTCAAAACTATCTCTTCGGGAAAGGAGTTATGAGTCCCCTTCTCGATACATATGGCCTTCTCGACTATGTCGAAGGCAAAATTCCAGCCCCTGAAGAAACAAAAATAGATAGCAATGGTCTCCTCATCTCGAACCCTGGTTATAGACTATGGGTTTCACATGACAAATTTGCTCTCACTTGCTTGATGCTCTTGGTGACAGAGGAAGTTGGCTGCAACCTTCTTGGGGCCAAGACGTCCCATGGTGCCTGGACGACCCTCTGCACCCTCTTCGACTCTCAGACAGTGACTCGGAGGACTTCCTCGAACAACAATGGCGTGACCTGCGGAAAGGCTCATCAACCATTGTGGACTATATCCATTCTGTGAAACAAATCACAACCCGATTCACTCAGCTTGGAAAATCTAAAACAGTGGCATAGGTTAATTGTTGCATTGTCACTGGCCTAGGTTCAGATTGGGAGCCCCTATTTCTTGAGCTTTCACCGTTACTGGCCTCTATGAGTACCGACAAACTCTTGGCGCTCCTCTTGAATAACGAAGCTTGCCGGAATTTTACTAACGACCGAGACCAAGATTCACCTCTCTCTAGCATTCTCAGTCCGGCACAAGCAACGATTCATTATGCTGACAGGCAGCGGCCACAATACACACCTGGACAGAGTCGTGGGCGTGGCAGGAACGACGCCTTCTCAAATCGCAGCCGTGGGAGTGGCCGAAACCCTAATTTCTTTTCTGCCTTCCCTTCTTCTACAAACGTGCAGGGCACTACTGTTACTGGAATAAGGGGACATGGGTTCTCTTTTGGACGTGGTCTCTCTTCTTTCCCAGGCCACACTTGTGGATCACGGGCTCAAACCCACTCTTCATCTCGCTCGGCCCACATTGGAGGCCCACATGATGGACAACAGAGCTTCTCATTTTCACCAGTGGGCTCCTCCTCACGGCCCAACACCTTTTCTCATGGACTTGAGCCCACCTCCTCTATTATCTGCCAACTTTGTCACCATTCGAGCCACACTGCACCTGACTGCAACCTTCATCAGGCTTGTAGCCCACAAGTCCATTTTGCTTAAGCTTCATCTGCCGGGCTCTATGACCTAGACTAGTTTATGGATTCTAGAGCAACCCACCACATCACTTCAGACAATGCTAACATCAATATCCAAGATGACTCCATTGCCTCGAACCATGTTCTCATGGGTGATGGTAATCCTTTACCCTTTCTTGCTTCCGGTTCTTCTACACTTTTATTACCCCATCGTCCTCTTCATTTACAAAATGTCCTGTTTGCACCATCTGTTTCAAAGAATCTTGTCTCTATTTCTCAATTTACTTGTGATAATTCTTGTTATCTTGAACTATGCCCTGATCATTTTCTTGGCAAGGATCTTCACTCCCACTAGGAACTGCTCCGTGGCCCGGTCAAAGATGGCCTGTATTGCCTTACATCAAGAGACAGGCTTGGTACTCGCCCTCAGTCTCTTCTTTTTACTGCCAGCTCTAGTCTCCTATGGCATCTATTTCTTTGAATAATGATACTGTTGACTATGTTTGTCTGGCCTGTCAAATGGGAAAATCATCAATTGTTCTTTTCCATCCACAATGAATAAAAGTACACATTTATTTGAGCTTATTCATACTGATGTTTGGGGACCTGCTACTATTCTCTCTCATTCAGGTCAAAGATATTATATTCATTTTCTCGACGATTATAGTAAATTCTTGTGGCACTATGTCCTAAAATCGCGTTTTGACATATTACGAGTTTTTCGGGCATTTTGCCTCCAAATTGAAAATCCCTTTGGTCAAAAAATTAAACATCTCCAGTCTGATAGGCCCAAAGAATTTCTCACCCATGACTTTCAACTTGAATTATAGGACAATGGCATTTTTCACATTCTCTCTTGCCCTCATGCTCCACAACAAAACGGCTCCGCTAAATGAAAACACCGTCGAATTTTGCATATGGGTTTGACTCTCCTTCATCATGCCTCTTTACCTTCCAAATTTTGGGATTATGCCTTTGAAACAGCTGCCTTTCTTATTAATCATCTGCCCCCTAAATCCCTCAACTTTCGAACACCATTTGAACTTGTTTATGGTCATTCTCCTGATATTAGTGTCTTACATGTTTTTGGTTGTCTGTGCTTTACTTACCTTCGTTCATACTCTCATCACAAACTTGACGCTCGATCTCGTCGTTGTGTCTTCCTTGGTTATCCTTTGAATTATCATGGTTATCGATGTCTTGACCCTGCCTCTGGACATCTCTTCATCAGTCCTAAGGTTGTCTTCGATGAGCACTCATTTCCATACAGGGCTGCCAGTCTATCTTGACAGGCAATCATTCATCTGCATCCAGGCACAAGCATTTTATTGGTACTTTCCTTGATTCTCCTTCCACTTCTTCTATTCCTTTACATTATCATTACATGGTTCGGTTGATCATTCTATAATATCAAACATACCTCAACCCCCACCTTCTTCTCCAATATCCATAACACAGTCTCCAGGTTTTTTGAGTTCCGTAGAAGATGTCTTTGCTCCACAACGGACTCATCAAATGGTAACAAGATCTCGTGATGGTACTCTCCCCCTCGACGCTTTACTATTTCCAGACATCCTGTAGTGTTTCATGTCTCTACAGACCTTCAGGAGCCAACATCCTTCTCCAAGGCTAGGCAAAATTCCAATTGGCGAGACACGATGAAGGAAGAATTCCAGGCACTCCTTCAAAATAACACATGGGATCTTGTTCCATCTACTCCCTCTCAGAATGCGATCGGGTGCAAATAGGTATATAAAATAAAGCAGAAGGCTAATGGGACTCTTGACAAAGCCCATCTTGTTGCTAAAGGCTTCAACCAGCATGAAGGAATTGACTACACTGAGACCTTTAGTCCAGTCATCAAAACAGTGACCATTCGCACAGTACTTTCTATTGCTGTCTCTCTCAATTGGCCCATTCGGCAGTTGGATGTCAAGAATGCTTTCCTCCACGGTCATTAGCAAGAAGAAGTCTATATGCAACAGCCTCCGGGTTTTATTGATCCACTGCGGCCCCACCATGTTTGCCGCCTGCGTTGTTCGCTCTATGGTCTTAAGCAAGCGCCTAGAGCATGGTTTCAACGTCTCAACAATTTTCTCCTGGATTTTAGCTTTCATGGCTCTCAAGCAAATCACTCCCTCTTCGTCTTACAGCACCAATGTTATCATATTTATCTTCTTGTCTATGTTGATGATATCATCTTGACAGGTTCGCTTGGTGCTCCATTCGATA
The DNA here is from genome assembly GCA_037672795.1 of Lagerstroemia speciosa. Classification (NCBI taxonomy): domain Eukaryota; kingdom Viridiplantae; phylum Streptophyta; class Magnoliopsida; order Myrtales; family Lythraceae; genus Lagerstroemia; species Lagerstroemia speciosa. The sequence continues at coordinate 7,824,291 of CM075287.1, read as the reverse complement.
ACCTTCTGACCCCTCTCGATCGGGAATTCGCCATGGAGGATCTCTATCTGCTTCACTTCTTTCTTGACATGGAAGTGCAATTTGACTCTTTTGACTTATATCTCATTCAGAGCAAGTACATCTATGATCTACTTCTTCGAATCTCCATGCTCGAATCAAAGCCCATTCTCTCTCCAGTCTCCGTGGGCTCCAAATTATCTACTCTCGATGGGGACACTTTTGATGATCCATCCTTGTATCGGAGTGTTGTTGGGAGCCTCCAGTATCTCTCTCTCACTCATCCGGATGTAGCTTACGCTGTCAATCAAACTTGCCAATTCATGCACTCTCTGTCCACCACACATTGGCTTGCTGTGAAACGGATTTTACGTTATCTTAAAGGTACCTTAATCATGGTCTTCATCTGCGCCCTGCCTCCACCTTTTCCCTCCATGGTTTTTCCGACGCTAATTGGGCAGGAGATTCGAATGATCGTTGTTCTGTCAGTGGCTTTATTTTCTATTTGGGCCCAAACCTGATCTCTTGGAGCTCTAAAAAGCAGCGTACAGTTGCTCGATCCAGCACCGAATTTGAATACAAAAGCCTTGCTAACATCACCTCGGAAATGATCTGGCTGTCATCTCTCATGCTAGAGCTGGGCATCTCTCTCCAACATATTCCTACTCTCTGGTGTGATAATACGTCTGCAATTTATCTGACTACTAACCCAGTCTTTCATGCTCGCACTAAGCACATTGAGATTGATTACCACTTTGTTCGTGAACAGTTCATACAGAATCTCTTACGTATACAGTTCATCAGTTTTGACGAACAATTAGCAAATGTGCTCACCAAGGGTCTACCCTCATCTCGTTTTCTGGATGTACAATCCAAGTTCAGTGTGGTCCACACCCCAATGAACTTGCGGGGGAGTAATAGGCAAGATCAGAATCAGGATAGGAATAACTCTCATTGATTACTTTCTGTAAATATTCCATGAGTATATTCGGTTACCTTTCTTATATAGTTTATGATCCTATATATTACAGTGAATACAATCCTCACGATGTATGAGGAAATTCTCTCAAATTACACTCTCCTATTCTATCACCAAGGACAAAGAAGTTCATAATCTCTTTGACAAATTGGTTTATGCTGTGATATTATCCTTTACTTGTAATTAAGAGGACTTATAATCAACTATCATCAATAGATTTCTAATGTTTTCTATTTCTCTCATCGCTGGATATCTGTTTTTTTTTTCCTTGTTTTCTTTTCTGATATTGTAGGACGTCAATATTTCGCCCAACGAATTCTACAGCTCCATGTGCACATTTACAAGGTTCTAAGGTAGGACAAATTCAGAAAAGTAGACTGCCCAAAGTGGATTTGAATCATAGATGATCTGAATAATAATATTTTTACTTACTATCAAGCATAATTTTTAAATCCGGGCCAGCGAACAGAGCCAGTCCAGCCGGGAACCAGCCATCAGCCTGATTCGGCTCCACTTGTTACTTCAAATGTAGTAGAATTCTGGTTGGATACAACCACTCGGCGGGTTTGACCGGATGTTTTCCGAACCCAAGGAAACTGATCAACTAAAAATTTGAAAAAAAAAAGCTATAAATAAAGCCATTTTTCCAATATTATAATGTTTTATACACGAAGATTCTTCTTTTATCGAGCAAAATGAATTTTGAGGCGGATTTTTTGCTGAGTAGAGCAGTCCGATGTCTTGATTATCAAGAATCATGACTTCATCACCGACCACGCAACCCCCCCCCCCCCCCCCCCCCCCCCCCCCCAGAGTCTCAACGGTCACAAGGACATGCCTCTCTACTGTACCTAATAGCCTAATCCATTATATCTGGAAGGTAAATGATATTTTTTTAGATATTCAAAAAATATATATAAGTTTAGAAGGGATAGACGTGTTGAGAGTTGAGTCCTACATCGACTGGGTTGAAGAAGAATCGAGTACCATACGTAGTAGTATATACTTTTAGGTGGAAATGGGCTAAAAACTCATATAAATCCTAGTGAAAATTTACAAGATGCTAGAACAGGTCAATCCTGGTATGGTGATGTGATGATGAAGACAAATAAAGCCACAAATGCTCAAGTGATCATACAACTTCTAAAGTCAAAGAAGAGAAGACTCAAGCCGATTATCCGACCTTTGAAGGCAAGAAGCCTCAAGTATTGTTGTTCTCAACCTCTGAAGTGAAAATGCTCAAGCTGATTTAGAAAATCACAATATCGTCGTCAAAATTGATTATATGCATGATACGAATTCCATTGCACTACATGTTTATCTTGAGAGGGAGTGTTAAAGATATTTTATAGTTATTTATGAAATAAAACATTTGTTAGCAAGATCGCATTTGTTAATCAGGTTAGTTATTATCTAAGGATTTGGTAATTGTTATCACCCAAAAATTTGGCAGAGTCTCCTCTGTACTTATCCATATTCCATCCCAATATCTGCTGAATATTCATGAAATATTTACAAGAACTCTTACTAAACCCTTTAAACTACTAATCAGATATGTACAATAATCCAACAAGTTAATAGAATAATTTAAGATTGCCAAATACATTTTCAGGTCGTAACAAACTATAAAGGTATCATAATTACCTGCAACGCCAAAAACTCCTATCAGGTCCTCAAAAACGATCTCCGCTTGCCAAAATATAATATCATGCACTTACACCCTTTCTGTGTCACCTACAAAAGTATATATGCAGAGTGTGAGTTACATCTCTATGAGTAAATCATTCCAAAATAAAATAAACTTATATATATATTAAATATTCAGACAAAATCGCACAATCTACACTAAACTTCTATTCTTACCATCACATATTACTCATAAAAATTTTCTATTACTTAGGTATGCAATTATACATATACAAATTCATATATCTCATATTCTCATATTTAACTATACATGCAAGAATCCAATACAAACAATAAGTAGTCACAGGACCACATTAACCTCGCGGAGCGTTGTGACGGCACCGTGATTGGTCATTCGTTTTATAACCCACTGGATCAGCAGTCGATCATTCGTTTTATTACCCCACAGATTAGTAGTCGGTCGTCCGTTTTATACTCGTCGGATCAGCGGTCGGTCGTCCGTTTTATAACCCACCGGATCAGAGGTCGGTTGTCCATTACCTGCCAGATCAGCGGTCGGTTGTCCATTACCCGCCAGATCAATGGTCGGTCGTCCGTTTTATTACCCTCCGGATCAGCAATTTGTCACGCACATTACATCAACCAATCAATCATAATGCGTCTCATTAGTTATATTTCATTCATTTCCAATCCATAGACATCATATTTACTTACTCATTGGTCCAAGTCCATATACCTCATATTCACATAATATCACAATAATTATAGCAATATAATACTTACATATCATATTTAATATATAGTTCCATTTTATAATGGAATAAGATACTCCCTACTCCCAAGGGTTCGTCTACGAAATCATCCCTTCCGGTTGTATGGGTGTAGTCTCTTCCGTGCCTATCATCATAGAGAAAGGAAAAATGAAATCCTCCATGTAACAAGGAAAATGATTTGTATTACCTCCTAAACACTACTTCCCATTACGATATAAGCATAGATGTAGTGCCATACTAGTATAGAACCTCATAGTCTTCCAACTAATTAACTCAATTAATAAAAATTATATCAACTAATAATAGCTTAAATTAACAAGAAAACACTTAAACTTAACTCCTTCAATAAGACTTAAAAGACCCATTTTCCAACAAAATTCTATAGCTAATAATCATAGGAATGAATATAAACCAACTTACGATATTTAGTACGAGTCAATTTAAATAGAACGACTCAATTTATACAAGATTTAATTATAAAACTTGATCACTCACCATAACTCAACTCTTACATCAACAAATCATATATATAACCATCTCTAAATTGGCTCATTTCAATGAAATAGTCCAAGACAAGAATGAATACTATATAATATATCTCTACTAAGTTTACTAAACTTTGTCTCAGCCTAAGAATGGTGTATTCCATCATAGAAAACTGTTCAATTCATCTACTCTAAGACGGAGTCTTAGTTCATTATATCTAAGTAAAGAGAATGAAATTATACAAGATAAATAGGACATAAGAAGTGAAATGCTACTAGTTACCTTGAATTTATATCCTATAAGCTTGATTTCAATTCCACATAACCCTAACTCTCCCCTTTTCTTTTTCCTATCGGCTCTGTTTTTTACCTATGCCCTCTGTTCTTTCCTATGTTTCTGTTTTGTGATGTGTTTGTTTCGATTTCTTTTTTGTCAATTTTTAAAGAAAAGAAATGGGCTTGGCTTGTGGGTAATGGGCTTAAGGTCCATGGGTTCTAATGTTATGGTCCCATGGACTATATTCTTCTACACAAAATCAATTCATGCACATGTATCTTTAAAATTGAAAGAATGTTGTTTACAATAATATTAGATTTAGATATTATTCCAGTATTTTAATTTATTTATTTACCAGTTCGATTGGTTTCTTGAGCTTATAAATAAACGGGTCATCTTATGTTATCTTTGACTCAAGTTATTTGAGATTATAACCGATCGCGTTTTTCTCTGCCAATATCATTGCTCTCCTTCTCTCTCATGAATTATAAAAAATTTGCCATGGTATCAAAGCAGATAGATACCGAATTCACACCACGCCTAACCTGAGTCAAGAACTTGTGACTTGTTTAAGTTTGAGACTTGAAGAAAAATGCTCGGCTCAAAGTTAGTTGTTCAGAGCGCATGTTTAATGGCACATGTTAAGTGTGAACATGTTGTCACGTAAAAATGAGTGTTAAAATTTAAATTTTATATTTACTGTGTTGAAGAAAAAACTTCAATTTATAATAGAATTGAGTACCGCCATCTAATAGTTTAAAGTTTTTAAGTGAAAAGAGACCCAAAACTCCCATAGGCTCGGTGCAAATTTTACAAAAAAGATTGGAGAATAAAAGGTCATGGGGAATCACAGTAATGAGAATTGAATACATAACCTTCTTGGTTGTAATTCGAGGACAGTATTATTTTACAAAATCCTCTTTCGAGGTACATTATTTTTTAATATGCTTTTCTTTGTCAATATATTTTAGATATAATTATTAAGAACAACATTGTAAATCCTAATAAAATTCCAAAAACTATCCTATATTCTTGACATATAAATAAATGCCCTTACACATGGATGTTGTTTTAAGGTTAATTACCAAACACTACAAGAAAACTGCTAACTTCTTGAGAGAAGCCGACTGATTATTCGTCAGCAAAAATCCATCATAAATTATGACGAAATGTTCTGACAAATGAATGTCAGTGATTAAATTTGATGACTAACCGATGGATATCCTATTTGAAAATAATGTAAAAAGTGGCAATGTCAAAGTCGTCAAACAGCTGTCGAGAACTTACCGACGACATATACATCAGTATATTTTGGTTGGAACAACCGGAGAACTCATGAGCGAAACTGCTAATAGATATTTTGTCGGTTTCTCATCAAGATTTTGTGATGGATTTTACCAACGAAATATCTATTGCATAATTTTGGCGGGCCTCTCATGCGTCTTTACAGTGTGTCTGCCATGCCCCGGAGGAACTGATGTTATCCCAAGGTAGTCCCAGTTTCCTTAAAGCTAATCTGCTCCTCTTAATCCTGCTAAGAACACATGGACGTCAATATTCTAGGATACAATGATGACAGAGCTATAATTAACAATGAACCTGAAACTCTCAAGCGAACTGAACTGTAGCAAAACACCACTTGAAAACTATGCACGAAAACTAGAGGGAGAAATTTTGTTGTGTTTGAAAACTGTATATGCAGCTTTGAGCAAAGGGTGTTATTTATAATAGGAAATCTGTCTATTACTGGTAGTTTATCAAATCCAATTAAAGTTTATTGGATTATTAGGCATGATATCAATTTTGATTACGATCTCGGATCTTTTACCGACATTATTTGATAGTTACTATTTAAAATAGAATTCGGCATATTTTTCAAGAATGAAGAATTAATATTATACGAAGTGGCAAAATTTGTACTTGATTTTTCCCTCTTTCATGTGGAATTAACCGAGAATGAACTTTTGTAAATTTATATTTGGTTTATCTATTTTCTTGCAATTCATGAGAAACAATTTTTTTCACACCCTTTTATTTTACCAACAGTCCCTTCGTCCGTGAACATCATGATCAAGACTCTAAAGCTTCATCGCTTGAACCAAACTCAGCATAATGAAGACAACTTATAAGGAAACTATCACATGGAAAGACCAGGTGTTAAAACAAGAAGTAGCATATTCGAACATTTGGATACAAATCACTTCCATTAACCCAGTTGATGGGTAAGGGTCACCAGCCCAAGCCCACATCTCTGTACTAGCCCCTTCGGCCCATGGTGAAGTCCTACGTGCTCAGCAAGTAATGTGAAGGCTAGGTCAACCAAGGAGGACGTGGCAAATCAGTCCACTTCAACCACTTCCCCATTTTTTCTCAAATTATAACTGCCATTTTTCATCTTGTACATAAATGATCAATGTACTCAGATGAGCAATGAATGATACATCAACTTCCCTTTACATATTGACATCATGTTATCAGTTTTCAAACCCAACACCAGTTAAACAAATGGTCCTGATATTTGTACATCTAAATTAACAGCAATGGCAGTCCCTTCACTGATAGGTTATATTTTCGTGCATAGATGAACAACCTGATGCAAATATGGTTCTCTCTATAGGTCTAGCCATAGTTTTTAAAATCGGATCGGATCGGAAACTGGTCAAGGTACCGGTTCCAGGTTCAATGGGTTGAACCAGATTTATTAAAAAAATAAAAAATATAAAGTACATGTAATAACCTAAAATGCACAAGATATTAACAATTTAATATACATTCACAACTTCAATTTAACCATTATAATAATCCAAATCCAACATAAACATAAATTAAGTCTCGAAAGTTAAAAAATTGCATTTCTAGTAGAGTACGAACAGCCGGCCGGTTTTAAAAATAATAATGAAAAATATGAAATGAATATTATATATAATTCTTGTACTTTAATTATTACGGATTGAGTGTATAGACGTTTTTATTTGAAAATCCTCCCAAGAATGGACACTAGAACACTACTATGATTGCCTTAGAAATTAAAAGAGAGGAGACATATGTATATAATATGTTTAACCTTTTTCAAAATATTTTTATCTATTTTTAGCAATAGGTTTTTTTAATTTTAGTAATTAGTGTATAAAAAAAGTCATTCGTGACAGTTGAAAAAGGTTTGTCCCACATCGGAAGGAGCTTCAGAAACTTAAGGGTGAGAGCCAGCCATAAAATTGCCAAAGGAATGCCGGGGATCAACGTATGCTTTAGAAATGAGCAGGCCGGTTCGAATGTGTTGGCAGGTTTGATTAAAATCGGCCAGTGGAATAGGACTTTTGGCGAGTCAATGTGCAAAAGGATTCAATTGTATAATCGGACCGGACTAGTAGCCGGTTTCATGTTCAACTGGTTGAACCGTCCGATCCAGTCCGATTTTTAAAAAATGTGGGTCTTCAACCGGTTGAACAACCCGGTCTGGTCTGATTTTTAAAACTATGGGTCTTGCCATGGGAACCATCCCCGGTGGCTTACTAGCAGGTTGCACTCTCGGCAGTCCTTTTTCTCCGATTACCATCCAAAAATTAAAAATACGAGAAAATACTAGTACTACTAAACAATTTTTTTAATTGAACTCTTTTTGGAAACTCCTGCATCTTTTCCAGATAGGTGGGAGGATTATCTTTTTGTTGCATGACATATAAAAGTTGGCAGAGCTAGATGAGAAATGAGTGTAAATGGGGTTAGTGTTGAAACTATTTCATAAAAAGTTGTCCGTTTGAACCTATTTACCGGATTGGAGTTTCTAAATGCATGTTGGAGATGCAGTTTTGCTTTAATGAATTGCAACTTCAAGATGCGGTTTGGTGTTTTTTTTTTTTGAATTTGGATAGATGATGCGGTTCACGAATTGGTTATTTTTATTTTGACAGAACCACATCTTGAAAATGCGGTTCCAGGGTAATTTTTTTATTTTTAACATAACTGCATCTTGGAGATGCGGTTCACGTTCGGCCAATTTTTTTATTTTTGCAAAACTGCATCTTCAAGATGCGGTTCCCTTAGGTCAATTTTTTCTACTTTTACAGAACAACAGCACAGGCAACAGAGCTGCATCGAAAATTCAATCTCCCAGTCCCCCAACAGCATAACACGCGAGCAGGAAAGCAGACCCGAGCAGGTAGCAGATGAGCAAGAGGGACCTGAGCCTGCAGGCAACAGTAGGCCCCTAAGCAGCAACCCGAGCAGCGCCGAGCAGAAACCCACGGGCAGCAGTCAAGCTTGAAGCAGCAGGCAACCCCTAAGCCTACAGGTAGTAGCCTGGCAACAGGGACCCAAGCCTCCAGGCAGCCGAGCAGCAGGCACCGAAGCAGGCAGCAGTCAAGCAGCAAGCACCCGGGCCTACAGGCACCAAAGTAGGCAGCAACAACCCTAGCAGCCCCGAGCAAAAACCCGCGAGCAGCAGCTGAGCAGGATGCAGCATGCAACCCCTGAGCAGGTAGCAGTCGAGTAGCAGGGACCTGAGCCTACAGGCAGCCAAGCAGCAAGCAGTGGAATAGGTAGTAGTTGAATAGCAGGCACCCGAGCTTGTAGACACCGGAGCAGGTAGCAGCAACCTGAGTATCCCCTAGCAGAAACCTACGAGCAGCAGCCAGGTAGGAAGCAGCAGGCAACCCCCGAGCAGGCAACAATCGAGCAGCAGTGACCCGAGCCTGCAAGCAGTCAAGCAACCATCCGAGTAGCAACAACCACCCAACAGCAACCCCCGAGCAGCAGCCTCGAGTAACCATCCGAGTAGCAACAACCCCCAAGCAGTAGCCCCAAGCAGTAACTGGTATGTTGCTAATTTGTTGCTCGATTTGCTATATTGATTTGCTATACTACTAAAACAATAATTTGCTGACTATTGTTGTTGATCAGTTGCTCAGTTTGATCTACTGTTGATCCATCAGCTGCTATAACAATTATTGAATGCATGATTGATCATATATTGGATTTAAATTTGAATTTTTTGAAAAATGAACTTTTACTTTGTTAGCAGGATTATGCCAATAGAGGATGGTCAATGATATCAGGGTTTTGATATTTGCCCATGGGAATATTTTATGGGGCGAATATGGTGCATATTATGACAAGCCGCATTTGAAAAAACATTCGACTAAAAAAGGGCACAAGTTATGAGGAATTGCTGAAAATGGTATGCACAACTATTAGAATCAATATTACATTGTTAGAAGTGGAGATCTTTCATAGACATCCTACTGCTTTGTAGCAATTCACGTTAGTTCCTATCACTGAAGATGATGATGCTGAAATACTTATTGGAATGGGTGAAGAAGGAAGTGGATATTCACTACAAGAGTTGTATGTTACAGTACAAGATCTATAAAAAATGGTAGTAGAGCAAGATAGGCCGAGCATTTGTGCTGTCGCGGTCCATCGACTTCCCAAGGAACAGAATGCGTAAATGCTAATAGTATGGCTGACCAAAATATTGCAAGCTCAAATGAGGATGATATCGAATTAGGTAGAGAAGAGGATGATGCATTACGGGAGGTTCCTATTAACACTGATGAAGAGTTAATAGATGCAGAGGATGCACATGGTGCCACCAATACTTATTTTGACTTTGACACATTAGTGGAACTGGAACCAATTGGGCACAATGACATGCGCATACGGGATCCAGTTCCCTTTTTCAATAGGATGGATGGTGGCAATGGCTATATAAGTTTTGAGGATAATGAGCTTCTATCTAACGATACTTAGAATTTAGGTGATAAGTTAAAGAAGGGAATGCTGTTTGTGAGAAAGTCTAATTTGATTTATGCAGAGAAGATATATCATATCAAACATCACCACAACTTTCATGTTGAGGAGTCCAATAAGAGAACGTGGTTCATTGTTTGTTCCGAGAGGGATAATGGATGTAAATGGTGATTGTGTGCATGTCAAAAATTCATCAATAGTGCTTTTATGATTACGATTGTTGGAGACCCCCCATACCTATGTTAATTTGGTGGTAAGTCAAGACCATCCACAATTGGATGCCACCTTGTTGAGTCAATGCATCATCAATCAAGTGAAGGAGACACCTGATGTAAAAGTTCAATTACTTCGCCAAATAATTCTAGACTCATTTGGATATTTTGTAACAAGACAGAGGGCATGGGATGCAAAGAGAAGAGCACTTCAAGCTGTATACAGTGATTGGGACTTCTCTTATGCAAAATTTCCCAAACTCCTTAATGCATTAGTGTTGGCAAATCCTGGATCACAAGTGGATTGGGTTGTTTTTCCTGTTGAAAATGATGGACAAGGTATGTTCCAAAGTATTTTTTGGACTTTTGGGCCATGCGAACGTGCTTTCGCATTTTGTAAGCTAGTTGTAAGCATTGATGGAACATTTTTATATGGTAAATATTCGCATAAGTTATTGATGGCATGTACGATGGATGGTGCAAATCATATTATTCCTTTGGCTTTTGCATTGGTTGATCAGGAATCATTTGCATCATGGACATGGTTTTTGAGTAGATTGAAAACTCATGTTGTAGGCGAACGAGAAGAACCTTTATGTCTCATTTCAAACCGACATGTTGGAATAGTAAGTGCAGTAACTGATGATAGAGTTGGATGGCAACCCCTTTTTGCAGAGTGGTGCTATTGCATATGTCACTTGGCTAGCAACTTCAATAAGCTTAAGAAATCTTAGCAATTGAAGAGACTTGTCATGAGAGTTGCTTTACAACATTAGCCATGCAATTTGCAAAGTACATGGATGAATTGAAAACATTGAAGGAAGGTGCTCCATAATTTGGACATCGAAGTTAACAGATGGACCCGAGCATTTGATTGGGGCTGTAGATATGGCTTTATGACAACTAATCTCAGCGAGAGCTATAATGCTGTGCTGAAGGATGCGAGGTGTTTACCTGTTATAACTCTTGTTAAAAAGATATTCTATAATTGTGTTGAATACTTTGAAGCCTAACTTGATGAAGCAAATGCAGCTATTAGTAGAGGAAATGCACACATCATGGGCTGAAAAAAGATTAAACAAATGGCACCAAGCAGCTAACGGACATACTATAAAAAGATTCAATAGAGTAAATGGAATATTCGAGGTTGTCGTAAGCCAGCGACGCACCAAGTATGGTATCCAAGTGGCCAGATTGATAGAGTCTACCTACATGATCGATCATGCAATTGCAACAAATGGCATACATATAGAATACCATGCTCTCATGTAATGGCAGCAATGGCATCCATTCAAGTTGATTGGACTGCACAAGTTGGTTCATGGTATACATGGATTCATCAAAAGCTGCATTACCATTACCAGGCCACCTTTAATCCTCTTGGTGATCTAGAATCTTGGCCTGTGATCAATGGTCAATTGCTTGTTCCAGACCCAAACCTTGAGGTATTGGTAGACCTCGAATGAAGCGAATTAGCAATGAGATGGATACTGATTCACCATCTAAAATAACTTGTAGCTTCTACAAGGTGGATGGTCATAATCGAAGATGTTGACCTCAATGGAAGAAGCCCCGAGGTTTAGCAGTATTTTACTTATACCTGTTTGTCTATATTGTAGCTTGCTTCTATTATAAAAAAAATTTTTAATCATATTTTTGTCTGCTTGAAAAATACAGATGGACCTAGGACCACATGATAGGTCACTGTTGATATGGCAGGACAAGCACCGATCAGCTACAGTTTGGATTGGCCAGGTGTGTATGACTAAATATATGCACTTTAAATTGTTAGCTACTTATATACCACAAGAAAAGTGAAAGTGCCTTAAAAATTTCACAGTACATGCCCTCGCTTGCCAATTGCATACGGGAGGCATCATTATGGCGTGAGGAGCAGAGGATTTCTTTGGATCCCCGCATATGCCATATATTCGCCAAGCCGGTTTTGGAGGGGTGTCAAACATTCCTTTCATCCAATTGGACTGGCACCTCATTACAGCTTTAGTGGAGAGGTGGAGGCTGGAGATCCATACATTTCATATGCCACATGGATAGGTCGGTTTGATGTTGCAGGATATTTCGATCCAGCTTGGCTTACCCATAGATAGTCATGCTATGACCAGTTGCACTTGCTTTGATTGGGTTGATGAATGCAAGCGCCTGCACGGTGTCAGGCAAGATGGTCGCAACATTTCGGGCGGGCAGCTAAAGATTTCATGGTTGTGCAGAGAGTTCGGGGAGTTACATGCAAAGGTTGATGAGGACATTGCCATTTGATTTGCGACAGCTTAGATCCTTCAGCTATTGGGGAACATTCTTTTCATAGACAAGACGTCTAGTCTCGTCCACCTAATGTTTCTTCCGTTATTAGAAGACTTTCAAGTTGCCGGTGGATACAGTTGGGATCAGCATGCCTAGCATGGTTGTATCAATGGCTCTGTAGAGCTTTAGATGCGATGACGCAAGAAATAGGTGGAGCTCTGATATTATTATGAGTGTGGGCCTAGGATAGATTTCCCCATATCACTTCTACTCATCAATTCATACCTCCAGTAGAGGCCTCACCATTACTATGCTGATGGTCTAGGCAGTTCGATGTGACACAGATCTCGACACATGTTCTTTCACATTATCGAGACTCTCTCGATAGGTAGACGCTAGGCTAGGTATGGTGCTAATATAAGTCATATTTGACTGCTCATATTTTTTTCTGTGTTACCTTGTGCTAATGTCAGTGACACCTTTTGCAGATCATTTGGATGCCATACTCTGATGAAATAATTAGTAGGTTGTCTGACTACTGTTTGGTCTCTAATGACATTTGGCTTGCCCGTGTGCCACTTATATGTTTTGCCATTGTTGAGTGGCATCTACCAGAGAGGGTCATTCGACAGTTTGGTTGATTACAGAGGATTCCAGAGCCTTTTGACACATTGAGCTCCCTCGACCAGCTTGATCTTAGAGGGAAGACAAATGAGGATTGGATCTTATGACAAATGCCACTTATTCAGATGTGGGCTGATAGGCAGCAAAGTGTTGTTCAACTTGAATATGACAATACTTTGTCAGAGGCTGTAGAGCATGGCTGCTATGACTAGTACCATGTTGTTACCAGACGTTATATCGATCGCACTGGAGTGATGTTTGGAGCGCACTGGAGTGATGTTTGGAGTGCTGATAAGGCATACTAACTATATTTATAACTATTCATTATATATAACATGTTCATTGACTTTTTGTTTTATTTCATACGTGCGTATATATTAACTAGGATTCAGTTGGTGCCGGAGGCTTGTGACCTTTCATCAGCTGGAAAAAATTTGCTTAGGGGCCATGGTAGTGTTACATTATTTCGTGAAGGTCAACTGGAACACCAAGAGATTCCTCCTGCTCCACTTGCTCGAGCTAGAGGACAGCGCGCCCATGCAAGGGGCCGTCGTCATCAGCATCATCAAGAGCTAGCTCCACCCCGCTATCCATCTCCTTGTTTTTCATCTCCTCCACAGTCTCCCCATTATCCATCTCCACCACAGCCATCACATTCTCCAACACAAGTACATGTCTCTCCGTCACTTTTCCAAGCACTGAAGATATATCGTTCCAAAGCCCTGAGGTGTTTGATCCATTAGCTCAAGCTAGGAAGACCCCACCAACCCTCAAAAGCAGCTTGATTTAGCGCATCGAGCAATGCGTGAAGAAATCACACAAGTGGAACCTCAGACATGGGATGCCACACCTATGGCAGATACAACACATCCAAGCGCATCTTCTTCGCTTACCTCTATCCTACTCCCATTCAGACTTCACTATAAGTGGCATGCTTGGAGATGGGGTTGACACTAGGATATCTTGTCTTCTGTCAAGTCTCAATTTGTATGATTGGTGATTTTTTCTTATTTTCTAGAATTTGTAAGTTTATAATGGTTTGACGTTCAATTTTTGAACTTTTTTTTCACTCTATTACATAGTTGTGTTCTAACATGGATCAACTAGTGCTCCAACAATTATCGACCAAAAGCTGTAGCATCAATCAATGCTAGATATCAACCAATCGACTAGTAGTTATAGCACGAATAAGTGCTTGAACAGTAGCTTTAGTAGTGAGTAGTGCTCGGCACATATGAAGTAGAATTGTGGGATAGACATCTGAAGAATCGCATCTTTGCGAAGGTGAGGTTTTTATGTTGAACCGTTCTGTAAAAAGAAAAAAAAATTGACCCAAGAATCGCTCTTGAAGATCCGGTTCTGTACAAATTAAAAAAAATTGCCCAATCGTGAACTGCATTCCAAGATGATGTTCTATTTAAAAAATGGCCCACGGAACCACATCTTGAGGATGCGGTTCTACAAAAAAAAAAAAAACAATTGGCGAAACGTGAACCGCATCTCCAAGATGCGATTCTGTTAAAAATAAAAAAATTGCCTTGGAACCGCATCTTGAAGATGTGGTTCTATCAAAATAAAAAAATGATTCTTGAACTGCATCTTGGGGATGTGGTTCTATCCAAATTCAATAAAAAAAGAAACACTAAACTGCATCTTGAAGATGTGGTTCATTAAAGCAAAACCACATCTCCAACATGCATTTAGAAAACCCCAATCCAGTAAATAGTTTCAAACGAACCACTTTTGATGAAATAGTTTCATAACTAACCCCATTTACACTGGTTTCTTAGAGCTAGACCATTCTGCAACCTTAACTGAACAAGTTTAATATGAAAAAGAAGCAATACCTATCTCACAGAAAATCTCATTGACATTAGTAGCAGTTTTTGCTGACATTTTGGTGAAGAAAAAACCTCTCTTGAGCATAGGTTTGTGCTTCCTGTAGCAAACAAGGAAAAAAGAAAGAAGATTAACAATCCCAAGGAGTTACAGCCTGACTAAGTCAATTAAATGAGACGATATCAATGAAGGATTGATTAGACTTAACTAGGAGATAGTTATATACAAATCCATCAAAGAAAGTATAAGAAGAAATGAACTGACACTTTTAAAAAAATTAACTGACACATCGAAAAACTGGACGACATTGTTGATATAATGATTTGTATGATTTGTTTATCCATTCTCAACTTAAAATCTTAAGTTTTAGGCCACTTCCCATACATTTAGAGATTAATTTCATAACTTTTCATCATTGGGATTGAATTATTATAAATGATAGTTTTCAGAGTTTTACATATGGATTAGATACTACTGGGAGTCGTTTGATGTGCAGGGGAGGAAAAAACATGTGCAGAAAGATGATGAAGACAAGGCTTGTTTGATGTAGAAAATTTTGGAGGAAATTTCTCATATTAATAATATATCATCGAAAAGCTTGTTGAGTCAAGATTCGAACGCATCAAACAGATCATGAATCGGCATAGAAATGAGGAAGTTATGGCCGAAGGAAGAAAAATGCATGCAAAACAGGGATACCGCGGTCCATTGGGAGGATTTCAGGGAAGAAGATTCAAATCACTTGACAAAATGGTGGGACCCACAACCTCCTATCCCACACTGATTAAACCAAGAAAGGAGGGAGTGCAAATACTCTATATATAGTGGTGTATCCCCCACAAAGAAATATATACGAGAGTGGGAAAAAAATGCATCAATTATGGAACGAGAAGAAGGACCATGGTTATAAGTCATGAAGTTGGGATTGAGAGATTCGACTCCACCATCTAGAGTTCTTTCTATCCCTTTTTATTCTAGTTGTCATAATATTGTCTTCCCTTCCAACTCTTGTAGTTTATTCTATTATGTTGAACTAAATCCCTAGATTCCTAACGGGATCAATGGAACCTTTTCAATGTCTTAAGTAAAGTTCTTTTCTTTTATACATATGATTCTGTCGAGGTACTCCCCCTTGGTGTTATTAATGTAAATTTCATACTTCATACTTTCTTTTGGATTGGCCACCCACAAGATCGAACTTGAGACAGAGAAGAGCCTCGAGAGAGGGAGTCAATGTCATGCTAGAAATTACATAATCTAGGTTGGCTTATGCCAAAAGGTGAGGTTATTTGTGCAAGCACATCGGAAGTTGGTGAGCACCCTAGATAGCCATTTAGGGTTAGTTTAGTTTCGCCTTTCAACGTTAATCACCAAGGAATAGAGTGGATTATTGTCTTCCGCTTAGGTACATTCGTATGACATCGGAAGGTGCATACGATGGTAGTGGGGAAACCCTAGAACCCTAGGTTAATAACATGATGGAATTAATTGTGTGAAAGAATGATTCTTGCTTAAGACTAGAATTGGGGAAGTTGTGAACTTTAGAAGCTTTTCATCGATTGATTTCTGTCTATTTACTTCTTGTCTTTTTAATTAGTCACACTCTACTCAACTTATTCAATTGACTTGGCTTAAAATCAGTTGTGCCAATTTTAGTGATTAGGAGAAGAGTCCTCGTGGGAATGATACTCTACTTACTCCGTATTACTTGTCTGCGATACGTATACTTGTCTGCGATACGTATACTTGCGTGCATTACCCACAGTCACTCACAACAAGTTTTTGGCGCCGTTGTCGGGGACTCTTTTTCTGCTAACCAAGACCAAGCAATTGTTCTAAGACCAAGTTCTGTTTTCTTTGGTTCACTTGTTTCTCTTGTTGTCTGTTTAGATGAGATCTTCTGTTTTGCATGCAGAGAAGAGAGCTACTTCAACCTGATCCAGAAATAGAATAAACCCTTCGTAGAAGGCTAAGAGAGCAAGGGCAACCCCGAGAAGCCATGGAGTCCGGACAAGGAGGTGAAGCAGTGCTGCAACAATGTTGGAAAACAATCAAGGAGTACGCACAACCCCAATTTTTGAATAATCAAGCACTGTCAAGCCACTGGTTCAAACCCACACATTCGAAATCAAACCATCGGTGATTCAAATGTTGCAAACCTCTTGCTCTTTTGGAGGAGCACCGAATGAAGACCCCCATGTGCATTTAGCGAAGTGTGACACTTTTCGATTCAATGGAGTCTCCACCGAGTACATCCGCATGTCTCTCTTCTCCTTCTTTTTGAGAGATAAGACGAAGTGGTGGCTGCTGTCACTCCCACCGAGCACTCTCGATACATGGGAAGCAATCATTGAAAAGTTCTTGGCTCAATATTTTCCACCGTCCAAAACTATGAAGCTCAAGAACGACATCATGACCTTCAACCAGCAGTCGTCAGAATCTCTGTACGAAGCATGGGAGCTGTTCAAGGAGCTGCAACAAGTGTGCCCTCATCACGGCATTGAGATTTGGACACTGGTACAAATTTTTTATAATGGTTTATTGGAAAACTATCAATCCTCTCTTGATGCTGCTACAGATGGTTCCATCATGAACAAGTACCCCGAGGAAGCCTAGAATTGCTTGAGGAGATGGCACGAAATGGCTACCAATGGCCATCCGAAAGGGCAACGGGACGTGGACTTGTAGGGATACATTCAGTAGATGCCGTAACAGCTCTTTCTACTAAGATGGATGCTCTATTCAAGGAAGGCACGTCATGGAAGAGCCAAGAAGCCAGGGAAAGTTATGGAACCACTGATAAAGGAACATCTATGGGATCGGTGCAAGAATTTCAAAGATGGTCAACTACATTGGAGGCAACCCGAGGAACAATCCATACTCAAACACGTACAATCCGGGCTAGAGAAATCATCCCAACTTCTCCTATGTCAACAACAATAGCAGGGCCAATCCACCACAGGGATTTCAATCAACTCAAAAGCAACAATCTTCGGATCCTGATCACCTCTCGAGATTAGAGGACACTCTTAGGAAATTTATGAAATCTTTGCAAGAGACACACGCTGCTGTGCAATCAAATTCTAATCAAATTGCTATCTTGCAATCACAGATGCGCAATGCAAAGACTCAAATCGGGCAGCTGGCTCAAGCGATCAACTCCCAACCTAATGGAGCACTCCTGAGCAACACAAGGGTCAATCCCCGGGGTCAAGGGAATGAACAAGTTAAAGCCATCACCCTAAGAAGTGGGAAGGAGCTCCTAAGCACACGAGATGAGGCTAGACCGTAGTCCACAACCACAGTCCAAGAAGTCGAACCAGAAGAACCTCTCTGTAGACCGCGGTCCAAGAGGACCAAGCAGAATTTGAGCTTAGTAGACTGCGGTCTACGATCGCGGTCCAAGATGGAGTCAGCATTTACCCCCAAGCTAAGGCACCCCAAGATAATAGCATTGACCCTCCTCGGATCCAAGAAGCTAAAAGGAATGCATCAAAGCTGATTCAAACCTATCTGCCTCTTCCCTTTCCACAAAGAGCACAAAAGGAGAAAACCGAACATTAATTTCGTAAGTTCTTAGAAGTTTTTAAGAAATCACATATTAATATTCCTTTTGCTGAAGCTTTGGAGCAGATGCCGAGTTACGTCAAATTCATGAAAGAAATCATCTCAAAGAAGTGTAGGCTCGGTGACTACACAACAGTTGCTTTGACCGAAGAGTGTAATGCAATCCTACAACGTAAGTTACCTCAAAAGCTGAAGGATCCAGGTAGTTTCACTATCCCTTGCGCGATTGGAAAGGACTTTGAGGGTAAGGCATTATGTGATATTGGTGCTAGTATAAACTTGATGCCATACTCTATTTTTATGAAATTAGGCTTGGAAGAAGTGAAACCAACATCGGTAACTCTTCAATCAGCTGATCGTTCACTAGCTTATCCTCATGGGATTATTGAAGATGTTCTTGCTAAAGTTGATAAATTCATATTTCCGATTGACTTTGTGGTGCTTGATTATAATGAGGATCACAATATACCTATCATTCTTGGAAGACCATTCTTAGCAACCAGTCGTGCATTGATTGATGTACAAAAAGGAGAACTCACCATGAGAGTGAATGATCAAGAAGTTACATTTAATATTTATAGATCCATGAAATTTCCGAATGAATCTAATGAGTGTTTTTCTATTGATATCATAAATGAGGTGACAAGCGAAGTTTTCAAGGAGAGTCAGCTTAAAGATGCATTGGAAGCAGCTTTGCAAGGAAGATCATACAAGGAGAATGGTACAAGTCATGAAGAAGCAATTCAAGCACTTGAGTCATCACTCTCAATTCCCAAGGAACTCAATCACTTCGAGCACTTGGAGCTATCTTCATCAACTCTCAAACCCTCTATCGAGAAACCATCGAAACTAGAATTGAAACCTCTTCCTAGCCATCTCAAGTATGTTTTTTCTTGGTCCTTCTTCTACTCTTCCAGTTATTATTTCTTCTGATTTAACTAATGTGCAAGAAGAGAAACTCCTTCGTATTCTTCGTGAGCACAAAAGGCTATAGGGTGGACTATCGCCGACATTCACGTGATAAGCCCATCCTTATGCATGCACAAGATCATCTTGGAAAGAAATTACAAGGAGTCAATTGAAGGACAAAGGAGGCTGAATCATGTGATGAAAGAGGTGGTGAAGAAGGAGATCATCTAGTGGTTCGATGCAGGGATAATCTTTCCTATTTCTGATAGCAAATGGATAAGTTTGATCCAGTGCGTGCCAAAGAAAGGAGGTATGACAGTGGTAACAAACGAACGAAATGAGCTCATTCCCACAAGGATGGTGATCGGATGGAGAGTATGTATGGACTATAGGAAGCTCAACAAGGCGACTCGTAAGGATCACTTTCCTCTTCCTTTCATTGATCAAATGCTTGATTGCCTAGCCGGTAAGGAATTCTTCTATTTTCTTGATGGGTATTCTGGTTATAATCAGATTGCTATAGCACCTTGTGATCAAGAAAAGATGACTTTCACTTGCCCATATGGAACTTTTGCATTTAGAGGTATTCCATTTGGATTATGCAATGTACCGGCTACTTTCCAATGTTGCATGATGGCCATATTTTCTGATTTGATTGAAAAATGAATAGAGGTCTTCATGAATAATTTTTCGGTATTTGGTGAAACATTTGATCATGGTTTAGAAAACCTTGACCTGTTTTGAAGCGTTGTGAGGACACTAACCTTATTCTTAATTGGAAAAAATGTCATTCTATGGTCTAAGAAGGAATTGTGTTAGGTCACAAGATTTCAAAGCTTGGAATGGAGGTGGATTGTGCTAAAGTAGAGATTATTGAGAAACTACCACCTCCAACTTCCATCAAGGGAGTAAAAAGTTTTTTGGGACATGCTGGATTTTATAGAAGGTTCATCAAAGATTTTTCAAAAATAGCTAGGCCACTTTGTAATCTACTTGAAAAGGATGTTCCATTTAACTTTGATGAAACATGTTTTGCATGCTTTCAATGAATTAAAGACGAGGTTAGTTAGTGCACCTATTCTCATTTCCCCCGGTTGGTCTCTACCATTTGAACTCATGTGTGATGCTAGTGACTATCCAATAGGTGCTGCTCTTGGACAAATGAAAGATAGGATCTTCCACCCCATTTATTATGCAAGTCATACCTTAGATGATGCCCAAGTGAACTACACTACCATGGAAAAAGAGCTATTGGCAGTAGTTTATGCTTTTGATAAATTTTGACCATATCTCATTGGAACTAAAGTTGCGGTTTTTACAGATCATGCGGCGATCAAATATTTGATTGCAAAGAAGGATGCCAAGCCAAGGCTCATCCGATGGGTGCTACTCCTCCAAGAATTTGACTTAGAAATTTGAGACAGGAAGGGTTCCGATAATCAAGTAGCATATTATATTTCGTGACTTGAAAATGAAGCAAGCAAAGAAGAGTGGGTAATTAACGAGACTTTTCCCAATGAATTTGTGCTATACATATCTCATTTTCCTTGGTATACTGATTTTGTGAATTATTTGGTATCTAACCACATTCCTCTTGAGTTTAATGCACAACAAAGAAAGAAATTTCTTCACGAGGCTTGAGGTATGTTTGGGACAAGCCGTTTCTATTTAGGATATGTGTGGACCACATGTTGAGACAATGCATTCCCGAAGAAGAATAAAGAAAAATTTTGAAGGGATGCCATGACTCTCCTTACGGTGGACACTATGGTGGACAAAAGACGGCAATAAACATCCTTCAATCGGAATTTTATTGGCCCACATTATTCAAGGATGCTCATGCTTTTGCAGTTAGTTGTGATCGATGCCAAAGGACAGGTAATATTTCAAAAAGGCATGAGATGCCCTTGAATAACATACATGAGGTAGAATTGTTTGATGTGTAGGGAATTGATTTCATGTGTCCTTCTCCTTCATCTTTCAGTAATGGTATATCCTGTTAGTAGTTGATTATGTCTCTAAGTGGGTAGAAGCCGTTGCTTCCCCCACCAATGATGCTCATGTAGTCTTGAGATTTTGAAGAAACAAATCTTCACAAGGTTCGGGACTCCAAGGGCCATAATAAGTGACAAAGGTTCTCACTTCTGCAACAAACAATTTGAAGCTCTCCTGGCCAAGTACGGAGTGAGACATCGTGTAGCCCTCGCATATCATTCACAAACTAATGGCCAAGCTGAAGTGTCAAACAGGGATATGAAGAAGATTTTGGAAAAGACAGTGAATACGCCAAGGAAAGATTGGGCTCACAAACTTGATGACGCTCTCTGGGCATACCGAAAGGCCTACAAGACCCCAATCGACACAACTCCGTACCATCTCGTCTGTGGGAAGGCGTGTCACTTACCTCTTGAGCTGGAGTATAAAGCATATTGGACTCTCAAGAAGCTCAATTTTGATCTACAAGCTAACGGAGAACGAAGACTCATTCAACTTCATGAACTCGATGAATTTCAGCTCCAATCGTATGAGAATTCATAGATTTACAAGGAGAGGATAAAGAGATGGCATGACAAAAGAATACTGGTAAGAGACTTTAAACCCAGTCAGTTAGTACTTTTATATAACTCTCGGTTAAAACTCTTTCTAGGAAAACTCAAGTCAAAATGGTCCGGGCCTATCCAAATGGTACGGGTGTTTCCTTATGGTGCGATAAATTGATGAATGAACAGACAATGAACAAGTTCAAGGTGAATGGACAACGAGTCAAGCTCTACCTCGGGGACTCCTCTGCACAAGAGGACCCATATTCAGAAAACTGAAGCACCATGAAGTCGGGCAAAGGACTTTAAACGTGGCGCTCCTTGGGAGGCAACCTAAGATTGGAATAAGTTGTCATTTCCTCTTTAGTTATTTTATGTATTTTAGCTTATGAGCACTATTATCTTTTGATTAATTTTTATTGCATTTAGGACACATGGATCGAGATGCAGAATACCAAAAACCAACAAACCATTTCAGTAGAACGCAGTCCACCAAAAGCAACTTCGATCTAGCTCAGTAAATAGCGGTCTAAGACCCCGGTCCACTATAGTCGGACAACCAACCGAGCTTCCAAACCATGGTTCACTGCACAAAAACTGAACTTTGGTCTCCAAGGCTCGAGATTTTGGATATTTAAAGACATCTTCTGCTAGGTTTGCAGTACCCATTCCACATTCTTGCCTCCTTGCCTCCATTGAAGAGATACAAGCTCTCCAATCTCCCACTCTCTCTTTGTAGAAAAGTGCTGCAACCTCCTTCAATTTCAAGAACTCCAAGAGCAACAACAAGCAGATCTCGACCAAGAGAAGCCCAGAGATCGACGGGAATTTGATTTCCCGATTAGTGACATCATTCTAAACTCTCTTCTTGCTTCTCTTGATTCTACATTACGAATTCATGGCTCCTAGGAAAACTAGAGGACATGCATCATCATCTTCATCATTGGGCTACAATCCGAATAGATTTGCTTCTAGGGAATGTGAAGAATTGTTTGAACACCAACTTAAGAACGTGAATGCTATCCCGGAAAGGGGTTTTATGTGGGATGATGCTAGGCTCATGATAGATTTTCATAGGGACATGGTGGCTCTTGGATGGGAAACATTTTGTAAACGACCAAACCCGGCTTGCAAGAACATTATTTGTGAATTCTACGCTAATTTGCATAAAGAAAACCCAAGTGGGGTGTTTTTAAGAAAAACTGGTATTCCATTCTCCATTGAGGCCATCAGGGATGTTATTGGTTCACAAAGAAGAAATTCATTTGGAGTAATAACGAGACGTCTCAATGAAGATGAAATTCTTCAAGTCATAGGGAAACCGAGAACAAATTGGGAAACTAGAACCGATGTAGCCCTTGTGATAAAAAGAGAAGATTTGAACTACTGGGCTAGAATATGGTTGCATTTTATGTGTTCTCGGATATTTCCAGGTACAAGTTTAACATTAGTGAAGAAAGAACGTATTTTTGCACTTTACTGTATCCTCACACATAGGAAATTTGATGTTGCAACACTCATTTTCAATAACATTACTTTGTGCTTTAAGGGTAGAGAGTGGGGTCTTTGGTTCCCCTCGATCATCATGGAGTTGTGCCGAAGAGCTCGGGTGCCGATTGGCCCAAGTGCTGATATGTTCAAGCCAAAAGATCTTATGGGAGCTTCAATTGTAAGACAAATGATGAAAAAGGATAGATTAGCACCGCCGGCACCACAACAAGAGCCACAAGACGATCCACAACCTGTGGAAGATCCCAAGGAGGACATTGTGACTTACGACAAGTCATCATGAGAGAAGGACGGCACAATCAACGAATGGAGAAGAGACAGAAGAAATGGACTCGATTCCTTGCAAAGTTTTGTAGCACTCATGCAAGGAACGAAGAACGAATCCTGACAAGCTCAGAATCCCAATGGAACACTACCCATCCCCACCTTCCACAAGTGATGAAGATGCCCAAGAGGGGGAAGGGAACGGTTCGTCTAAAGAATGAGCCTCGATAGTCATGACACCCCACACTAACACGGCAAGTTTCCTTTCCTACTCTTGTTTAACATTGGGGACAATGCTTTATTTAGGTTTGGGGGTGCAAATATATGCCCTGCTTGTGGGGATTCTCTGTTTAGCTATTGGTTTTCTCATGCGCTCTGATCTATGTTTTAGAATTAGGTTTGCATCTAGATAGTAGTTGCATAATAGGTATCTCTAGGTTGCATGGTGCGATTTGCATTTAATGGTGTGATTTGCACTTACGTATAAAAAAAAAAGCGTTGGTCCTTATTCTATGATGACTACTAACGGCTGAAAATTCGAAACATGATTGGATTTGAGATTGCAACGAACATAGGACATGTTTTTAGAAAATTGTCAGGATGCCCAAACTCCATTATTTTCATGACATTTTTGCTTTAGGGATAGCTTAAAATGACCCTTGAAATTGTTTGGTTGTATGGCATACATGAGAATGGGTAAGAACATGAACCTAGATATCCTAAAAGACAAAGAGAGAAAGAAATAGAATTTTGAAAAAGTGAAAAATCATATGAAGTGCATAGTTGTGAGCTTAATGAAAAGATGTGCTAAGGCTCTGAGCCTCGCTGTACGGGCTTGAGTAGAATTTAGTGTAAAAAGCATACGCAATATGGCGCGACATGTGCTTGTAGTGGAAATTGTCCATTAGTCGAAGCTCGAGGATAGATTCGAAGGGGTATCTCAAAACCTAATGCCTTAGATCAATTGGGACAGGAGCCATTGATCAATTCCTTGCTACACGGGCCTAGCTATTGGATATGACACTCAGAGTCGTGCACCACCAAATAAAGAACAAAGTTAAAAGAAACGAGCAGAATTGTCAATGGCAATGTTTAGGGAAGTGTTCGAGTCTTTCGATTGTTTGCTTGACCAACTTAGCTATTGATTGGGTGCTAGAACTATCTTAAGAGTGTTTTGCACTAACACTGCACAGGTCAGTGCTGAATGATTATGAAAATTTGACATCCTAAGGTAGAAGCATTCGAAGTTAATGTTGTGTAACGAGTAAGAAGCCATTTCTGAGAATGTTTTGGGACCAACTTGGTTCAAATTTTTTTATTACGGGTTCTTAATTTTTGCCCGAGACGAGCAAAAGTCTAGGTTTGGGGGTGTGTTGATGTAATGATTTGTATGATTTGTTTATCCATTCCTGACCTAGAATCTTAAGTTTTAGGCCACTTCGCATACATTTAGAGGTTAATTTCATAACTTTTCATCATTGGGATTGAATTGTTATAAATGATAGTTTTCAAAGCTTTACATATGGATTAGATACTGCTAGGAGTCGTTTGACTTGCAGGGAAGGAGAAAACATGTATAGAAAGATGATGAAGACATGGCTTGTTTGATGTAGCAAATTTCGGAGGAATTTCATACTTCATGCTTTCTTTTGGATTGGCAACCAACGAAATCAAACTTGAGACAGAGAGAAGCCTCGGGAGAGGGAATCAATGTCATGCTAGAAATTGCAAAATCTAGGTTGGCTTATGCCGGAAGGTGAGGTTATTCGTGCAAGTGCATCGGAAGATGGTGAGCACCCTACATAGCCATTTAAGGTTGGTTTAGTTTGGCCTTTCAACATTAATCGCCTAGGAATAGAGTGGATTATTGTCTTTCGTTTAGGTACATTCGTATGACATTGGAAGGTGCGTACGATGGTAGTGGGGAAACCCTAGAACCCTAGGTTAATAACATGACAGAATTAATTGTGTGAAAGGATTCTTGCTTACAACTAGAATTGGGGAAGTTGTGAACCTCAGGAGCTTTTCATCGATTGATTTTTGTCTGTTTACTTCCTATCTTTTTAATTAGTCACACTCTACTCAACTTATTCGATTGACTTGGCTTAGAATCAGTTGAGCTAATTTTAGTGATTAGTAGAAGAGTCCTTGTGGGAAGATACTCTACTCACTCTGTGTTACTTGTCCGCGATACGTATACTTGCTGCATTACCCACAGTCACTCGCAATAGACGTCAAAGAAGAATTGATTGTCTTAACCAAGAGATGCACCTATATAAATATCCGTCAAACAAAGAATCAGAAGAAATGAACTGATACATTGAAATATATATGATTTTTCAAGTAATAGCAAGAACGTAGCATCAACATGATGTAGAGCATATTATAGACTAAATATTAAAGGATTGACACAATAAACCCATTTCTGGTCATGGAAACGCAATTGAATAGATTGACACAGACTGTTTCTTCAACTTGACAGAAGATTGCACTGAATGTCTTCTGCTATTTCAGCCAATTTTTTTAATGTGTTTATCCAATGACCCATTGCATGTAGTACAACTGATGGTTAGCTCTTAATTTTTCAATCACCTTAGGAACACTGTAAGTTTAGAATTGCTATCTACTAGTACGCTGCCCATGCCATATGTATTGTTGGTTCAAACTCAAAATAAGGTTTTGCATTAGATAATTACTCTAAGAAGAGTATTCATCATCATTCAAACTAAAAATACACATTTTTGCCTCTGATGTAACCTTTTGAGTATCTAATAAATTTACTTTGTTCCACGCAAGTGTCACGACCATGTTCAGGTGTCCTTGGAAAAAAATTAACAAATTCTAATTAGTTAGCAAAATACAAAGTTATAGCTTAGTTAGGGATTTAAAATATAAGTTTTGGATGGCATCAATCAGGTTAAGAAAATGAGAGAAAAGATGTCGCACCACAAAAGTCGGATAGGTACCACAAAAAGAAATACCAAGCCTTTCCTTGCGGTTGAAGTTCTTGCACCTATTTCTTTGCCCTCTCAAATGAGAAGCCTGAAGAGAGGAAACGAAATCAATTGGTTTAACAACACAATGAGCATTTGAATGACAACAGCTTATTACAAATCTTTCAAAATATAAGATAGTTATTATAGGAGAAATGGGTCAAACTACCGTTACTTTTAAAAATAATTCGTGAAATACAATTTCTTTGAAAATATTACCAAACTACCATTTTTAACCGCATCTTGAAAATGCAGTTTTAGTTAATGAACTGCATCTTCAAACTGAACTAAGATGTGGTTAGCTCAATTTTTTTTAATTTTTATGGAAACCACATCTTGAAGATGCAGTTTTCATGCTAAACCACATCTTCAAAATGCGGTTTATTAGCAGTCCATTTCAACTCGGTACATTAGTGGAACCTGAATCAATTGAACACAATGACGTGTGCAGAGGGGACCCAATTCCTTTTTTCAATAGGATGGATGATGGCAATGGCTATATAAGTTTTGAATATAATGAGCTTCTATGTGAAGATACTTTAAATTTAGGTGATGAGTTAAAGAAGGGAATGTAGTTTGCAAGAAAGTCTAATTTGATTTATGCAGTTAAAATACATCATATCTAACGTCACCATAATTTTCATGTTGTAGAGTTGGATAAGAGAACATGGTATGTTGTTTGTTCCAAGAGGGATAATGGATGTAAATGGCGGTTGTGTGCAAGTCGAAAATGCATGGATAGTGCTTTTATGGTTACGATTCTTGGAGACTGCCATATCTGTGTTAATCCGGTGGTAAGTCAAGACCATCCACAATTGGATGCCACCTTGTTGAGTCAATGCTTCATCAATCAAGTGAAGGAGACACCTTGTGAAAGTTTTGGTACTTCGGCAAATAATTATGGACTCATTTGGGTATTTCGTGACAAGACGAAGGGTATGGGATGCGAAGAAAAGAGCACTTCATGCTGTATATGGTGATTGGGACTCTTCCTATGTAGAATTGCCTAAACTCCTCAATGCTATAGTGTTGGCAAATCCTGGATGACAAGTGGATTGGGTGGTTGTCCCTGGTGAGAATGATGGACAAGGGATGTTCTGAAGTGCTTTTTGGACTTTTGGGCCATGCGTATGTGCCTTCGCATTTTGTAGTCCAGTTGTAAGTATTGATGGAATGTTTTTATATGGTAAATATTCGCATAAGTTATTGATGGCATGTAAAATGGATGGTGCAAATCATATTGTCCCTTTGACTTTTACATTAGTTGATCAGGAATCATTTGTGACATGGGCATGGTTTTTAAGTAGATTGAAAACTCATGTTGTAGGCGAACGGGAAGAACCTTTATATCTCATTTCAAACCGATGTGCTGGAAGAGTAATGCAGTAACTGATGATAGAATTGGATGGCAGCCCCCTTTTGCAGAGTGGCGATATTGCATATTTCATGTGACTAGCAACTTCAATAAGCTTCACAAATCTCAACCTTTGAAGAGACTCGTCACGAGAGCAGCTTTACAACATCAGCCACACATATTTGCAAAGTACATGGATGAATTGAAAACACTGAAGGAAGATGCTCCAAATTACTTTGCGACATCGAAGGTGACAGAGCATTTGATCGAGCCTGTAGATATGGCATTATGACAACCAATCTTAGCGAGAGCTATAATGCCATGCTAAAGGATGCGAGGTGTTTACCCATTGCATCTCTAGGTAAGAAGATATTCTACAACTGTGTTGCATACTTTGAAGCCCAAATTGATGAAGCAAATGCAGCTCTTAGCAGAGGGGAAATGCACACATCATGGGTTGACAAAAGATTGAATACATGGCATCAAACATCTAACGGGCATACTGTTCGAAATCATAACACAGCGGAAACATGATTTTAAAATTTTTATTCCCGATCCATGGTCACTTTGAGATAATTCGAAATTAAAACAAAGAAGATATTTAGAAATCATACCTACAAGAACACTGATTTGGTTCTTGTGTTCATCCTCGGGTTAATCGCACGAATTGAATAATTTGATCACGAACTTGTTGAAACCGATCCTCTGATTAGACGCACACGTGTACACCCTCCACGGTATCCACACCAAGTATCTCATAATAATTGAGAAACTCTTTCTCAATAATCAGTCACACTCGGAATTTTTGTATCAATCTAAATTTCTTCTCCGTTGATCCACTTTCTATCAGCAGAAAAGAAAAACAAATCTCGTAACCTTGAAAAAGAAGCTTACCTCTATTTATATCAAGGCTAACTGCCTATATATATTTTCTATATCTTCCACATGTGTGTGTATATATATCTTACTAACAAAAATACGAAGATATGGTTACGCGATTTCCATCAAATCATTATCTTTGATTATAAAGAAAATCAATATCACATGTAAATCTTTCAGTATTTAACCAAATCTAATTTGGCAATTTACGTGCATGTTTAACCGAGAAAAATAATTAGATTTCTCTAAATCTAATCAAATATATAATTCCAAGATTGCCTTATCCCATAAGGTATGTGACCATTATGGGCTCAATTCATGCTAGCGAAAATTCAATAGCTTGATCCAAAATTTAAATCTATTAAATTTTGGTTACGAGAAAAGCATGTATTGTGTGTGACCCATTGGGCTCCACATTAAGCCAACAGTGGGTCCATTAACTGTATTCCACTTTAATCTCATTAAACTCTTTAACGAGTCAATTCGATTAACTTTTAACTGGATAGACCCACAAGTCAAGATTGACCATGTCTAGCGACGTGTCATGACTACCTGGATAGTAAGGATTTCAATCAAAGGATCGAACACCCTTCGATGATTAGTTTCTGTGTAATTAAATCCTTCAATTATACAATGTCCCGAATGAGCTAGGGTATGGATAATATGTCAAACCCCAATACTTATTCATATGTTTTCAATTCTTAAGTATTTTACTCAATAATGAAACATCGGAAACTCGTTTCCAATTTTTGATGTTTCATACTACTCTGACCAGAGATTTTCTAAGCCAATACTAAGCAGAATACATAGGACATACTCTCCTACAATCGGAGTAACCGATTCCTTATTGATTACTCACCACCTCCGTAAAAGTCTCATTGGATCCAGAGTATCCTACACATGTCTTAGAGAGTCATGCTAAGGAATAGACCAAAAATCACAATTTAACAATTACAAGGTACTATGGTAATCTCAGGTATAAGGATTACTTACACCTATTATCACCTGAGGATTAGCCTATTGACATTTATTTTGAAATCCATTAGGCTTTCTCTAGTGAGTCAGCTCGGTGAACTCATTCCATAATGAGCACCCATACTCTTACATCAGTGACCCTTTACAAGTAACTGTGAGATCAGTTACCCTCTACTGTAGAGCATGTAATAAGTACACTAGTCTTACTGGGTAGATCCCCTTTTTAGCGATCCTATGACTAGGAACTATTTTAAATTAAGGTTGATTTTAGGTCTCACTAGCATGATCTCATCATGGTCTAAAAATCAATGCATTAATTTATGGGTTTCATAATAATAGGCAAAAATTCATAGCGAATGATGAATAATAAATGCCTCAATTTTATTTCATGAATAAAGATTACTCCAATTACATTGGATGTGATTGGATTTAGAGCACTAATCCTAACAATCTCCCACTTGCACTAAAGCCAATCACCGCGGTATCTAATAACCGTACAATCTAGGTAACGCTCAAATTGCTGTTGTAACAATGGTTTAGTGAATGGATCTGCAGTGCTGTTCCTTGTGTCAACTTGTTCGACACTGATATCACCTCTTGCAACGATCTCTCGAACCAAGTGATATCTCCTCAGGATGTGCTTTGACTTGTGGTGGGATCTAGGTTCCTTGGCTAGCGCTATGGCCTCGGTGTTGTCACAATATAGGGGCACCGGATTAGCAATTTGAGGAACAACTCCCAACTCACCAATAAACTTCTTTATCGACACCCCTTCCTTCGCAGCTTCACTTGCAGCGATGTACTCTACTTCAGTCACCGAATCAGCTATGGTGGCCTGTTTGGAACTCTTCCAACTTACAGCACCCACATTTAGAGTAAATACGTACCCTGAAACTGATTTACTATCATCTGGATTAGTTTGAAAACTAGACTCAGTGTAACCGTCTAGTTTCAAATCTGAACCACCATATATCAAAAAAACATCTCAAGACCTTCTCAAGTACTTGAGGATGTTTTTCATTGCTTTCCAATGTTCCTCTCCCGGATCAGCTTGAAATCTACTTTTTACCCCTAAGGCATAGGCTACATCAGGTCTGGTACAAAAGCATGACATGCATTATAGAACCACTGCAGATGCATTGTTGCATATTTGAAGGTATTACACGCAAGTATACGTATGCAGACAAGTAATATAGAGTGAGTAAAGTATCGTTCCCACGAGGACTCTTATGCTAAGCATTAAAATTGGCACAACTAGTTCCAAGCCAAGTCAATCAAATGAGTTGAGAAGCATGCAAGTAATTAAAGGATAGAAAGTAAACAGATAGACAATAAACAGATGGAAATCAGTTGATGAAAAGCTCCTAAGGTTCACAACTTCACCAATTCTAGTCTCAAGTAAGAGTCCTCTTACACATGATGAATTCTGTCATGTTACTAACCTAGGGTTCTAGGGTTTCCCCACTTCCATCGTACGCACCTTCCGATGTCATACGAATGTACCTAAGCAGAAGACACTGATCCACTCCATTCCTAGGCGATCAATGTTGAAAGGCCAAATTAAACAAACCCTAATTGGCTATCTAGGGTGCTCACCATCTTCCGATGCGCTCGCACGAATAACCTCACCTTCCGGCTTAAGCCAACCTAGATTATGCAATCTCTAGCATGACCTCGATTTCCTCTTCTGAGGCTCCTCGCTGTCTCAAGTTCGATCTCATCGTTGATCAGGCCAAAAGAAAGCATGAAGTACGAAGTTGCATAAATAACACCAAGGAGGCGTACCTCGATAGAATCATACATGTGAAAGAAACGAGCCTTACTTAGGACATAGAAATGGGTCCATTGATCCCCCTAGGAATCCAGGGGTTTAGTTCCACATACTAGAATTAATTACAAGAGTTTGAAGAGAAGATAACATTGAGAAACAAGAAGAAAAGGGATAGAAGAAACTCTAGATGGTGGAGTCGAATCTCCCGATCCCGACTTTCCTATGTGTTGTTGTGATCCCTTCTTCGTGTTCCTTGAGTGTTGCTTTGTGTTTCCTCCTCAAATCTTGTCTATATGTATGTATATCTATCTATCTCCTTAATGTACGGGTGCACCACTATATATAGAGGAGGTATACTTCCCCTCTTCTTGGTCTGGTTAGTGTGGGATAGGATGCAGTGGTCCCCAGAATTTAGCCTCAGTAGGCCACGGTCTATAGACCGCGGTCTAAGCCTGTTCTGCGAAATAGCCTCAGTAGACCGCGGTCTATGGACCACGGTCTATTCTCTATTCTGTGCGCAGTTTTCTTTCTTTAGCCATAACTTCCTCGTTTCAGCTCCGATTTGAGATCCGTTTGATGCTTTGGAATCCTGACTCAACAAGCTTTCCAATGATATATTATTTTCTCACATAGGGAGTATGAGAAATTCTCTACAAAATTTGCTGCATCGAACAAACCATGTCTTCATCATTCCCTGCACATCAAACAACTCCAGTAGTATCTAATCCACATGTGGAGCTCTGAAAACTATCATTTATAGCAATTCAATCCCAATACAAAAAGATATGCAATTGCCCTCTAAATGTATGGGAAATGGCCGAAAACATACGATTCTAGGTCGGGAATGGATGCACAAATCATACAAATCATAATATCAACACACCCCAAACCTAGACTTTTGCTCGTCCCGAGCAAAAAATTAAGAACATGTAATCAAAAGATTTAAAACCAAGTTGGTCCCAAAACATTCACAGGAATGGCTTCTGATTCTTCACACAACCTTCACTTCGAATGCTTCTACCTTAGGATATCAAACTTTCAAAATCATTCAGCCCTCACTTGTCCAGTGTTAGTGCAAAACACTCTTAACATAGTTCAAGCACCCAATCAATAGCTAAGTTGGTCAAGCAAACAATCAAAAGACTCGAACACTTCCCTAGACATTGCCCTTGACAATTCTGCTCGTTTCTTTTATCTTTGTGCTTTATTTGGTGGTGCACGACTCTGAGTGTCATGTCCAAGAGCTAGACCCATTTAGTGAGGAATCGACCAATGGCTCCCGTCCCAGTTGGTCCAAGGCATTAGGTTTTGAGATACCCCTTCGGATCTATCCTCGAGCTTCGACTCATGGACAATTTTCACTACAAGCACATGTCGAGCCGTATTGCGTATGCTTTTTGCACTCAATTCTGCTCAAGCATGTACAATGGTGCTCAAAGCCTTGGCACATCTTTTCATTATGCTCATAACGATGCACTTCATATGATTTTTCACTCTTTCAAAATTCTTTTTCTTTCTCTATTTGCCTTTGTAGGATACTAGGACCATGTTCTTGTCCGTTCTCATGTAAGCCGTACAACCATGCAATTTCAAGGGTAATTTTAAGCTATCCCTAATGCAAGAGTATCGTGAAAATAATGAAGTTTTGGCATCCTGACAACTTTCTAAAACATGTCCTAAGGTCATTGCACTCTCAAATTCAATCATGTTTTGAATTTTTTGCCATTAGTAGTCATCACAGAACGAGGACCAACCGGTTTTTCAAAAGTTTTTCTACATTTTTTCATGCGTAAATGCAAGAACAAATCACACCATGCAACCTAAACTTAACTATTATGCACTACTACTAAATGCAAACCTAATTCTAAAACATAGATCGAAGTGCATGAGCAAACCAACAACTAAACAGAGAATCCCACAGGCAAGGCATATGTTTGCACCCCCAAACCTAAACACAACATTGTCCGCAATGTTAAACAAGAGTAGGAAAGGAAACTTGCCTTGCTAGTTTGAAGCCACGTGAAGGTTGAAGCTCATTCTTTGGAGGAACCATTCCCTTCCCCTTCTTGGACATCTTCATCACTTGTGGAAGGCGGGAATGGGTATTGTTCCACGAGGATTCTGAGCTTGTCGGTGATTTGTTCTTGGTTCCTTGCATGCAATGAAAACTAATCAAAAGAAAATAGTGATCATAAACGAAAATGCATGATGCAAATAAAGAGGAAATGAAAACTTATTCTAATCTTGGGTTGCCTCCCAAGGAGCGCCACGTTTAAAGTCCTTGGCCCGACTTTTGGTCTCGTCATCCTCTTTTCCTTGAATTGAGGATTCCTCCTGATTGATGGTATCCCCTTGATATGTCTTCAAACATGTTTGTTCACCTTGAATTTCACCTTCTTCTTTTCATTCATCAATTCGATGGTATTATACAGCAAGATTTGAATCACTTGGAATGTTGCCGACCATCGCCACTTGGGCTTTTCTGGAAAGAATTTAAATAGAGGATCATGGTAAAGAACTAATTGACCAGGTTGAAATTCTCTTACTGTAGTGCTTTTGCCACGCCGTCTCCTTGTCATACATGCTTGTGTTGGATTGGGGCGTTTCCCTAGAGGTTTAGCCAATTTCTTTGGCTCTCTTAAAATTACACCGGCTGCATGTTTTCATGTTGGTCGTCATCACAATGTTGATCAACATCTTGATTCACTTCATGTACATCCCTACTTTGGCCCACTGGAAATTTGTGATCAATGTGCCTATCAATGACATCAATGGAGAAGCATTCATTAGATATTGGATCCATGGAATGGAATACTTTAAAAGTCACCTTTTCCTTATCAACCCTCATTGTAAGCTCTCCTTTCTCCACGTCAATCAATGCACGACCTGTAGCTAAGAAAGGTCTTCCAAGAATAATAGGGATGTTTCGATCCTCCTCATAATCAAGAACAACAAAATCAACCGAAAAGATAAACTTATCAATTTTCACAAGAACATCTTCAATTACTCCACGAGCATATGCAATTGATCGATCCGCAAATTGAAGAGTAATAGATTTAGGTTTCACTTCTCCTATTCCTAGATCTCTAAAAATCGAATAAGGCATCAGATTAATACTAGCACCAAGATCACATAATGCCTTACCTTCAAAATCTTTACCTATAGAGCAAGGAAGAGTGAAAATACCTGGATCCTTGAGTTTTTGAGGTAGCTTACGTTGAAGGATTGCACTACACTCTTTGGTTAGAGCCACGGTCTCATAGTCGCCAAGCCTACGCTTCTTTGAGATGATTTCTTTCATGAATTTGACGTAGTTCGGCATCTGTTCAAGAGCTTTAGCAAAAGGAATATTAATATGCAATTTCTTGAAAATATCCAAGAACTTACAAAATTGTTGCTCGATTTTCTCCTTTTGAGCTCTTTGAGGGAAAGGGAGAGGTGGATAGGTTCGAATCGGCTTCGATGTGCCGCCCGTAGCTCCACTGGTCTTAGGTTGGCTGATGTTGCTATCCTGAAGTGCTTCAACTGGGGGGTCATTGCTGACTCCTTTTTGGTCCACAATCATAGACCGCGGTCTATTTAGTGTGCCTTTGTTCTTGTCTTGTTGGACCACGGTCTCAGGCCATTGTCCAACCTCCTCTAGCGTGTTGTTCAGTTCTTTCCCGCTCCGAAGTGTGATGGCATTCACTTGTTCATGTCCTTGACCTCTTGGATTGATCTCTGTGTCACTTGGTAATGCTCCAATTGGTTGGAAGTTGATTGCTTGAGCAAGCTGACCGATTTGAGTCTCCACATTGGGCATCTGTGATTGCAAGATAACAATTTGATTAGAATTTGATTGAACAGTAGCATGTGTCTCTTGCGAAGATTTCATAAAATTAATGAAAATCTCTTCTAATCTGGTGATGCGATCAAAATCCGAAGGTTGTTTCTGAGTTGGTTGGAACCTCGGTGATGGATTAGCCACATTGTTGTTGTTGGCATAGGAGAAGTTGGGATGATTTCTCCAACCTAGGTTGTATGTGTTTGAGTATGGATTGTTCCTCGGGTTGCCTCCAATGTAGTTGGCCATCTCATGAATTTCTTGCACCAGTCCCATAGATGTTCCTTCCTCAGTGGTTCCATAGCTTTGCCCGCTCCTTGGTTCTTCCATGATGTGACTTCCTTGGATAGAGCATCCATCTTTGCAGAGAGGGCTGTTACGGCATCAATGGCAGTAGCTCCGCGCCCCATTGTCCTCTCGGATGGCCATTGGTAGCCATTTCGTGCCATCTCCTCAAGCAATTCATAGGCTTCCTCGGGGTACTTGTTCATGATCGAACCACCTACAGTAGCATCAAGAGAAGATCGACAGTTTTCCAACAAACCATTGTAAAAAATTTGTACCAAATCCAAATCTCAATGCCATGATGGGGGCATGCTCGTTGCAGCTCCTTGAACCGCTCCCAGGCTTCGTAAAAAGATTCCGAGTGTTGCTGCTTGAAAGTCATAATGTCGTTCTTGAGCTTCATTGTTTTGGAGGGTGGAAAATATTGAGCCAAGAACTTCTCGGTGATTGCCTCCCATGTGTTGAGAGTGCTCGCTAGGAGTAACAGCAGCCATGACTTTGCTTTGTCCCTGAGAGAAACAGAGAAAAGAGACATACGGATATACTCGAGCGAGACTCCATTGAATCGGAAAGTGTCGTAGATCTCCAAGAATTTTGCTAAATGCACATGGGGGTCTTCATTCGGTGCTCCTCCAAAAGAACATGAGTTTTGCAACATTTGAATCAACGATGGTTTGATTTCAAATGTATGGGCTTGCACCGGTGGCTTGACAATGCTCGACTGATTTAGAAATTGGGGTTGAGCATATTCCTTGATTGCTTTCCGACATTGTTGTGGCACTACTTCACCTCCTTGCCCGTGCTCCATGGCTTCTTGAGGTTGTCCTTGCTCTCTTAGCCTTCTATGAAGCGTTCGTTCAATTTCCGAATCAGGTTGAAGTAGCTCTCTTTGGTCTCTACTTCACATGTAAGATGGAAAATCTCACCTAAACAAACAACAAGAAAACAAGTGAAATAAAGAAAAACAACTTGGTCGAAGAACAGTTGCTTGGTCTTATGTTAGTAGAAAAAGAGTCCTCGGCAACGGCGCCAAAAACTTGTTGCGTATTTGAAGGTATTGCACGCAAGTATACGTATCGCATACAAGTAATATAGAGTGAGTAGAGTATCATTCCCACGAGAACTCTTATGCTAAGCATTAAAATTGGCACAACTAGTTCCAAGCCAAGTCAATCGAATGAGTTGAGAAGCATGCAAGTAATTAAAGGACAGAAAGTAAACAGACAGACAATAAACAGATGGAAATCAATTGATGAAAAGCTCCTATGGTTCACAACTTCACCAATTCTAGTCTCAAGCAAGAATCCTCTTCCACACGATGAATTCTGTCATGTTACTAACCTAGGGTTCTAGGGTTTCCCCACTTCCATCTTACGCACCTTCCGATGTCATACGAATATACCTAAACGGAAGACACTAATCCACTCTATTCCTAGGCAATTAATGTTGAAAGGCCAAACTAAACCAAACCTAATTGGCTATCTAGGGTGCTCACCATCTTCCGATGCGCTCACACGAATAACCTCACCTTTCGGCTTAAGCTAACCTAGATTATGCAATCTCTAGCATGACCTCGATTTCCTCTTCCGAGCTCCTCGCTGTCTCAAGTTCGATCTCATGGTTGACCAGGCCAAAAGAAAGCATGAAGTACGAAATTGCATAAATAACACCAAGGAGGGGTACCTCGACATAATCATACATGCGAAAAAAATGAGCCTTACTTAAGACATAGAAATAGGTCCATTGATCCTCCTAGGAATCTAGGGGTTTAGTTCCACATTCTAGAATTAATTACAAGAGTTTGAAGAGAAGATAACATTGAGAAACAAGAAGAAAAGGGATAGAAGAAACTCTAGATAGTGGAGTTGAATCTCCCGACCCCAACTTTCCTATGTGTTGTTGTGATCCCTTCTTCGTGTTCCTTGAGTGTTGCTTTGTGTTTCCTCCTCAAATCTTGTCTATATGTATGTGTATCTATCTATCTCCTTAATGTAGGGGTACCACTATATATAGAGGAGGTATACTTCCTCTCTTCTTAGTCTGGTCAGTGTGGGATAGAATGTAGTGGTCCCCCGAATTTACCCTAAATAGAACGCAGTCTAAGCTTGTTCTGTGAAATTGCCTCAGTAGACCGCGGTCTATCCTTTGTTCTGCGCGTAGTTTTCTTTTTTCAGCCATAACTTCCTCGTTTCAGCTTCGATTTGAGATCCGTTTGATCGTTGGAATCCTGACTCGACAAAGTAATACATTATTTGCCCTATTTGTCACACAGGGAGTATGAGAAATTCTCTATAAAATTGGCTGCATCGAACAAACCATGTCTTCATCATTCCCTGCACATCAAACAACTCCCAGCAGTATCTAATCCACATGTGGAGCTCTGAAAACTATCATTTATAGCAATTCAATCCCAATACAGAAAAGATATGCAATTGCCCTCTAAATGTATGGGAAATGGCCGAAAACATACGATTCTAGCCCGGGAATGGATGCACAAATCATACAAATCATAATATCAACATGCATATGGAATTACATTCATCCTTTGTCTCTCCTCAGGTTTCTTAGGTGACATCTTATTGGAAAGATGGATGCCATGACTCATTGGCAAGTAACCACGCTGACTGCCTTCCATGTTAAACCTCTTTAACACATTATCTATGTACCTAGATTGGGATAAGTCAAGCATCCTATTAAGTCTATCTCTATAGATCTTTATTCACAATATATAGGATGCTTCTCCCAAATCCTTCATGGAGAAGTTCTTGGAGAGCCAAACCTTCATCGATTGCAACATCGGTATGTAATTCTCGATAAGTAATATGTCATCTACATATAACACGAGAAAGACAATAGCGCTCCCACTAACCTTCTTGTATGCACAAGGTTCATCCTCATTTTTTATAAAATCAAACTTTTTGACTATCTTATCAAAATGAATATTCCAGCTCCTCAATGCTTGCTTTAATCCATAAATGGATTTTTGCAACTTGCATACTTTGTTTGGCCGAACAGAAGAAATAAATCCATCTGGCTGGGTCATATAGATATCTTCCTCAAGGTTTCTATTAAGGAAAGCGGTTTTGACATACATTTGCCATATCTTATAATCATAGTATGCAATTATAGCAAGCAAAATCCAGATAGACTTGAGCATTGCTACTAGTGAAAAGGTCTCATCATAGTCAATACCATGTTTTTTCCTGAACCCTTTTGCAAACAGTCTGACTTTGTATGTTTCAACATTGCCATCTGCTCCGATCTTTCTCTTAAAGATCCATTTGCATCCAATGAGTGTTATTCCATCCGGTGCCTCCACCAAAGTCCATACTTTGTTGGTGTACATTGAGTGCATCTCAGATTTCATGGCATCCTGTCATTTATTGCTGTCAACACTTTTGACTGTTTCATCATAAGATTGTGGATCATCCTATCTATGATGCTCGAATCTAGGTCATTCTAAATGGCTAGATTCAGCCTTTGAGGTGCTTTACGCAACCTTTTGGATTTTCGAGGAGATTCAAAAGGTTGTGGTATATGAACTGGTTCTTGAACAACTTGTCGCTCTTCCACCGATTGATCCGAGATTGTTTGTGGGTTGGAAACGTCATCAAGTTCCACAACTCTTCCACTCCCACTATCTTGGCTAAACTCTTTCTCCAAGAATATGGCATGTCTGCTAACAAATACCTTTTGTTCAGCAAGAAAGTAAAAGTAATATCCTAAACTTTTTTTAGGATAATCCACAAGTCTGCACTTTTCCAATCTTGCACCAAGTTTGTCTGGATCTAGTATCTTTACATAAGAGGGGCAGCCCCACACCTTAAGGTGCTTGAGACTTGGTTTCTTGCCCTCCCACATCTCATATGGCGTACTAGATACAGATTTACTAGAAACCTTATTTAAAAGGTAGATAGCCGTTTGCAAAGCATACCCCCAAAAGGAAGTAGGAAGATCTGGGAAGCATAACATGGATCGCATCATATCCAATAGAGTGCGATTTCTCCTCTCCGCGCTCCTTTATGTTGTGGTGTACCGGGAGGAGCCCATTATCTTTGAGATAATTCGGAATTAAAACAAAGAAGATGTTTAGAAATCATACCTACAAGAACTCTAATTTGGTTCTTGTGTTGATTCCTTGGGTTGACCACACAAACTGAATAATTTGATCACAAACTTGTTGCAACCGATCCTTTGATTAGATGCACACGTGTATGCCTTCCACAGTATCCACACTAGGTAACTCGTAAGAATTGAGAAACTCTTTCTCAATAATCGGTCACACTCAGAATTTTTGTATCAATCTAAATTTCTTCTCCGTTGATCCACTTTCTCTCAGTAGAAAAGGAAAAAAAAATCTCGTAACCTAGAAAAAGAAGCTTACCTCTATTTATATCAAGGCTAACTGCCCATATTTTTTTCTATATCTTCAGTAGGTGTATTTATATATATATATACATATATATATCTTACTAACAAAAATATGAAGATATGGTTATGCGATTTCTATCAAATTGTTATCTTTAATTATAAAGAAAATCAATATCACATGTAAATCTTTCCGTATTTAACCAAATCTAATTTGGCAATTTACGTGCATGTTTAACCGAGAAAAATAATCAGATTTCTATAAATCTAATCAAATAAATAATTCCAAGATTGCCTTGTCTGATAAGGTATGTGACCGTTATGGGCTCAATTCGTGCTAGCGAAAATTTAATAGCCTGTCCAAAATTTAAATCTATTAAATTTTGGTTACGAGAAAAACCTGTACTGTGTATGACCCATTGGGCTCCACACTAAGCCAGCAGTGGGTTCATTAACTATATTCCACTTTAATCTCATTAAACTCTTTAACATGTTAATTCGATTAACTTTTAACCGAATAGACCCGCAAGTCAAGATTGACGTCCAGCAATGTGTCATGACTACCCGGATAGTGAGGATTTCAATCTAAGGATCAAATACCCTTCAATTATTAGTTTCTATGTAATTAAATCCTTCGATTATACAATGTCCCGAATGAGCTAGGGTATGGATAACATGTCAAACCCCAATACTTATTCATATGTTTTCAATTCTTAAGTATTTGAATCAATTATGAAATATCGGAAACTCCTTTCCAATTTTCATAATACTCTGGCCAGAGATTTTCTGAGCCAATACTAAGCAAAATACATAGGACATACTCTCCTACAATTAGAGAAACCGATTCCTTATTGATTACTCATCACCTCTGTAAAAGTCTCATTGGATCTAGAATATCCTACACATGTCTTAGAGAGTCATGCTAAGGAATAGACCAAAAATCACAATTTAACAATTACAAAGTACTATGGTAATATCAGGTCTAAGGATTACTTATACCTATTATCACCTGAGGATTAGCCAATTGACATTTATTTTGAAATCCATTAGGCCTTCCTCTAGTGAGTCAGTTCAGTGAACTTATTTCATAATAAGCACCCATACTCTTACATTAGTGACCCTTCGCAAGTAACTGTGAGATCAGTTACCCTTTATTGTAGAGCATGTAATGACTATACTAGTCTTACTGGGTCGCAGATCCCCTATTCAGCGATCCTATGACTAGGATCTATTTTAAATTAAGGTTGATTAGATTTTAGGACTCACTAGCATGATCTCATCATGGTCCAAAAATCAATACAT
The DNA here is from genome assembly GCA_037672795.1 of Lagerstroemia speciosa. NCBI lineage: Eukaryota > Viridiplantae > Streptophyta > Magnoliopsida > Myrtales > Lythraceae > Lagerstroemia > Lagerstroemia speciosa. Next base: position 7,782,909 of record CM075287.1, on the reverse strand, counting down.
TAATTTATGGATTTCATCATAATAGGTAAAAATTCACAGCGAATGATGAATAATAAATGCCTCAATTTTATTTCATGAATAAAGATTACTCCAATTACATCACATGTGATTGGATTTAGGGCACTAATCCTAACACATGCTGTAACGAGATTCAATAGATTAAATGGAATATTCGAGGTTGTCATAGGCCAACGACGCACCAAGTATGGTGTCCGAGGTGGCTGGGTTCATAAAGTTTACCTACATGATCAGTCATGTACTTGCAACAAATGGTAGATATATAGAATACCATCTTCCCATGCAATGGCAATAATGGCATCCATTCAGGTCAATTGGACTGCACAGGTAGGTGCATGGTATATATGGATTCATCAAAAGCTCTGTTAACTGGCCACCTTCAATCCCCTTGGTGATCCAGCATCTTGGCCTATGATCAATGGTCCACTGCTTGTTCCAGATCCAAACCTCACTAGAGGTATTGGTAGACCTCAAACGAAGCAAATTCGAAATGAGATGGATATAAGAGATTCGCCATCTATTGCAACTTGTAGCTTCTGCAAGATAGATGGTCATAATCGAAGATGTTGTCCTCAACGAAAGAAGTCTCAAGGTTTAGCTGTATTTTACTTTTTGTGTAAGTTGTAACTTGCTTCTATAAATGAAAAACCCTTTTTAATCATACGTATGTTTGCTTGAAAAATACAGATGGACCCCGGACTGTACGATAGGTCACTGTTGACATGGCAGGACAATCGATCTATTGCAATTTGGGTTGGTCAGGTATATAAGACTAAATATATGCATCATTACTTATCCTATATAAGCATCATTACTTGTAGTTTGGATTGGCCAGGTATATATGCATCATTACCACAATAATAATGACAATCTCGTAAAAAATGCGTAGGACATGCCTTTGCTTACTTGTCGTGGACAGGAAGCATCATTACGGCGTGAGGAGTAGAGGATTCATTTGGACCCACGCATGTCGCCATATATTCGGCAGGCTAGTTTTGGAGGGGTGTCAGACATTCCTTTCTTCCAATTGGACTGGCACCTCATTACAACTTTAGTGGAGAGGTGGAGGCCGGAGACCCATACATTTCATATGCCACATGGAGAGGTCGGTTTGACATTGCAGGATATTTCGATCCAGCTCGGCTTACCCATAGATGGTCATGTTGTGACCGGTCGCACTTGCTTGGGTAGGGCTAATAAGTGCGAGTGCTTGCTTGATGTCAGGCCATATGGTCACAATATTTTAGGTAGACGGCCAAAGATGTCATGGTTGTGCCAGGAGTTTGGGGAGTTACATGCCGAGACTAATGAGGACACTGTCATGCGATTTACAAAGAGCTTATATCCTTCAGCTATTGGGTGGCATTCTTTTTGCAGACAAGACATCTAGTTTCATACACTTGATGCTTCTTCCGTTACTAGAAGACTTTCAAGTTGCCAGTGGATAAAGCTGGGGATCAGCATGTCTAGTATGGTTGTATCGACAGCTGTGTAGAGCGTCAGATGGAATGACTCAAGAAATAGGTGGAGCTCTGATATTATTACAAGGGTGGGCCTGAGATAGATTTCCCCATATCGCTCCTACTTGCCAATTCATACCTCCGGTAGAGGCCTCACCATTATTGTGCCGATGGTCTGGGCAATTTGATGTGACACAGATCTTGACACATGTTCTTTCACATTATCAAGATGCTCTCGATAGGCAGATGCCAAACCAAGTATGGTGCTCATGTAAGCCATATTTGACCGCTCATACTTTTCTATATTTTACCTTGCGCTAATATAAGTGACATCTTTGCAGATCATTAGGATGCCGCACTAAGATGAAATAATCAGTAGGTTGCCCGACTACTATTTGGTCTCGAGTGACATTTGACTTGCCCATGTGCCACTTATATGTTTTGCCATTGTCGAGTGGCATCTACCGAATAGGGTTATTCGATAGTTCGACGGATTATAAAAAATTCTAGAGCCTTTTGACATATCCATCTCCCTCCACCAGCTTGATCTTAGAGGGAAGACAAATGAGGATTGGATTTTACGGCACATGCCACTTATTCAGATGTGGGCTGATAGGCAACAAAGTATTGTTCAGTTTGAATATGACGATACTTTGCTAGAGGGTGTAGAGCATGGCTACTATGAGTGGTACCATGTTGTTACCAGACGTTATATCGGTCGCATTGGAATGATGCTTAGAGTGCTGGTAAGACGTACTAACCCTATTCATCGCCATTCATTATATATAACATGTTCGTTAATTCTTTGTTTTATTTTTTTATACAAGCAGATGTATTGACTAGGATCGAGTCATCTGAGACGGTGCCAGAGATGCGCAACCTTGCATCAACTGGAAAAAAATCTACTTAGGGTCATGGTGGTGTTACATTATTCCTTGAAGATCGGAAGGAGCACCAAGAGATTCCTCCTACCCCAGTTGCTCGAGGTAGAGGACAGTGCGCTCGTGCAAGGGGGGTCGTCGTCAGCATCATCAAGAGCTAGCTCCACCTCGCTCTCCATCTCCCCCACAGTCTCCCCATTATCCATCTCCCCCACAACCATCATGTTCTTCGGTACAAGAACATTTCTCTCCGTCACTTTACCAAGCACTTGAGGATATATCGTTCCAAACGCCTGAGGTGTTTGATCCATCAATTCAAGCTAGAGAGACTCCACCAGCCCCTCAGAAGCAGCGTGATCCGACGCATAAAGCCATGGGTGAAGGAATCATGCAGGTGGAACGCCGAACATGGGATGTGACACCTACACCAGATGCAGCACATCCAAGCACATCTTCTTCGCTTAGGTCTATTATCCCATTCCATCTTCACTATAAGAGGCATACTTGGAGACGGGGTTGATACTGAGATATCTTATCATTTGTCATTTCACAATTTGTATGACTCTTGGAGATGAGGTTGATACTGGATATCTTATCTTTTGTCATTTCACAATTTGCATGACTTGTGATCTTTTCTTGTTTCCTAACATTCGTAAGTCTCTAATTCTAATGGTTTGACATTCATTTTTTTAACTTTTTTTACTCGATTATTAAGTTTTGTTCCAACATGGATCAACCAGTGCTTGAACAGATATCGACCAGTAGCTCTAGTAGTGAGCAGTGCTCGATCTAATATGGCGTAGGAGAGGGAGATGGACAGCTAAAGAACTACATCTGGAGGTTGTGGTTCAAGATATAAACTGCATGTTGAAGATGCGGTTTTGGTAAAAATTTAAAAAAAAAAAACACATCTTCAAGATGCTGTTAAAAAACTATAGTTTGGTAATTATTTTAAAAGAAACCATATTTCACAAATTATTTTCAAAAGTAAAAGTAGTTTGACCCATTTCTCGTTATTGTAGTATGTTTTCCTCTTTTATAAAGGTATAATAAAAAGAAAAGGCAAGTTGTGGTTTCTGAACTACCTTATAACTCTTTCTAATCTAAGTAAAGTGGAACCACTGATGGAGACAATAAGCCTTAAGTAGAAAATAATATAATTACTAATGAGAAATATATTTTTATTGGCATTTGTCCTTAGACAACAAAACATCCGTAGAAACGTCGATCTTTCTTTTGGTACATATTAGAGAACAGAAACAAGATCCAGCTTTCTTTTCCAAAGCTATAATACTTTCACTAATCAACCTCATATAACAAAGCAGCCAAATCAGATTTGACTGTATGCGAAATCAAAAGGTTTATAAAGTCTATAAATTTTTTTTTTACCTTAAAGATCACACGTACTAATTTTAAACACTACAATATTAATCAAATGCCCGTACATTAACTCAAATATCAAAAACACTATTAAATCAGATAAATTATAGTCACATCAAATAAATTAACAGCATAAGATAATAGTTTAATGCTATTAGTGACGTATCGGTAAAATACCGAGTAAAATTGACGGAATGAACTTAACGTGTATAACAGAGAAAATATTTAGGACTGAAAATACCACTTTAAAACTTATAGAACTGATTTGGGAGAAATGTCAAACTTTTAGAACTAGTGTGCAATTCTCCCAACAAATTGGATGTTGACCAATTTCTGATTGGATGTAAATTGGAAAGCCAGTTAGATCATTTATTGATTGTCCTTTAGTGATAGCCTATATCAGCCAACCTACACTAATTAAGACATAGAATCATGGTTTGCTAACTGCAAACCTATGATCATTGCTCTATTTAAGACACTTGTTTTTATATAACAACAGATTTGTTCTCCTAAGCTAATGAGCATCCTACAAACCCATGGGATCCAGGTAAGCCCATGTACAAAGCATACTATGCGTTGCCTTAAAAAGGGCCATGTGCTCAAAACATAATTAAACCTCCAACCTCGTGGACTTTCTTACTACTAGTCACACATTATACCGCTTGAACTAATTCTTGAACCAATAAAAACCTTGCTTTAGTGTCTAAAATGGTTTTTAACATGTCTATTTTATGACTCCGCTCATTTTTATTATAGTTGAGTGGCACATAAATGTAGGCCTTGCAATTTTTGACACAACATGATAGCTTGATACGACACAGTATAGAGTTAGATGGATTTGAATTAAATGAGTTTCATGTCTAAACAGAGTTAACCTATGCAACCTTTTTAAATAAACGGGTTAAACCGGATTGAATACATGCAACCCAACATAACACAATTAAACTCGTTAAATTATATGTATTTAGGTATCAAACCTATTAAATCATTCAATTTACTTAAGTTTAATTTTTTATATACTCTTAGGATTAATATCTAGCATTTCTATCTATGATGTCGGCCACAACAATCACAGTACAACCACATTCATCTTGGGATAATCAGGCAGCACTTTTATTTTGATAATCCGATTATTGGAAAACCATGTCAATAAGTTGAATGTGAATTTACATGTTAGATATGTTAAACGTGGTAATCGGATTAAATGTGGACAAATCTACACATTTAGACGCATCTACTTATATATGTTGAATGTGTCATGCCGTGTTGACCCTGTTTAATAAACGGATTGTGCAAGCATTTGGATTTTCCGACCTTTATATCAACACGTATATTAGAGATTCTAGTCGGTATTTTGATTGTTCAGTACAAGAGAGGGAGTAATGTTAGAGTAAAATGTAAAAAACTTCTGCTCACACCCTTCGTCATTGTTGTACTGAGACAAACTATAAATATAGAGTAGTCCCTCAGCTATGAGACTTGAGCTGAGACCTTCCTCATTTCTGATTTTGCTCCTCTGCTTCATCTCCTCCGCTTCATCTCCTCCGCTCTCTTTTCTTTTTTGTAGTATGGTATTAGAGCTCATTGTTACCTTCATTACTGCTTCGATTTAGTGCTTCGTTGCCATGGCTAGGGACAATCAAACACAGCAACAACATAATCAAAGTATGAATAACAATCATTTCCATGCACTCAATGTGACCTTTGCTTCTACCGCAAACAGTGGATCGGCAATAGAGAGCTCTTTGCACACAGATATACACAATCCTTTCTTCCTATACAATGGAGATCACCCAGGTCTGTTCTTGTTACTCATGTTCTCACAAGTCCGAATTACAATACGTGGTCCAGATCAATGTGAATGGCTCTCAATGCAAAGAACAAGCTCAGTTTCATCGATGACACTTAGAAGAAACCTGCTCCGATGATCGGAATGCCAGTGTCTAGTCACGAGTGAATAGTATGGTAATCTCTTGGCTTCTCAATGCTGTGACGAAAGAGATAGTTGATAGCCTCTTATATCTCGAAACATCAAAGCAGTGTAGAATGATCTGCAAGATAGGTTTTACTAGAGCAATGCCCACGGATTTTCCAACTCAAGCAACAATTGAATCAATTGTGTCAAGGAGCTATGGATGTCAATATATATTTCACTCATTTGAAGACACTCTGGGATGAATTGTGTAACTATCAACCTCTACCTACATGTGAATGTGAAGGATTGAAAGTATTAGCTTATCATCAGCAGCAGACCGTGGCCTCAGTTCTCTACTTCACATGATCCTCTGTAGACCACGGTCGCCTTGCTTTGCATGTAGTTTTCTTTCTTTGGCCATAAATTTCTTGTTTCACCTCCGATTTGTGATCTATTTGATGTGTTGGAACTCAGCAAGCTTTCCAATGATATCTTATTTGCCATTTTCCTCATATGGAAAATATGAGCAACTTTCCCTTAAAGTTGCTGTATGGAACGTGGAATCATCAAGCCTACCATTTCATCATCTTTTCGCGCATCTTCCTTCCGCTCCCTACACATTAAACAACTCTCAACAGTATCTGATCCATATTTAAAGTTCTTAAATTATCATTTATTATAATTAAATCCAAAGAATAAAAAGATATGCAATTAGCCTCAAAAGATATGGAAAGCGACCTAAAACTCAAGAATCTAGGTCAAGAATAGGCAAAGAAATCATATAAATCATAATATCAAAATAATCACAAAGATTCCATCACACATATTATAGAATATCGGTTCTTATCATTCAATTTATCTTGCCAATCAAAATAGTTCTCGGCCTTCAATAAACAAATGGAATTATATTACACAAAATGAAGTTGATATAGATCTATATGAAACGAGGAATAAGGAATTCTCAGCAAATCACTAAGATTCGGCTTTGGAGGCATACTGCGAGTGAGGGAAAATACTGAGTCCTTTGAAATGAGGTTTGGTAGTGTTGCACATAAGTAATGCTAAAAAGGGATGAAGTAGATAGACTTCAGAGTAAAGGAATGGACAATCCTCACATGCTAGATTACATAGTAGCAGGAAGGGTGTAGGATGGTAGAATGGATTGAGAATAATCTTGTTTGCTCACCAACAACTCCTGATAGTCAAAGATAGAAAAGGCTCCTGAAGTGAATAGAGTGGGGCTTATGATGATTTCATGAGTTGCATAGCCAATAGGATGGCGACACATGTCGTGAATTGATTGATCAAAATTAATAGATGATATAATGGGTTACTAGGTTGGATTATTGGATTAGATCATTGGGTTGTACTCTAGGTCCTTTAGAAAAGTTAGAAAATCTCAGCGGGTTTCTCTAATGAGTCCCATTTCGAGCTCATCAAGCCAAAATTCTCTAAAGCATCCTATTGATGGGCTTAGCCTAGGGTTTTGTCACAAATCCTATAACTAAGCCTATATGTCATGTACCCCATGGTGTTTGAGCAATAGGTATGCAAAATGTCAAGATTATGCCTCGGTAATCTTCGAGTTACGAGCATGATAAATATCATATCGACCTCTAGTTATCTTTGGGTCACGACCTTCAATTATGCCTCTCTGCAATCTTTGAGTTGTGAGTAATTCCATTAACTTTAAGTTTTCGAGACATAAATAATCCAACAGTTCATATAAGAATACATCTATGATCTTTGAGCCATGGGGATCAATTGGTTATCATAAGTATCTCTATTGTCTTTGAGCCAAGAGAATTTATTAATTGTAAGAGGGTAATTCATGATAGAGATTTCATGTATCTGCACAGACATACTACGTAGTTCGGTTCAATGGCTGACAAAATGCATCATGTTCGGTTCATAAATATTTGATTGATTCATATGAAGTTGCAAACTTTCAACTTTGTAGGCACCAAAATTGCTCAGCCCCTCAAATATATCAGATTTGGAGAGAGAGGCAACAATGTTACTAAAAAGAGGGAGAGCGAGAGAAACCTAAGAAAGTTGTGACATTTTTGCCTTTTACCGATCTTCTTTTAGGTGTGATCTTGAGATCAATTGCAGGAGAAGATGATGGGGAAATTTGGTACACCCCAACGAAGAAGACAAAGATTATAGAATAATCAGCATCAGAAAGGGAAATTAAGAGAGATGAATAAGAGCATCTGACAGAGGAGAGAAGGTGTGGGCATGCTATGGGGCACCCATGCATTGCCTCTTATCTTTTAAAAACGTAATAGAGTTATCAGCCAGCACAACCCATCAATGACATTTCCGATGTGCCTGACGAATTAAATTGTTCCAGCTAGCACGACCCAGAGACTGTCGAGCCCATTAAACCATGGCCCAAGCACTACTGTTTCATGCCAAACCGTACTGGACTATGGAGCCGGCTAAATTTTGCCACCCCAAATCTAAGCAATGACGTTAGCCCGCTCAATTGATTAATTCCACCTCTCGATGCAAATTAAACTAAACTATACTTGATCTAGCCTAAGCGGATGATACCCTCTCTAGAAACTCAATTCAATCTCAAGATCATTCTCATACGTGATCTAACCAACAGAGAGTATAAAATAGGAACATGCATAAATAGCGTGGAGTTGTACCTCAATAAAACCATACACATGAGAGAAGTGAATTTAAAAACAAATTTGTTCTTCTCAGTCATGTTGAGGATACATGGATGTCTGTCTTCCAAGATACAACAATGACAGAGTACAAGTCAGCATCGAACATCTATCTCTTAGGCAAACCGAATAGAAGTTGAACATTACCGAAAATAATATACGATAAAATAGAGAGAGAATAATTTTTTGTCAAGATGATTGGATGCAACAATCCTATAACTATAGAGAAGAAGGAAGTCAGTCAAATGGCATAAAGTCGACTTATCAATAAAGGAAGATTTTTCCTTTCCTTCTTTCACTTGTTTCGACAATTCTCCGTTTGTATTGCATATTTATAGAAGCACGCAAGGATGGTGAATTGAGATATTCAATGGGCTAATGAAAATCTCTAATCATTGCTCAAAAATCCATTCATTTGCCATTTGCCGATTTGCCAATGAATTATTCCTTGGCAAATTGATGAGGAACAGACAGGTAAACATGGGATTGGAGAGGAAATGATCATTTGTGTTGGTAGGTGACATGCAATTCAACTGGCTTTGATCAACATTCACAGGCAAACGATCTTAGCCCATATTCATATGAGATTTTAATCCTAGCACACATTTTAATCATGTGAATCGCGCCATTTTTCCAACAATCCCTCACATGAATGGAAATTGTTTTGATTTTGACAATATGGTAGTGTTCATGCATAGAATAGGTACATGTCTCCATTCTTGAACCTTCCCTTGTGGAAGTATATTTACTTTGTTACTTGTCCAATAGACACGATGTCATTGAACCTTCCCTATGTAAGGTATATGTAAATGTTCATATACCTTATCTAGGAATCCACCAAACTGCTGTTCAGCTCTCATGGTTGTGTTCATTTTGACCTTGAACACTGTCCTCGTTTTACGAGAGTTTTTTAAAAGAATTAAGCTCAATTCTCCTTTAAAGCGACCCTACTTCTATCTCACATAGATGATTTATAAACTCTGGAATATTCTACTTACTATTTTATAAATCATTAAAGCATCTGATGCTAACCTTGTCCTTTTATTTTCACTATTTCATATCTAGGAACGGGTTTATGATTAATCCCCCACAATGACTTCATTAAGCTTTATGACTAGGTTATCCCTTTGAACCTAAACTTGGGATCTCCAGTCAACTGGGTTGGTTTTTCTTCATAAAACTTGTTCTCTAATGGGTTTAAGTCACATTTCTTTTGACATCTTCTCAACTAACTCTTTATTGAACCCTTTAGTTAGCGGATTCACCCAATTATCCTTTGAGAGTAGTTGTTTAATAGTATTATGTCTATGACTTATATATATATACTTACTATTATATATATTATTTTGTGCCCTTTCAATAATTGACTGACTATCAAAATGAATACAAATTGGTGGCATTGATTTGTCCCATTTCAAATATCCTCAAAGAAATGGCATAGCCATTTTACCTCTTCTCCACATTTATCTAACGCGATAAATTCAGATTCCATTATGGATTTCCCCGACACAGCTGCACCAGCTAATGTGAACACACATTCACTAGTAGATTTTGAGTCTTTCATATTAGATATTTAGTTCGCATCACTGTACCCTTCAAGTACTGCTGGATATCCGGTATGGTGTAAACCATAATTCCAAGTACATCTTAGATACCTTAGTACTCTCACTAGTACACTTCAATGGTCGGCACTCAGATTACTCATATATCTATTCAACCTACTAATTGTGCAGGCAACGTCTGGTCTAATACAACTCATTAGATACATTTTCTAAACCATAATCCTCAAGAGTGATTGTTGACCTCAGTTTGTTATCCTTCAGTATAAGATTCTAATTATCATTGAAGGTAATTTTTATTGCACCATCGTGATTATCCTCAATATAGGAGTTGAATAATAGATAGCTCAGTAATGTCATCCAACAAATAATCTTCAATGGCAATGAAAGCCTTTCGTCGTGATCCAAACCATTATCTACTAATTTTGGATCAATACGAGGTTGTGACTATAGCACAACCAACTGTTGAGTCAACTAGTTCACTTGTCGGTACAACCATGCACACGTATCTATGGATCTCGTCACTTAATTGGGCATCATTAATACGTCTTTATGATGACATGTCACAGGATCATATGGCTTTGATGCCAATCTAATGCAACGTGAATTTGCAATGACGGCATCCCGAATCCAAAGGCCCATTGATTCACACAATATTACCAAGGAATTGGAAAATAAATTCATAGCAAAATCAGATTTTTATAAAATATCAATGATTTCTCAAAGTAAACTACAATTAACTATTTGTAGGAAAACAAAATTATTATAACTAAATTTACCTTCAAAAATCCTTAAAAACATCCTAAACACTGATGCAAATCAAGAGTAAAGTGCCAGCGATCCAGTTAGAGTTCCAAACAAGCCAATTACGAGGGCACGGGCCAAGAAGTTTAGAGAAGATCTCAATGGACTAGTTCAAGAAATTTGGACTGAAGCAAATTCAATGAAGTATGTTGAAGCAAGTCCGTATGTGCCAGCAACATACAGCAACATGATCGAAGTTTTGGAAGATTCTGGTCAAGGATGAATAATTCTGGTCAAAGACAAATATTACTTTTTCTAAGTAATATATTACCTTTCTTTACTTTTTAAGTCAGAATATTAGGGTAATATTCCATTATTTCCTTGAGACTAGTTACAATATTTTTGTTGCCTATTACATATTAGGCAATCTAGCAACAGAATATTTCATATATCTTGTAATCTTGGCTTATTTATAGGCTAGGATGAGGGTGGACGAATTTCAGACTTCTTTGTTATTCAATACATAATTTCGTGAGGAATTTGCTCTTCTTGATTCTTGAGAAGACTCGTAGAACTTATCAAGGTTTCTTGTGGCGTTCTACAACCGAACTAATCACTTTGATTCTCGGGGTGTGGCATCCTTTCCAAACCGTAGCTTTGGTTCATATCTCACTAGATAGCGGGTCAAAGCTCGCCTTTGGAACTTGTCCTTTGCAAATCTTGGGGTTCTCATCCATATATTGTTGTCGGGTTTTGCCACATGTTTGTATGGTTCGCATCAATTGGTATGAGAGCTTTGGTTCTAGGACAAGTTTCATCTATCCTTTTTCATTATTTTCTTCTTCATTCTTGCTGAAATCTATCCTTTCTTTTCTTCGTTCGTTCTCGAGTTTTCTTGCATTAAGAAAAAAAAAAGAAAAAGAAAAGGAAAAAATTTGTGCAAAAAAAAAGAAAAAAAGTATCAACAGCAAAAAAGAAAGAAAGAAAGAAAGAAGCCAAAAGTAGAAAGAAAGAAATCAAGGGAAGTGAAGTAGATATCAGACTGTCTTAGCATCAACTCATCAATCATAAATCCACCTAGTTTTCTTGCTCAGAATCATTCCTTTTCCTTCATTTTTATGTTTAAGATTCCCACTCATCTATTTCTTTGACTCTTCATCCTAAGAATCCTTGTGATTTGTTTTGGTTGGATTCATACTTGAATTGCTACAAGTTTCTTGGTTGTTCCTTGAGTCTAATTAAGAACTAAAGAAGGCAACAAGAGTGGAAAAAGGTTAGAGCGGTGAGCATATCAAAAACCTCTAAAAATATTTTATGAATATCAACTATATCCTAGAGAATATTATGGGATCCAAACAAATAAAATATTTCGTAAATATAAAAATAAGAAAAAATCTGCTATTTTCTCTTGCATAAAAAAATCCTGGGGATTGTTGGGTAATGAGAATTAGGCAAGCACTTATTCTTTTTGCAAAGAAGTCATTCAAGTTTTAAACTTTTCTAAAACCGCATGATTTATTTCAATAATCAAATTTAACTCAAAGCCTAAAATGCGCTTTATACCCTTATCTCTTTGTTGCTATAAATTTGAAATAAAGGCAGACAAGTATACGAACCGCTGGCAAATAATATAATAAGGAGTAAGAAATTGTTGCATGAAAACTAAAATAATCAACTTCACTAAGCATTAAACTTATAGTAGTAATTCTGAGCCAAAATGATTCAAATTAAGAAAGCAATTAGAGAAAACAATCAATAAAAGCAAACATCATGAAATAATTAATCAAGAAAATTAATCAATTCGGGTTCTTCAGGTTCACAACTTCATCTATTCCTTAGATTTCCAAGTCTCCCTTACCCGCCTCTCAATGCAATAAAAACGTAGTTACTTTTAAGATACTAACATACTCTGTCTCCAGACGATTACTATGAGAAAATTCATAAGTTCTAACTTTAATTTGCATACCTAGGGTAATCAGATATCTCTCGATGCTCCACAGAAATAACTTCTACCCCATTGAATAAGTTAACCGAATTTATGCTAATGTTCACTTGATCTCGAATTACTCTCTCGACTTAATCGATCTTTCCTAATCATTTTAATTGATGGCCAGTTAGATAGAAACTATTAAACATGAATTAATATAAATAACATTAAACATAAATTCATAAATCCACTAAAAAGTATAAGAAATAGATATGAAATTAGGACATCAAACTGGAAACCATTGATCCCCTAGGAAAATGAGGAGATTCGTTCATATTAAAAGTAAAAAATACAACTTGAATCATGGAGAATCCATAGAGTTCAAAGAGGAGGAGATTCAGGGAAAATTACATTGTAGGTACAAAACCTTTCATCAATGTAACGTTTTGGTACAAAATTTTTTTTGTAACTCTGTAATACAAATCGTTAAATTTTCGCTAACACCGTTAATTGAGTTCATGTGGAAATGTGATGTGGACGCTGACGTGGAAATTTAGCTGATGTGGCACCTAAAACAAATTTAAATTAATAAAAATAATAAATAAATAAATAATTTAAAATAAAAAACTAATTTTAAAATAAAAATGAAAAAGTCTTTTTTAAAACACAAAAATAAATCAAGAACTGATCTAAAAATTCGGAATAGGACTAGATAGGTGTTAAAAAATTGCTAAAACATATCAAATCAATCCGAAACGATTTAGAATTTTCAAAGACTGACCCCTAAACTTTACCAACACCTAAGACCATCCTTAAAGGCACAAAATACATCAGAAAAAGAACTAAAAATCTTGAAATATGTGCTGGACAGATTTTAAAAAGTCAAAAAATGACCCAAATCGATCTAAAATGATCCGGAATTTTTAAGAACCGACCTCTAGACTCTACCAACAACTAAGACTATCTTAAAATGCTCAAAACAGATTAGAAACAGAACTAAAAAATTTGGAATAAGCGCTAGACAGATTTTAAAAAGTCGATAAATAACTCGAAAGGATCTAAAATGATTCGAAACGATCTGGAATTTTCAAGAACCCACCCCTAGACTCTACCAAAACCTAAGATCACCCTAAAACACACAAAACACATAAGAAATAATACTGAAAATTTTAGAATAAGGGCTGGACAAATTTTAGAAAGTCAATAAATGACCTGAATCAACCTGAAACGATCTAAAATTTCAAGAACCGACCTATAGACTCTACCAACACCGAAGATCATCTTAAAACACACAAAACACATTAAAAATAGAACTAAAAAATTAGGAATAGTTGGATAGATTTTAGAAATCTATAAATGACTCTGAATCGATCCGAAATGATCCAGAATTTTCAAGAACCGATCTATAGACTCTACCAACACCTACGACCATCTAAAACTTAAAATACATCATAAACAGAATTAAAAAATTTGGAATAAAATAATTTTTCCTTTAATTTATATTTTTATGTTATTTTATTTTTACTATTTTATGTTTTACATTTTAACTAAAAAAACTAAATTAAAATTTCAAAAATTAGGAAAAAAAAAGAGAGAAAATGGGAGTGAACAGTATTCGGGACATTGTTCATCTTTTCCCCAAGCCCCCTATGATTTTATAGATAGCGCAGTACCTCTGCCAGCCACCGCTGCTAGGAACAACGGTTTATGACCCACTCTTTCTCGGCATCTCTCCCTTTCCAAGTTTTTAGTTCTGTTTCTAATGTATTTTGTGTGTTTTAGAATGGTCTTAGGTGTTGGTAAGTCTAGAGATCAGTTCTTGAAAATTTCAAATCGTTTCGCATCGATTCGGGGTCATTTATCGACATCCTAAAATTTACCTAGCCCTTATTTCAAATTTTTCAATTATGTTTCCAATGTGTTTTGTGTATTTCAAGATGGTCTTAGGTGTTGGTAGAGTCTAGAGATTGGTTCTTGAAAATTCCTGATTGTTTCGGATCATTCAGGGTCATTTGTCGAGTCATTTATCGACCTTTATCCAGCACTTATTCTAAAATTTTCAATTCTATTTCTGATGTGTTCTGAGCATTTTAAGATGGTCTTAGGTGTTGGCAGAGTCTAGGAGTCAGTTCTTGAAAATTTCGGATTGTTTTGGATCGATTTAAGTCATTTTTCGACCTTTTAAAATTTATCCAGCCCATATTCCAAAATTTTCAGTTTTGTTTCTGATATATTTTATGCATTTTAGGATGGTTTTAGGTGTTTGTAAAGTTTAGGTATCAGTCCTTGAAAATTCTATGTCATTTGGATTGACTTGGGGTGTTTTATCAATTTTTTAAAACCTATCCAGTCCTATTCCAAATTTTTCTGACCAGTTCCTGATTTTTTTGTGTTTTAAAATAGATATTTTATTTTTTTTATTTTAAAATTAATTTTTTATTTTGAAATTCTTATTTGTATTTATTTATTATTATTTTTATAACTTAAATTTGTTTCATGATGCCACGTCAATTAAATTTCCATTTCACATTGCCAGATTAGCTCAATTAACAGTATTAGTAAAAATTTAACGGTTTGTACTAAAATGTTGTATTTTGAAAAAGTTTTGTATGACGGAATCATAAAAAAAAAAAAATTTATACCAAAATGTTATATTGGCGAAATGTTTCGTACCAACAATGCAATTTTCCGAGGAGATTCGTATATAATGAAAGTAAAAAGTACAATATGAATCAAGGAAGAATCCATAGAGTTCAAAGAAGAAGAAGAAATTCATTCATAATGAAAGTAAGAAGAGATTCGTACATAATGAAAGTAAAAAAATACAACTTGAATCAAGGAACAATCTGTTGGCCAAAAAAAATCAAGGAACAATCCATAGAGTTCAAAGAAGATTCCACAGAGTTCAAAGAAGAAGAAGAGATTCGTTCATAACGAAAGTGAAAAATACAACTTGAATCAAGGAAGAATATATAGAGTAAGAAGAAGAAGAGGTAGAGGAGGAGGAAGAGAAGAGTTCTGGAAGGTTTGACTTCTTGTGGTGACTTGAATCAAAGAAGAATCCATAGAGATCTAGAAGGCTTGTTTTCTCGATGTCACCATGATGGCTCTTCCATCTTCCTTTACCTAACTCTTGAACTTGAATTCTTCAAACACTAGTTTAAGTCATACACATCTTTTGTGTCTTCATACCACTAATCAATGTGCTTTTTTATAGTTGAAAAATTTATCATCTTAGATAATATATTGCCGATATCGTAGTGATATGATCAATTTTCCAATTTTCTTTCAGTATTTTCTCCATTCAATATCTACCATATCCATCATGTTTCGGAATTTGAAATACTTAAAAATCTTCTAAAATGCATGTTAGGTAGTGTCCTAACAAAATCGGATAGAAAAAGGTGAAAACACTCAACTTCGTTCGGAAGTCTGGGGTGCTTCTACTGTTCATCTCAGCTGTTTAGTGACCACAGTCTCCCTGCTCTCTGTCTTGCCTTCGCTTCATCGGTCCTTGATTAGTTCTACGTTTGATCGCACTTTAATTTTCCAAATAAATTAAACCCGAAAAAGCACCAAACAAAGGAAAACTCTCCAAGAAACTTTTGATTGCGTTAAATAAAATGCACTGTTAACACTCTCATACCGAGTATGGGCTTTCTATATGTAGCCATTACTCAAATAGTTGAAGCGATGTTTATATCGCATATGAGAAAAAATCTTAAATGGTCCTATCTCATAATAAAGTGGTGGGGAAGAACCAATTAAATTGCTTTGATTAGTATTAAGTATGGCAACTGCTCAAATAATTAGTACTGATTTACTCGTTTATTGTATTTTGATTGGTGTTTCCTCACGCCACTTAATGAGGTAGGATCACTTAAGAATTCCTACTCATATGAATATCTATTATAAGAGTTCACCTTTTATT